>CM029114.1:6705000-6885000 GCA_016859345.1 Istiophorus platypterus | reverse complement strand
CGGATTGAATCCGTGGAATCGGTCGCGCGTGTTTTCCCTGCGCGTCCGGACCGAGGAGCGAGGCCCGGTCCGTCGGTCGGTCGGTCGGTCGGTGGTCGGTGGTCGGCGCGGGGGTCGGTGGCGACGCGCGGAGGGGAGGGAGAGCGGGACTCGCGCTGGACTCCTGGCCGAATCGGAGCATCCCCCCAGTCCCGGCAGCATCCATCACTCCGCGCCTCAGCTCCAGCGGGAGGCCCGGAGCGGCGGCAGGATGTAGCAGCGGATTAACGGAGGAGAGAGGGGCGCTCAGAGGGAGCGTGCGGGACCGAGAGGACCGAGGCGGGACGGAGGGGACATGGGGAAGGACCAGGAGCTTCTCCAGGCCGTGAAGACCGAGGACCTGCTGACAGCTCAGCGGCTTCTACAGAGACCACGGCCGGGGAAAGCCAGTCAGTATCCGTCCATCCTCCTGTCTCTCACAGACACACACACACACAGACACACGCGCACACACACACATCATCACACACGCATCGTTTAGGATAAATGGCATCACATTAGATTTAGCCTGCACTGTCCTGACCTGGTAATGACTGGTAGTGTGTGTATGCGTGTGTGCGCTCCTGCGTGCATGTGTGCGTACGTGTGTGTGTGTCTGTATTTGTGTTATGACGTTGAGTGTGTGATAGTGATGACGTTGCACATGTGTGAGAGCGGTCATCGAAATGTAATGAGAAATTAGAAACGCTTGTCACCCTATTTCCCACAGTTCACTATTTGTGTGTTTGTGTGCACAAACGCACACAAATATGTGTGTGGGGGTATATGTGTGCACACTAGAGAGGATGTGTGTATTAGTCTGTGTGCGTGGGTGTGTGTGTGAGTATGTGAGTGTAAGAGAGAGGTGGAAGTACACAAAGGTCCTACACTGCTCTCGGGACAGGGGGATTATTGGTGTGTGAAGACACCAGATGTTGGCGGTAATAATGTGATGACTCGTACACGTGCAGACATTTGCATGCGTGCACATATGTGGCGCTCAAACGTGCATGTGTGCGGGTGCCTGACATGGAGTCAGCTGGGACTCGAGGTGATAATTAGGTTTCAATTACAGCCTTGAAAACTGCTCTCCTCCTCTTCCATTTCAGCGCCGGGCCCCTCTCGATTCCACTCTTATCCTCTTGCGACGCCTCTTTCCCTTTTCCTCCCCTCGTCTCTCCTCCTCTCTCTCCTCCTTTCCTCCTGTTTCCTCCACCCTTGCCCTCTTTCCTCTCCTCTCCTGTTGCCTGCTTTCCTCTCCTTCTGCTTTCGACTGTTTTCCTCTTGTCTCATCTCACCCTCTCTCACCTCCTCCATTTTCCTGTTGCCTACTTTCTTCCCTTCATGTTTCTTCACCTCCCCTCTTTTCTCTCCCCTGCTCCCCTCTTGTTTCCTCACCTCGCGTTTCCTCTCTTTCCCTCTTGTCTCCTCCCCTTATTCCTCTCCTGTCTCTTCCCTGCTCTCCTCTTCTCTCTCCTCTTTTCCTCTCATTTCCATTCCTCCTGTTTCCACAAGTTGCTTCCTATCTGCCCTCCTCCTATTTGCTGTTATCTCCTGTCCTCCTTTTTACAATTCCTTACTCTTCTTCTTTCCTCTTTCGTTTCCTCTTTTCTCGTCCTGTTTCCTTTCCTCTTTCATATCTCCTCATCTCCTTTCCTCATCTCCTTTCCTCTTACTCTTCTCTCATCTCCTCAGATTTCCTCTCCTCTTTTCTCCTCCTGTTTCTTCTCCTCTCTCCTTCTATTATTCTCTCTCTTGTCCTCTCTGCTCCTTTTCTCCTCTAGTGTCCTCCCCTTACTCCTCATTTCCTCTTATTCCCTCTCCTCTCCTTCTTTCCTGTCTTGCCTCTTGTACTCTCTTCTATTTTCCTCAAGTCATTTCTCTTTCCTTCCTCTCCTTCTCTTCTCCCTCCTCTCCTTCCCTTCCTCTCATTTCCTCCTCTCCTATCTCCTCTCTCCTCTCTCCTCTCCCATTGTGTTTGCATGTTTGTCTCTGGACATTCCAGCAGTGCCATGGAAAAGAAAAATGCTTCTCCTCAAATGCCAGAACAGATCAGCTCTGAGTGCTCAGTCCACTGCACACTGACAAAGAGAAAGGGGGAGGTGGGCAGAGGGTGAGGGAGGTGAGGGTGACGAGGAGGGTTAGAATTGGAGAGAAGACTGCGGGACAGGAGGAGGGAAGCACTAAGATATGGATGCAGGGAGGTAAAGCGACAGGAAGTGATGGGAGGCTAAAGGGTGAGTTATGGAAGGTCTTTGCGTGTGTGTGTGTGTGAGTGTGTGTGTGTGTGTGTGTGTGTGTGTGTGTGTGTGTGTAACTGCGTGAATCCAAAATCCAGGTTGGCATTTGAATAATTAAACAGGAAGCCATGTTTCCCTGCTGGATAAACGCTGCCTACAAACAGTGCTGTCAAAATTGGCCAAAAGTGATTTTTGATTATTCCTTCTAAAACAAAAGAAAAAAATACCACATTGGTTCGAATCATTCAAATATCCAATTCTGCACAATATGTTCATAAAAAGGAAAACCAATACAACAAGACACATAACTATTTGGGTGCATATTTTTGAGATGTGCCCTTAGGTGGCGAGGGCTGGAAGAGGCGGCTAACTGTAGCTAACATGGCTCACGTGAAACTTTTTTTCAAGGTTCCAAAATTTGGTGGGAGTATTCCCGAACAGGACTTTTCAAATCGCTCAGGGCGCAGACCGCCTGCTCTTCGGCCGAGTCGGGTTGTGAACGCGTCGCCGTCGTTACACCACGGTTGTTGTTGAATCATTCGCTCGTTTCAGATTGACCTACATCTCATCTTCAATCGATGAAAGTGACGCTGTTTGACTCGCTGCCGTCGTGCGATGCATTCGGTGGTGCAGCCCGGGCCCACGCGAGCACTCGTGAGGCGTCAGGCAGGAGGCCGCGGTGGTGGGGTTCTTTTCTTTTTCTTTTTCTTTTTCCACAATTAGAGTATTGGTGGACCCTACGACACATACGACACATACACACATACAAACACCTCTAATACAAACAAATGACTGGCAAGCATGCACAGAAACACAGTTGATGCATGAGTCGTTATGTGTTCATGTGCCTGATGCCTGCGTTTGTAATATTAACAGTATGTTAATGGTGTCGAAGCGGCAGGGTGGCAGGAGAGAGGGAGTTCCTGTAGTGGTTTGGCTGTGCTGTCAAAATGTCATCATTTGATCGGGGAGGGGGGTTAATGATGGTTAATAAATTGTTTACTAATGGTTTACAGATCAGTCGTTACATTTTACATTTACACGGTGTGGAAAATCCTCCATCAGCATTAACATTAGTAGCACTTAAATTCATAAGGGAGGACCCCCCCCCCCCAAGCCATTAAGCCTGCAGTTATAAATGTTAGGGGGTCACTGACAAAGGGTGCCATGTTTCTCAGTTTCTGATAGGTCATCTTATATACAGTTATTACAGCATAATGTGTTTCTCAGTTTGAATTAAGCCATTAGAAAAGCTTAGTCGGTTACCTTTAACTGTTGATAAAATGATTAATAAATTGTTCTGCAACAATCCATCAGGTCTGTTAATAAATGGATTTGGTCCAGATGTCCTGCAGCCATTTTCCAGAGGGTAGGCCGGTCAAACAGGTCACCGGAGAGGTCTCTCTAATTATTTAAAGCGCTCGCTAAAAAGACAGTGGCGTGCCGGAGGGGTATTTTCCACAACCTGGCAACCCACACGTTTTTCTCATTAATGGCCTGTAACTAAGCCATAAAGCTTTGGTATATCATTTATTAACCGAGAATAAATTCATTGATTATGCCTTAAGAACAGTGCTTCTCCAGAAATTGGTACCCTGTGGGACAGTAGAGCTGTCCTACCTATACGTCTCCAAGTAATTAAAGGAATAGTTTGACATTTTGGGCAATACGCTTGTTCATTCTTGCTGCGAATTAGACGAGAGGATCGATGCCACTCTCATGTCTGTATGGTAAATACGTAGCCAGTCGGCTTAGCTCAACATAAAGACTGAAAATGGGGCGAAGCAGCTGGCCTGGTTTTATCCGAAGGTAACATACGATGCCCACCAGCACCTCTAAAGCTCACCAATTACCTCGCTGTACCTCGCTTGTCTAAAGATGACGGTTTGCGACTTAATGGTGGGCTGGACTCCCTGGAGTCTCTGGTCGCCGGTGAGTCAAAACGGCTTCTGGCCAAGAAATAGTCTGGCATATAAGCCCCTGCCACCAGCAAATTGTGTTTTTTTTACATTTTGGTTTATATATCTCACCAAATTTCGAGCTTCACTGATTTCTTCTTGAAGTGTCAACAGGATCTCATCGCCTGGAGTCTTCTTTCCAATAATAATCCCACAGACATGATTAAAGAATCTGTTAAATGGAAAACAGATTGAACAAGCTTCAATGATTTTGAGGTAATTTTCATTTACTGTGCATTTAATTTCCTACAACAGCTGTGGTTTTTAGCAAATGCTACTCAAACAAGAGGCAGCAGTGCATTTGTTAGGAACTATTTTCAACTGCGGATTATTTTACATTTGGTGCTGTAGTGAGTATTTGCAGTAGCAGGACAGTGCATGTGGGATTGAATCTAAATAAACCACAGTGTTTGTGTGTGTGTGTGCATCATAAAGATGGGGATTGGTGTGGCTGATTGACATGTTTTTTAAATAGTTTTTAGACAACAATGGAGCTCTATGGCTCAGATGAATAAGCTACAGTATAGCAGGCAAATACCAGGAAAAAATAAAGCCTTATTCTTTGAGTTTATAGTCTTTGATTGCAGTTGAGTTTCTTTTCACAAAATGTCCTCTGTGACTGGCCCAAAAGTTGATTCTTCAGAGTTTAAAGGAATCAGTTCAGACAAAGAGAGGTTTAATCTCTGATACACCTCTTTAGGAAGCCAGTGCCTACTTACACAAAGGAATGGGAATTCTCAAAAAATTTGGTAATGGTCCTTTATCTTTGGTCCACATGCAGTAAAGCCCGTTATCTTAGAGATATAAGAACATTTTCATGGTAACTGTATCTCTTTGTTTCAACCGACTGAAATGAACACTAAGGACAATATCTAGGATGTTATCAGTGTTCAAGGTGGAACAAGAACAATGGCTGGTTTTTGGCACAGCTTGCAGCATTCTTTAATGGACTGAGATATAAAGGTCTAGTACATCAAGTAAATGAGTGTATCTGGGCTGAGATGTACTAGGCACGCACCAAAAACTACTAAGTGGTAACATGCTGCTTTAGCACAATGTGGTGAAAATAGTTCTTTTTGATTTGTTTTTGTGTTGAAACCAACAGGAGTTTATCACACCACAATCTAAAAACAGAGGTTGTTCCAAAAAAAAAAAAAAAAACAACAAAAAAAAGTAAAAGCCAGAAATCTCAGTGACTTACTAGCGAGCACTAACAACCATGAAAATCCCAAACGTGTTGTCACCATGGGGTCGAACAGGTCCAGGCCCTAAGTGATTAGCTAATGAATTGATCAGTCAGTTGACAAAAAACATTATCTTTAGCTATTCTAAATAGATTCCCCTTTTGAGTCCTTTTTTAATCAAAAATGACCAAAAAAATATCTTCAGGTTTTAGGCTGGTAGTTGGGCGAAAACTAGCTTTGTGAAGACGCCACCTTGGGCTCTGGGAAAGTCTGATTAACATTTTCCACAAATTTTTAGACAAGACAATTGTTTGATTATTTGAGAAAATAACCAACAGAATAACCTAGATTGAAAATAACCGTTATTGGTGATCAGCTTACAGATAACAATCACCTGAATCTGAAGCTCGGCTCGGCCTTAGGGAGCTTTACAGTGCGTGTGAGCTCACTGTCTAACAGGCAGCTGCAAAAAAACCTCTAAAAATCCACTGTTAACACCCCCCCCCCCCCCCCCGCCAAGAGAGAAGACCGACACAATTAGCAACTAGCATTCAGCAGCTAGAGAGCCAGAGACTTCCCTCAGGGGTTGGCAGAGACCGAAACAGAGCTCAAAGAGAGTGAATATTGAACTGACACCATCAGGTGGCTCCAAATGAATGTTAATGTAACTGCTGGATGTGTAAATAAGCAACCGTTTGCTAATAAGTTCACTGAATCAACTTAAAAGGTAATGATATGTCAGTGTATCTGAAAATATCCAAAGGATATGCTCTGTGCTCTGTTACGTATTTTGTTTCTGGTCTTTGAGAAACAAATTCCATTGTCTAACAAGAAGTCCTGCTAAAACAGAGGAAACTCATTGTAGTGGCTTCGTTTTAGGTTTCTGAATCGCCACCATCGAGTTAAAGTCTCCTTAAAAGCATTTTTCAAAGTGTGATGTTTAATTAACGTTCAGAAGACGGTAACTCCGTTTCAAAAGGTTCACTGTGAAAATGAAAAGTTGCAGGTTAACAACTTTTTACTGTAAAAAAAAAAAAAAAGTACCATGCCACAGACTAACTGAGAACTACGAAAACATTTTGAGTACTACAACATTCTGTCTTTATTACTAATTTAGTTAAAAAATTTGAACAGTCCATTATAATATATATATATATATATATATATATATATATATATATATATATATATATATATATATATATATATATGACCTTTACAGCATTCTCATTACACTGTGTTAACCTGTTATTTTGTACTTTACATAGAGATGTGATACCTTTCCCTGACTGTTACCATACTGTGACCCCGAGTCGAGTCACTTTAACATATGTGTGCCATCGTCTGAAGACAGAGAGAGAACAGGCGTGTCGGCGCTGCCATTTGTTCTAGGCCACATGTTTGATTGTAACTCTAAATGCATGGTGACAGGCAAAGTCAGAGGTGATGGAAACTGGACCTCAGAACTAGCCGTGCTAATGAGAACCTTTGCAAAACCCTCCACTTCCCCTCCCTTGAGGTTTGGGAATCCGCTGCAATACACTGAAGGTTGCTTTGTCAGCCAGGAGTGACTCGCCTTTTTTTTTCTCCCCCCCTACTCTCGACACTGAGGACTGAAAAGGTTTCAAATTAAAGGTGAACAATGCGATTTCGTGTCAGATAAATTCCAAAATCGCTGCAATTTGAGGTTGATATTGCAAAATAATATCATAATAATCCCTGCCATTCTCACAGGGTGTCAATCAGCCTGTGAGAATGGCACGTCGGGGTTGCCATGGTAACCGGGGCTCGATTGCAGCATTTGTGCCTAAAATTATCATAAAAAGTATGAACCCTGGTCCAAGGACAGCGTTGCAGAAACATTATGGTAATGCTGATATTTTAAGCACCAAATATAGTCAGCGATACAATCAGGCAGAGTATTTATTTATTTATTATTTTTTACGAATTAAATAAATACAAGTTTTCATGTGAAAATCTTATCGGGATGAGCGGAATCACCGTGGCCCCTAAACCAAAAGAAATTATGAAGTGTTTAAGAGGAGAGTGACACCCCATATCTGTCAGCTGGTATTTCATTAAATGTATATCAGGGTTCACAGGTCAGAGGGGGAGCATTATTAATTAATGCCATAATCCAGACTTCTTGTAGCAAAAGAAGTGTAATCTCAAAAGGAAAAGACAGTGGAACCACTGTGGGTGTTTGGTGCTGTGGCTCTGTCATAAGTTTGTGTTCAGGGTGGGGTCATGCAGCTCTGTGACAGTCTGATGGTGACACAGATATCTGCACTCATTGATTCATCTGCTTGAGCAGAGGGGGAGGGACGGTTCTTACTTTTAATCCAAGATAGAGAGGGGGAACCTACACCTCCACACGAGCACAGAAACACATTCGCACACACACACACACGCATGCAGGGGAATGATGTCAGCGGCGGCGTGTAAACAGAAACCAGAAGAACTACCAATCAGTTTGCGCTCTTTAGCAAATTACAGGGAAAATTAGAGTGTGAGAGCGGGATGAGGGGGATGAAGTGTAGATAGAGCTGCAGAGAGAGGAAGGAGCTTTTCCCCAGATTACAGGACAACTACAGATTACGGCCTGTGGATTATGAGGGTTTGACCAAAAAAAAAAAAAAAAAAAAAAAAGTAGAAGCAGAGGGACAAACAAGCCGCTTTTTCTGTCCTTTTCAGACTATGTGTGTGTGTGTGTGTGTGTGTGTGTGTGTGTGTGTGTGTGTGTGTGTGTAGGTCGTGAGTGTTGGCATGCGTGTTCTCCTTGCCTGTTGTCTTCATCTTTCTGATGCTTCAGTCAAAGATCAAGGTTATCACATACAAACACATGCACATTCGCATGATCACAGACGCACGTACAAACCAAAGCACGACATAAACACATTTAAATACATATTCACGGACACACCCAGTTTCGTGTATATGACAGAGAGATCAAATAAAATAATAATCATTTAAGTAATTTTTTTTAAGCAAAAATGCCACAAATACTTTGGTCCCAGCTTCTCCAATGTCCCTGATTTTCTGCTTTTCTCTGTTTTATCTTAAAATTTTAGCAGACGATATATTTGATTTCCGCCAAAATATCTGATCTTTTAGCTCAATATCCTCTTGTGGCAACTAAAGCAATATTAATCTTTTACATGTTATTTTTTTGGACACTCTCAGCCCTTGGATAATGTTATAGAAAGATTGTGGTCTGGTTTCATACAAAAAAAATTCACAGTAACTTGAGACACAACATATTTATTTACATAAATTTAAAAAACAAAAAACAAAAACAGGATATCCATTATCTAGACCAAAGTGCTTTTGTTGCTTAAACCTAACCACAGGCAACAATGTGGATGGTGTCAGCCATGCTTCTAAACTACAGCTCCTGGCCACATGCAGCTCCAGATAAATGAAGCACTTCAGTCATGAAAAGAAAAAATTTACCTCCTAAGATAAACACAGACAGGAATTAAACATACTGCAAAATATACTTCTTTACCAGGTCACACACACTTACCACTAAAACAACAAACTCTCCTGACCTCCCATAAACAAATCCTGTTTGCAATGTAAAGTTTGGAATTCTCGAAATACATTGAACGAATGTGAAACAGTAAACACAGACTAATATTGAATGTGAAACTAAATTCGGTGTTTACATAGATTGGTATTTATTGAGGTTAAGGTTAAGGTTCATCTAGCTGCACTCAAATGCACAAATAAATAAGTATATAGAATGTCTTGTGTATAATATTAATAATAATAAATATTATAATGTATCTGCTAATTACAAATGCACCCGAAATTTAAAAACTCACTGGTTGTTACAGATATTAAACGAAAGAGGAAGATATCATGAATATACACAAAAGAACTAAGAACTGTTTTCACAAGAAGTTGTGGTTACTTGGAAGGTTCCGTGCTGGACTATTTCTTAGCTAGCCCAGCTGTTTCGACATTTCCGGTATTTATGCTGAGCTAAAGTAAGTTTTTCCTAGCTCGAGTTCAGTATTCAATGGAAACATATAGGAGTGGCGTCCATCTGCTCATCCAGCTCTCATGAGAAAAAAAAACCAAGAAGGTGTATTTACCATAACGTCGGACTGTTCCTGTGAAACAGGATGTTAAAAATTCATTAAAATCTGCACTAAGCACATAAACAGGAATTTAAAAATGAAGAATTGTGGGGGTTTTTTTTAGGCGAACGTTAATGCAAATGACAAAAGTGTGATTAAAGCAGCTAATACATGGAACTTCGGGCCGAGGCAGGCAGCTTTCTCCCCTTGCTTCCACTCTTCATGCTAAACTAAGCTAACCAGCCACCTAGCTCCAGCTCCATACTTCACGCGGACATAGGATATATATCAACCTTATCCGAGCGTATTCCCCACAAGACTGACCTGTTACCTGTGGTTTATTTACTTTAATTGCTGAGGGGCTAAATGAACCTTTCTCTAGTAAAATACACCAATAAATACGTGTGCCTGGCGCATAATCATAATAATGTATTTGATTGTGTGTGTCTGGAAATTCAAATGTAAAAAAAATGGTAGCCTTAACACATAAAGTCTGTTTTTAATATGAGGATCAACAGTAAACAACTACTTAAGTTACTCATTCGACTGGACGGTAAAATAGGTTTGTCGACTCGGGGTAAAAACGGGCCTCTGGTAACAGTTTCCCGTAATGACTTACATTCGTCTACTTTACCTTGTCACTTCCCCTCGACCTCTCTTTTTTTAGTTGCGGTGAAGGAAGTGTACAGGCGTTGAGAGGTTGTTCCAGGGCGCTCACAGGTGTAAAAGCGTGGCTGTCAGCCCCCACCTGCAGGGCGTGAAATATTAGAAATAGGTCCGAGGACAGAACCCATGAATCGCTGAATTTCGGATTAGGTTTAAAACTTGGGCTGCTCTCTCTCTCATTTGCTCTTTGCGTCTCTTCTCTCTCTCTTCGTTTCAGAGCTCCTCGGAGCAGCCAAGAGGGTGAATGTCAACATCCAGGATGCGGATGGGTGAGGCACTGCAACACGTTCATTTCATGTCCGCATCCCTACCTCGCCTCTTTTATAAAAAATTCTTTTTATCGTTTGCTTACTTTCTTTTTTTAATTTTAAAAACATTTATTCTGTCTTTCATATTTAACAATTCCATTTTTCCCCCAGGGTACTAAAAAAAAAGAAGGTATTATTAATTATATTACATATGATCTCTCCCAAGGAGAAAAGACATAATTCGTCATGTGTTTTAGTTCAAACTGAGGACAAAGCATTCTTCATATTTTATGGCTCATTATATGGTGATTTAAGGGCGACTCTATTTGGTGAAATGCCCTTTACTTCTAATGAATTCTGTTAGATTAGTGATTATACACAGCTTTAGCTGCGGAGTAGAGCCTGGGACAGAGGACAGTGTATTAAGATATGTTCATGTTTGACAAACGCTTCACTACTACGACAGTATTTTTTTTTGGCGGTGCCCAAACCGGAGAGTTTGAATTGGCTTGTTGGTTGGAATTGGTTTGTACGAAATAAATCAATAATCAATAGTTTTTCGTCTTTAAGCCTATAAAAATCTCTTAAATGAAACATTCTGTGACAGAAAAAAAAAAAAAAACCCTTGGCTCGGTATAACTGGTCACAGCTTACGTGCACTCTAGGGGCCAGAGCCTTTGAGGTGGACGGGTCGCCTCTCGGGCTCAGACATCAACTCGTTTTGAGGAAATGCTTGTGTCAACCATCAAACGATAGACTTTATCCCCTGGTTACATCTTTCTTTTTTACACATGGAGCCAGATGAAGAGCCAAAATCTAAAGACTAATTACCTCAAAGTTAAGCCAATATTTCTAAACTCTTAATTTGCTAAGATCTGTTACCGTATCAGCTCCGAATCTACAACTACGGTTTCTGGCTATATTTAGACACATGATTGGTTGAGCTTTTTGTGTGCACATGCTTGGTTTTGCAATTGTGTTTCATTTGGCTCCATCAGATAACAAAGATTTTTTTTTATTACGTTGATCGGAATCAGATAATTGGGCTCAACTCCTTGTTTAATGACTGTTGATTCGTTGATTTGACTCCAAGGCCCAGACCTTATAGTCACCAGGAATCCATTAGACACACAAACACACACACACATGCACATACACATACACACACACAGGCACACACACATGCAGACACAGAGGCACACACACATGCACATACACATACACACACACAGGCACACACACATGCACATACACATACACACACACAGGCACACACACATGCACATACACATACACACACACAGGCACACACACATGCACATACACATACACACACACACACATGCACATACACATACACACACACAGGCACACACACATGCACATACACATACACACACACACACATGCACATACACATACACACACACAGGCACACACACATGCACATACACATACACACACACAGGCACACACACATGCACATACACATACACACACACAGGCACACACACATGCACATACACATACACACACACAGGCACACACACATGCACATACACATACACACACACAGGCACACACACATGCACATACACATACACACACACACACATGCACATACACATACACACACACAGGCACACACACATGCACATACACATACACACACACAGGCACACACACATGCACATACACATACACACACACAGGCACACACACATGCACATACACATACACACACACAGGCACACACACATGCACATACACATACACACACACAGGCACACACACATGCACATACACATACACACACACAGGCACACACACATGCACATACACATACACACACACAGGCACACACACATGCACATACACATACACACACACAGGCACACACACATGCACATACACATACACACACACAGGCACACACACATGCACATACACATACACACACACAGGCACACACACATGCACATACACATACACACACACAGGCACACACACATGCACATACACATACACACACACAGGCACACACACATGCACATACACATACACACACACAGGCACACACACATGCACATACACATACACACACACAGGCACACACACATGCACATACACATACACACACACAGGCACACACACATGCACATACACATACACACACACAGGCACACACACATGCACATACACATACACACACACACACATGCACATACACATACACACACACAGGCACACACACATGCACATACACATACACACACACAGGCACACACACATGCACATACACATACACACACACAGGCACACACACATGCACATACACATACACACACACAGGCACACACACATGCACATACACATACACACACACAGGCACACACACATGCACATACACATACACACACACACACATGCACATACACATACACACACACAGGCACACACACATGCACATACACATACACACACACAGGCACACACACATGCACATACACATACACACACACAGGCACACACACATGCACATACACATACACACACACAGGCACACACACATGCACATACACATACACACACACAGGCACACACACATGCACATACACATACACACACACACACATGCACATACACATACACACACACACACATGCACATACACATACACACACACACACATGCACATACACATACACACACACAGGCACACACACATGCACATACACATACACACACACAGGCACACACACATGCACATACACATACACACACACAGGCACACACACATGCACATACACATACACACACACACACATGCACATACACATACACACACACAGGCACACACACATGCACATACACATACACACACACAGGCACACACACATGCACATACACATACACACACACAGGCACACACACATGCACATACACATACACACACACAGGCACACACACATGCACATACACATACACACACACACACATGCACATACACATACACACACACACACATGCACATACACATACACACACACAGGCACACACACATGCACATACACATACACACACACACACATGCACATACACATACACACACACAGGCACACACACATGCACATACACATACACACACACAGGCACACACACATGCACATACACATACACACACACAGGCACACACACATGCACATACACATACACACACACAGGCACACACACATGCACATACACATACACACACACAGAGGTGGTGGGGAAAACCTCCAGTTTTTCTTGTAGCACCTAACTAAAGCTCATGGTGAGCGTTGGAAATCTTGGCTTTTTGCTTCAGGCTCTGTCTTCACCAAAGTTCAGTGTGACGCTCATGCTATGTTACATCAAGCATCGAACTAAGGGTCAATCTTAAAGCCGCTGTAATCAATCATTTCACACTGGCAATGGATCAAATGGCTGTGTTTACATGAAAGGTGTCACTTTTATGGACAAATGCAGAGAAATGTCGCCATGACCCTGTAGCTCAACAATGCTCTGCTCAATTCATTGTCTACAGTACTTTTCCCACAACTTCTGTTTTTATTCACTCTCATTTCCATCCGCAGTCAAAGACGTTAAGACAAGATATAAAGAGACATAAAGTAACACAAATAGGATTTAAATGGTGAACTAAAACACAAGATAGAACTAGAATGGCAACAAACAAAAAAAAACAAGTGGAATGACACCAAGTGGAACCCAGGCCTCCAACAACGTCAATGTCAAAAAATATGAACCAGACTTCAGAGAAATGAAAATTCAAATATATATCGTAAATTATTAGGATCTTAGCCAAAATTTGCACAAGAACTAAATTCTGGACGGTTCAGGACATAGTTGCGGATCAGAGTTTCATCTTGGCCCTAAACCATTCTGTGCTTTATAAACCAACGGTAGAATTTTTGACACACTAGCAGCCTAAGCTGGTTGAGCATTTAGACGTTGGTAGAAACAACTTGTTTCAGACCTACATCAGACTCAGTGGTAACATTTTCGTGCGCAATGTACCTCGAATTACTCACATAGTCATCCTGCCCACTTGACTTCTTGCAATCCTGTCCAAAAAAAATATTAACAGGAAAGGGGCAGGGATTTTATACTATGTATAAAATGAATTGTGAAGGGAGTTCTGGGACCACAGATAAGGGTTTTTCCAAAAACAACATGACCCACAAGATGGCCCTTTTGCACTGGTAACTATGATAAAAGCATCGTAGTTACCAGTGCAAAGATATCAAATTTTACCAGAGCATGATTAATATTGCCTTTAACTTCCCTTAATTGTCCTTAATTTGAGGGTTTCGTTTTCTTAGAAACGTACAGCCAAATTACCGAAATAAGACACTATTCCAGGAATCTGTCCTCAATTCACAATCAACAAATGAGGTTTTAAGAAATGGAGGGTGCACAGTCCAGGTGAGGTCTGCCCTTTTCTCGTAGGATCCCCCAAGACACTTTCTAGAAGCTCTTTCATTTGCCCCTATATCTCCTCATATACTGTACTCAGGCCTTAGCTGCTGTAACTCCTGTAGCCACTGTGCCTCTTGATTCTGCCAGCACCTCTCTTCTGAGTCAGGAGTCCCTCATGCCAACCGAGCCTGGAGGGCCACTTTAGTCAGCTTGATAGTGTGGTTCATTGCTAGTATCACGCCCGGGGACTTTGGGTTGATGCCATGAGAAACATGCTCTCTGCTCCTTGCAGCCACTGCTAAAAACAGTGTTTAATATCTTCTGGCGGGAGGCGCTGTTAATGACGCCACGGTGCGTTTTTGGGCTGTCCTCACCTGAGCTTCGCATCACCTTGCATTTCCTGCATGGTTGAGCCATACTGTCCAGTCCCCTGCAACATTCTCTTAGGCCCTATGAAGTCACTTATAGGGGTTTTACTGTCTTGCCCTTTGCCTGAAAGCAGTTTGTCTTGGGGAGAGACAAACTGCTTTGTCCCATGCGTGCAATGCTTGCAGTCCTCCCCAAGTCACAAAGGGTCACAAGCGTGTCAAACACGATAAGACTGCATTTCCAAAGGGGGCACTGGGAGCCTTTGCCTAAATCTGTCGCTACAGTAAGACATCACAGAAATGTTCGTTATGGGCTGTGACTAACAATTGTTCTCATTATCAGTTAAGCTGCTGATTGTTTTCCTGATTCATCCAATAATAATTTGGTTTACAGATTATGTAGAAAATAGATTATCTATAAACTAGCAAAGATGTCAAAAGGTCCAACCGACAGTCCAAAGCCCCCCATCTTATTTATCATAGAGGAGTTAAAAACAACAGAAAAGTGTCACAGTTGAGAACCTTTGAACTTTTACTTAAAATTTACTTAAACAATTAATGAATTATCTGTGAAATTGTTTAATAATAATTTTCTGTCAGTCAACTAATTGCTTCAGCCCTAATGCATATATCTGTATTTTCAATTTTTGTGGCAACACTTCGAGTTTAATTAGTTCTTCTAGTTTAATAGGCCCACTTGAGTTCAGGGATTCTTTTGTAAAAGATTCTGTAGAGAAAATCAGAGTTTTGGGGTTTTTTTGCTTGCTGGATGTCTAAAGGCAAACTGACGAGTCTCCAAAAAAACCCCCAAAAAAAGTAATTGAGTTTACGTATTTGCACAGATTCTCATTTTTTTGTATGCGCCTGTGCGCGTGTGCTCGTGGGGTCTTGTCCGTCTGGTTATTTGGTTGTATGTTTCTGCGTGCGTTCGTCTCTGCTTACGTGTGTGTTGTGCAGGGATGCGTCCTCTGCATTACGCTGCTTGGCAGGGCAAGACTGAGCCAATGAAAATGCTGCTGAAGGCCGGGTCGTCAGTCAACGGACAGTCGGACGAAGGACAGATCCCTCTCCACCTGTCAGCTCAGCACGGCCACTATGATGGGGTAACTGTGTGTCTGTGTGTGTGTGTGTGTTTTTTTTCCTTTTTATGAGGTGTGTTTATATGTTATCTTTTCCTGGTAATGATTGCTTGGTTTGTGGTTGTTACAAGTAAGATGTTTATGTTATGTTATATGTGTGTGTGTGTGTGTGTGTGTGTGTGTGTGTGTGTGTACGCGCGCACATGTTACAGTCGGAGATGTTGCTGCAACACCAGTCCAACCCGTGTATCTCAGACTCAGCTGGGAAAACGCCATTGGACCTCGCCTGTGAATTTGGACGTGTCGGAGTGAGTAAATTTGACTGAGACCAAACAGAACTTGTATTTTCATGCAATTGTATTTAAGCTCTATTCAACAAGCAAAGCCTCATTTACATTAAAGGTATTAAAGGTAGAGTGCCCAGGCCAACGTGGGGAGCAGTAACAATACTTTAAAGATAAATAACATTTGAAAAAACGTAATTGGATTTAAACAGAAAGGTGACTATAATATGATAAGTATAATTTCTAATGAAAGCTATATAAAGGAGTACTCCCTAGAGATAACCTCTATTGCACCTCAATGTTACAATCCTTAAAAAAAAAAATCAGCCTTGGTTAATTTGGTAACCTATGGTTACCAGTGTTACAGCAATTGCAGTTTAATGCCACTAACACTCCTCCAGCAGCTGTTTTGTCACAAGCACCGGTAGTTTCCTGACAGCAGCAGGAAAGGAAATTTGGTTCTGCTGCCAAAGAGCGGGAGGTTTGCAGCCTGTATCCTGCAGCTATTCATCTAAAGACTTGATTGTATTGGCACCTTTTTGTTTTTTTTCTTTCATGATTTCCTACAATGTCAGACTGAACAACATTAATGAACAATTTCCTGTATCCTGTAAACCACCCTAAAATACATTGTGTTTTCTTTTTACTGCCTCACAAAAAGAGTGAATATCTGATTACCAGTAGTCTAATGCAGCTTTGATACAGTGTGAGGGGCGTGAGCAGTGCAGGGAAGAAAATATCAGTAAAAGAAGAAAAAGGAGCACTCAAGTAACCAAGTGGGTACAGGGCATGCTACGTTATCGCATCGTCCACACTTAAAAACTCAATATGTGCCGCATGTAATACCCTATTTCTCTCCCCTGATTTCGTGTCTGCTTCTTCACTGTCAGCTGTTCAATATAGGAAAAAAATACCTTTAGAAATACATGAAAAAACTAATGAAATAAAAAAAATGGATATGCATTATTCCCCATGAGTCCCTCATTTAGCTTGATGGCAATTTGAGTCCCAATGCAAAAATGGGTGAGATATAAGTATTTAAATGTAATTAATGCTAATGTAAACATGATATCTTGAATGGGTATTGCTGAACAGTAAGTAACTATCCACGGACCATGAGAATAACCACTCAAACACAATGACTTGTTAAGACTAACAAATCTAGATTGTATAATACCCCTGATTCATCAGCAACATTAACACAGAGCACAAAGTTGCTGCAGCAATAATTTGAATTCACAGATTTTCTCATTTTTTAAATCTAATTTTGCAGGAGATTCCACACAGAGGGAGCAGTATGCGATTTCCTGATTTCATGTTGACTTTTGGAACTGTCCATAAAGATAAGTTCCATGTCGCGGGTGTCAAACATGTATAACTTCACCGTGGATCTGTCTGTTTTTTAAGGTGGTGCAGCTCCTGCTCAGCAGTAACATGTGTGCAGCCATGCTGGAACCGAAACCCTCCGACCCCAACGGAGTGTCACCTCTGCATCTCGCTGCCAAGAACGGACACATCGAAGTCATACGGTCTGAAAAACCTGTCCTTTCAACCTGGCTCTCTCAGCGTGTGTCTGTCTGCATACCTACTCTGTCTGTCTGCCCCTCAGTCAGTCAGGCAGCCAGTCTGTTTGTCCGCCTGGTCGCCTGATCTAATCTATCTGCAACTGTTATGAATTAAACATCTGTTCGGGTCTAAAGGGGACACAAGTCTGCATAGAATATAGACACACTTTTATTGACTTGCATTCATTTAGATGTTCTTTTTTTTGCTTTACTTTTGTTTTTATTTGTTTCATTTATATTGTAATTTCAATTTAAAATAACAATATAAATAAAGGTCAATATCATTATTATTTTACGTTGCAGGTTGCTGATTCAGGCTGGTATAGATATCAACAGACAGTCCGAGTCTGGCACGGCGCTACATCAGGCTGCCCTCTGTGGGAAGACAGAGGTAGTACGCCTGCTGCTGGATGTAAGTCTATGTCTGTCCGTCTGTGTGTCTTTCTAATGTGTTTACATAAGCAACTGTTGTTATAGCTGCCTCACTCTCCTCATCTGAGCAAGTTTACAACTCAGCAGTTGCCATTCATCCCACTGAGCCGTGTGATGAAGCCTGTGGGTTATGTTGGCTTGTTATATAAAACTGTAGCTGACTTGCTAGCATTCTACCTGTCAAGCAATATTCAAATCAGCTCTGTTTTGATTTTTAGTCCTTCTGTCACCTTCAGATAAATAAGAATGCTGATGCTTTTGAACAGGGTCTGCTTTCAGTGTTCTCTCTGATCCTGCTGTATTTTTAGTTTTTGATGTTATTGCTGAGGCAGCACACACAACAAATGTTTGCAGCTGGCATATACACAAAGCCAGACTGTAACTGAATAATGGACAGATAATCAAACAGGCCTACCACACACAGGCTCAGGGCCCCTGGCGCCAGAACCTCTGTGTGATGTTACTTCTTGTTTGGAATTTGCAAAGTTCAGTTTAAAGGCACAAAATGATCCCAAAGAAATGCAAAACAACCATGAAGAGACTCAAAGGAACCACACAAGGAAGCAAAAATACTACAAAAAGATGGAAAATTGACACTAAACAACCACAAAGAGATGCGAAATGAACACAAAGACGTGCAAAACTACCAAAAAGAGACAAAAATGATGCATTTTGTTTGTGGTAATTTTTGGTGTCTTTCACTCTTGTGGTCTCATATAGGATGGGTGGGGGGGCCATTTACCTGTTTGTGGCTAGGGGCCAAATTTCTCATAAACAATCTGTGCAACAAATACACAGTATATCCCCACTATGAATTCAATGTGACACAATTTCATGTTGCACGTTTCAGGGGCAAGTACTTTAACCCTATCTCCCATGATTATTTATTCTCATTTTCATTTCATTTTTCCATCCAGAGTGGCATCAGTGCAGGAGTGAGAAACACCTTGAGTCAAACCGCCCTGGACATCGTTAACCAGTTCACCACCACACAGGCCAGCCGGGAGATCAAGCAACTACTGAGAGGTGAGCACATCCGTGCATACGCGCAAACACACACTCAGACGCAACACATACGACAGGCCTTGACAAGTGCGCAGCGACACAGTGACACACATTTTTGCGCTCCCTTTTCAAGCGCTGGGCAATGCCGCGGAATTTCTCTTCGATATCTTTCAGCACCAAGCAATGATGAGTGTTTTGCACTTTGAAGGGAGGGGTCACGTTCAGATTAACAGGGTGAAAGCATCATTAATTGGTTACTTCTGATCGTGCAGTATTTCCATTACAACCACCACAAAACTTGCCAAACGTTAAGCATTTCTTTTCATTTTACTCTGTTTATTACTAAATTGCATGCAAATATTCAATTCATTTTTCAGAATGACTGTGCATGTACTTAATACAATGACATATTTCCACACTTGATGCACAGAAGCAAATAGTGAATGCACGGGGAATAGTGTTTATGTGCCTAGTGTATGCTCTTATCTGAGATAGATGTGTTTATTTTGTATTGTTTTGAGTTGACTTGCATCATTTTTTACACTAATATAGATATTCCAAACAAGACTTATCATTGGTGCTATGGACTTTCTCATTTCGATCTTCCCACTTCTACCACTTTCCTCTCTCTGCTCTTCTGTTCAAGCCTCAGTTCTGCTCTACTCTCCTGTAAATCTCTGCTGCCCTCTCGTTTAATGTTTAACCCCAATGCTTCGCTACTACTCACTCATTCTACGCTCTTGTCTTGAAGATGCTTCAGCTGCAATGCAGGTGCGAGCACTGAAGGATTACTGCAACAACTACGACCTAACCAGCCTCAACATCAAAGCTGGAGACATTATCACGGTACATGGATCTAATAATAGTCCCCAAATACGATGAATTCCTCGACCTGTTATCAAAGCGCGCCGTGTCTGTCCACTGAGCTTCATTTGTCAATGTAGCAAATATTTAATGAAATTAATTATATTCTTTATAGATGTACGTTGACATTTGAACATAGATCTTAATATTGGATATAAATTTTGCATTCTTTCTTAAAGCCTTTCTAACATTCCTAATACTTTGTTTTAAAATGGTCATAGTTTCTCACGGTCTGTGTCAAAAAATTGTGACCCTCATTCTGCTGACCTGTCCCTGGAAATAAAATTTTTTTTAAAAACTTAATCCAGAAATGGTCACATACTTGGGAGTTTCTCACCTTCTTTAAGACTGAATAACACCAAAATATCAATCAGGTGTCAAGAGAAACACAGCAGATTGAAAGGTATTCAACAAAAATATGAAGCACCTAAATATTATCATATACTTTGCCTTTTGTTCACCTGTTTTAAAGACTGAATAATGTTAATAATAATGTTACAGAAGGTAAAAATCCACGCAACAGCGCCCCCTACAGACACACTTTACAGTGGGCCAAAGAATACGGTGTAACATCTTAGCCTGGCTATAACATGTTTACCAAGTGACATATCACTAAATTAAAACAGGTTGATATTACTGTTACTATATATTCATACACTCGTAACTGCCAGCGGTAAATGTTGCATAGCCGACAGACCGACAGAGCTAAAGTTAGCTTGCTAATATATGACCCATTTAGACTAAAGGGTAAACGAGGTAGTATGGAATCTGGTCAACATATTGTTGAAACCTAATAAAATGCTGTTTAATACTGATACAAACTGCGAAATTTTAAATTATGTTTCACAACAATTACACAGTATACCTCAAATTATAAATATTTGTGCTAATATCGCTAGCAAAACAAGCTAAATGACTGAATAACATCATTTAGTCTAGTTTGGTTGGATATGTCCCACTAAATCTTAACTATAGATAAACTCTGAAATACAGTTTATTATACCACGAATGGGGAATCAAACAAAGATTTTCAGTTGAGTTTAAAATATCATTTGCAACCTGAAAACTATTCCTTGTGTTGGTCATTATCCAGCTAGTGATAACGCAGTGACCTGTTAAGAGTTAACTGCTTTTGACTGTGGTGCTACAAGTGTTTCCTACCAAACTATTTTCACATTGTTAAGGTCTAAGACATGTCTAGCAAATTAAAATCTTAATGCTAATACCCATTTTGTACATCATCAGTTTGAAACCAGCCAGTACTGCGAGCGTTATGACGGACTGACGTTTAGGCCGTGGAGCCCAGTCCAGTTATTGTTTTGGAGCCATGAGCAGGTTCTAAACTCTGTAAGCTGTATTTGTGTGCGTTGGCAGGTTTTGGAGCAGCACTCTGACGGTCGATGGAAGGGCTGCATTCACGACAACCGCACAGGAAATGACCGCGTGGGCTACTTTCCCTCCAACATGGTGGAAGTCATCAAGAGGGCAGGTGACCGCCCACGTCACGGCTGTGTGTGTTGGCGTGTGGCTGGGAGGATGTGTGAATGTGCTTTCTCGCACGTTTGTGAGTCCAACAGCTGTTCTGTAGCTGTAGCTGATCAATAGTTGTAGCTAGCTGGCAGCGTCATCGGCCTCTTTAGGCAGCCCATCTGTTTTCTCAACCTATCAATCATCTTCATTGATCACGTACTGTTCCCTACTGGCTTTCGACCCTCCGCCCCCAACCCTTCCTCTATATTTCGGCTCCTTCTGTCACCCTCCCTGATTAGTAAAGCCGTCTAACCAACCCGCTCTGCTAGACTGTGATGCTTTTGTTCATATTGTTTGTTTGCTTTATTGCTATGGTGATATTATATTTTAATTTTATGGAGATATATTCCCTGCGGATATATGGATGTATTCTTTTCTCGTATATTGATTTGAATTAGTTATGATTTTATACATTTTCAGATCTGATTAGACTTCTTTTGTTTCAAGTTGACTGATCAGTTGTTGTTGTTGTTGTGTTGTTGTTGTTGTTGTTTTGCACCTCTCTCCTCCTGGCTCATGTCCAGGTCACTCCCCCTCCCAGCAGTGCCACACCCTCCTGCTCCGCAGGCCCAACCCCTGTCCCATTGCCCCGGTCAACGGACACTCATACCCCCCCTCCAAAGTCCTCCCCCTGCATCTGCCTCCCCCTCCTCCCCTTCATCCCAACACACAGTCTCTCCCTCGGTTCTCCTCTTTTGGGTACGTTCCTCTTCCCATCTCTCCTCCTTCTCTGTCTACTCCTCCTCTGTCCACTCCTCCTCCTCCTCTCTCCACTTCTCAGGAGCAGCAGAGTCAGACAGGTACATACTGTAGTATCACTTTAAATAACAGATAAGCATCCTTTCTACACTGTTTAACAAAACCATATAAAAAATATCTTATCAATCTGCTTGTTGTTGTGTGTGTATATATGTATATATATATATATATATATATATATATATATATATATATATATATATATATATATACATATATACATAGACCATTCAGCCACGACATTAAAACTGGTAACTGGTTTTAATGTTGTGGCTGATCATATACATATATATGTGTGTGGGTGTGTATGTGTGAATATATATATATATATATATATATATATATATATATATATATATATACACACATATACACATACCCGAAATATACCAAATGAAAGATTTTAGTTTTGGATTTTTAATAGATTTTTAAAAATTTGCAAAGAAATGCATGTCACATTATGGGTTATTAAATGAAGATTGATGGGCAGAAATTTCAGTTTTAACCATTTAAAAGTAAAACTAATGTTAATTTTCCACTTACTCATAGTGGTGCACATATATGTCCGCTGCAATTTTATTTCATTGGGACCTATTTTCTACCAAAAGAAAAAAAAATATATAGAAGTAATAATTCTTTGATTATTCTAATTTACCAGGAAATCTTTCTGAAAAGAGCTTTTTGTTTTCCAGTTTTTAAAACATAATTTTTCTATGCAGCACCTGCAACGAAAGAAATTCCATTAACCTCCATTGTGATTGTATAGCTTTCATGTAATTTGTGTGAAGTCACCGTTTAACTGAAATATTCAAATTAAAAGCACAGTTTTTACAACCTCACATACTATCCATAATATTCAAAATTTTAGAGGCATTGTTTACGATTTTAAAAACAGTGTCCTATCATTTTGTTTGAATTACCCCATATAAATGCATGTCTTATTTGAAACACAGTCATGGTGTTTTGAGCAGCACTTGTATGCACAGTATTTGTTAGTACTGTGCAAGCGCATAAATGATTAACCTGCCTAAGGGTCTGTAGTGTTTTACAATTCTCCAAATTATTAGCACTGAGAGGTGGTGCAACCACTATGAATAATTTGTTTATGAATGAATAGGTGAGTGAGTGTATCTTTGTGAGCCTGTGTGATTGATGGCGTTCATTTAAAAGTTAAACACATTTATATATGAAACTGAACTACACACATTATCATGTGGGTCTGCGTTGCGTGGCTGTCAGCTGATTACTACACTTTAAGTTTTAAGAAAGTCCTCTAAAAATAGACTGCGGTCACAGCAAATGTGTATATGTGTGTGTGTGTGTGTGTGACAGGTTCGCGAACCGCAGAGTTAAGTCCTCAAGGTTCTCCAACCCTAGGACAGCAGAGCAGCACTAGCGAGGACATCTGGGTGCTACGCAAACCGCTGGCAGGTAAAGCTCTGTTTTTCGGCAACAATGTGAAACCACGTGTCTGAGGGATGCCGACGGTGTAATAGTGCGGCCCACAATTTGTGTGTGTGTGTGTGTTTGTGTATGGAGGTGGCGAGCGCAGTGGCAGTGTGGGTAGTCTCGGCAGTGTTCGGTCATCGAGCAGCTTGCAGAGCTCTGGAAACACCCATGTCCTGACCACCCCTGCCCCGAGTCCGCACCCTGCACCCACGCCAGGCGTCAACACGCACGGCCTCAACGCTCCAGGCCTGCATGCACAAGCTGAAGGGGTGAAGGTGAGAGAATCCTCTACCCTGTATGCATGTGTCTGCACCTCACATTGCTACTGGATCTTCACAAAACCAAAAGCACCTCGTTTCCTGGAAACAACAAAGCATTTTCAGGAAACAAACACAACTCTATTTAACAGTTTAACCACAGTGCTGTTTCCAGCTCATTTTGGGTTTTTGGGTTCAGAATAGCAGTATCGCCCATCCCCCAGTTTCCTCTTCTTATTGATCACGTGGGTGAAATGCCAACAACAACATTTCCAACTATAAAAACTATAAAAGCTAAATTCTACATATAATGAAAATGATGTACCAAAATCAACACAGGTGTCTGAACGGTATGTCTTGGTATGTATTTTTGAGTATGTATTTTTATCAACAAATGATGCTTTGAGATAAAAGTTAAAACAGTGAGAATTCCTAAACTACACTCTAAAATGAGTTTGAACAAGGAATGAAACACTATCTTACTAGAATCAAAATGGTGAACTGATGGAAACAGGGTTTGTCTTTAGTGCATTTTATTGCGTGTGTTTAATGTCAGTTTTTCTCTTCCCCATTGCTGAGTTTGCTTTCACTTTATAATTTGTGATATACTGCACCCCGCAGGTCTGCTCTCTAACAGGTTCACTGCACTCTAATTAAATTTTATCACTGGATATAACCGGTCTATTTTTAGGTAATACTTAAAAAAAAATGAATGAAATAGAAATTAATGAAATAGGATGTAGTTTCCATATTATGCTGGAGAGACAGCATCTGTTTCAAGATGTAGTCATCCTAGAACTTCTGTGATGCCACTATTGGTAAATTTCCAGGAACGCAGGAGGAGGAAGGTCTCAAGCCAAAATAAGTCTGTTGCATGTGCACTCGGCTGAGTCACAAGGCACTTCTGGTTTCTGAATGATTATGCTTGAGTAAATGTTTCATTTCGTGATTGTGTCGGCCCATGTCTGTGTGTGTATGAGCATATTTTTGTGTGTGTGTGTGTGTGTGTGTGTCTTTTGTCTTTTAGCTCCTGGCCACCGTGCTTTCCCAGTCGGTTAAAGCAAAGGAGCATCTCTTGGAGCAGTCGCAGTCTGTCGAACAGTCAGCGAGTAAGCACACCAACTCACCCGAACACGACATTAAAGGAGTGTCCTCGGCTTTATTTGAAGGGAGAACTTGTGTCGTTATTGGGTTTTTTTTTTACATTGGAACTAAAGGTCTGTTTCGCTGCTACCTTCTGATAATTGATCAAACACAGCAGCGGTACTGCAGAGATACGGATGCTACAAAGGTTTCTAATAAAAGAATTTAAACCAGTTATCCGATGATTCAAAAAAAGCTTTCTGTCTGTATTAAAGCGCTGACAATTAAAAAGGATCAAGGTGGTGTTAAGTATTACAACAAGTGCCTCAAGGTCTGTTTGGATTGAGGATTTTATTGTAATTTTTTTCTTCATTTCACTTGTAGTAAACCAGACCGTCTAAAAACTACCTGTCTACTCGTATCAGACACGAGCAGCATTTCCAACCTGCATCCCTTTATAATAGGAACTTAATTTCTGCTTTATTTACAACAGCTCCAGACTTCTGGTGTATACAGCCAGGGACGGTTTGCCTTTTCTAGGCATAAATTCGTTTTTGTTCTTGGGAATGTGTGCATTTTACACTTTAGCTGAGACAAAGGGAGATTTGCTTGTAATTAAGCAGAATAAAAACTGTGTAATTAGCCTGAGCAGCCATAGCCTCCACGCAGTAGATGAGGAATCAGACTACAAAAATCCAAAGGCTTCACTGTAACATCCAAAGATAAGGCAAGTGAGGCAGGTTGAACACTGGTCTTAAAACGAAAAGCATTCAACCTACCTAACGTAAGCAAGGCCTATACAGAATTGACCTGAACATTGTTAATAAATATATTGGATCAGGGCCCGCTGGTGACTTGTGAACTTTATTCCTGACAAGGCATTTACAAGTTTACATCACTGTAAGCAGCTGCGCTTTTGTTTTCAGTTGAGAATTTGCTCAGGGCTACGAAAAGTGGGACAGTTACAATGTGTCTGAAAAATGTCTGATGTTCTTATATCCACACATAGTATATTGTATAGACATTTGTGTGATGTCTAAATTTGGGCACCTTGTTTGTAGTTGATTTACTAATCTCACTTTGAAAGAAGCATATGTATAATCATGTTTAAATCTGCTATAATCTGCAGTTATCTAATGATATGTTGGGGAAAAGTCCAGCCAAGCTTGAAAGCTGGTTCCAAATTTTAATGAAGGTATGCATAGGAAATACAGACCTGACTTGATTTACTTTCGTTTCGCCCTCCAAGGCTGCACTCACAAGATGACATAATTTCCTGGCTCTGCAGCATTTTAGGAAACTAACAGAGGTTCAAGGGTTGATTTCAGTGGAAGAAGAGTTCACAAGAATCTGTTCATTTCTTAAGTCATTTACCAGATATGTCTGCAGAAGTTTATCTTCAGATAATTTACTCAGTACAGTTGTCATTTTCACTATAATTAGAAAATAATTACAGGTTATTTTTATAGGTGATCATTAGTTAAGAGTAAACTCTGTTATAAGAAATCATCACAAAAAACACTGTACAAGAGACTGAAGCTCTGTCACGAGGAGAATTTTATAAATAAGTAGTCTGATAAATATATCTACATGAACTGAATCTATCATGTGACATTGCTGCTTAGATCTTACTGAGGGCTAAGAGCAATCGAGGACTTTTTAGATTTTAAGTAGCATTTATACAAATTAAAACAAAATCTTTGCTAATAGAAATACACTGTGTATGGGTAATGTTATATGCAACAATTAGGTGTGAGAAAAGTAATATATTTCATTGTTTTTGTTTTCCCCTCTTCTTTCTCTCTGTCGTCTCACCTAATTCCATCCACCCCAAGGCTCCTCCAGCTGCACAGTTCATGACCAGCGGTCGTTCGAGCGGAAGGCAGAGGAGGATGATGGGAAAGTGAGTTCTCAGACGGCCAGTTTTATTCACGCCGTGGCTTCCTCTTTCATGTCGCTTCTGTTCCCTCTCAACCAGCGCTTTGGTTTGAGGGAAGAGGCATCTACACGGGTGGGGATCAGGCAGTGGGCACGGTGAGGTGTCTGCCAGTGGCGGTTGTGTTGCACCTGAACAGATGACGCCGTGAGGATGGGCATGCGAGTGTTTCACCATGGAGACAGGCAGACACACGGAGGAGACGGTTGCTGTCTTGCCTTCTGCCCCACCCCACCCCCATCCCCACCCCACCCCCACACCCACCCCCACACCCACCCCCTGCCCTCACACCACATTGAGACGCCACACACCCACATGATCGCCGCTCTGCTCTAGAACCTGATAGCGGCGGCTCTGTGTGTTGCTGTGAGGCCGAGGTTGCTCTAGAACCAAGCAGATGCTGCGTTCTTGAATCGAGTATTAAGCAGTTGCTGGGCGACAGCAGTGTTCCGTCATAGAAGCAGTGGTGTCCCCCATGTGTCCTCATTGGTTGATCTAATCCATCACTCTGACGCTAAAGTCATTCACAAAATATGGCATGTAAACCAAAAAGTGGCCTTTAAAGGGTCGGTTAATCCAAATTGGAAAAATATAATGTCCCATTTACCTTTAGTGGTATTTAGCCGAATTGGTAGTTTAATTTTCTCAAGAGACTCAGACCTCTACTACTTCCAGAAACAGAGACCTTTACTCAGGGTAATCCAAGGCCCTCACTCTGAGCAGTTTTCTCTATTTTGTTTTTTACCTCCAGTAGAAAATGGTTCTTAAAGAAAAATCATTAGCAAGGTCTGTGAAATAGCTCAGTGATAATAATAGCAGTCAACCAGGTGGCAAGGCTGGTTGGCCTGTAAATGTTAATTTGTTCACTTCCTAAAACACATTGCTTTTAAGGGTTTTCAATTATAACGTTTCAATGCCTTGAAGACCTTGAATGAAATTCCATTTACCTGCATTGAATCGGTTGGTGGCAGAAGTCTCAGCAGCAGAGCTCTCAAAACTATTGCAAATAAATCTGCGTGGCTAGTTGCCACGAAGGGTAAGTGGGGCTAGTTTTATTTTCCTTAGGTTCTTCTTTTGTTCCCTGGTACGTGTCTTGCTATTTATACGAACCCTCATGAATTACAAGCAATTATGTTTGGGAGTAATGTGCGTTCTAGAAAAATCCGCTGTATTATTCCCTACTGTGTATTTTAGTGGCAGTATTTTGAAACAGTTGTGTGTTTTCTGAGCATAAATGTGGGCACTATCTTTCTGTGAATTTGTGCTGTCATTGTGCACCATGGAGGTATCGCAGGATTATTCCTCTGTCAGCTATAGATAAGCTGTAGCTCTGGGTTTAATGTTCCACTTTGGAGAACAGCTTTCCATTATGTGTTCCGGAACAGGTTCCCGTTCCTTGCTGGTAAACGCTTTTAGGTTTGGTTGTAGAGCGGGGTTAAGTCCTGGATTTACGACAGGCGTTCCCGTGCTGTTTTCTAGGACAGTCTTCTCTCCCGTCTTCTAGAACAGGCCGCTACGCTGTGTTCTAGAACAGGCGTGCGCGTGCGTGCGTGTGTGTGTGTGTGTGAGTGTGTGTTCTGTGCCCTAGAAGAACCCTGTGGACTCTTCTAGAAGCAGGCAGTAGTGTTCTGTGTTCTGTGTTCTAGAAGCAGGCAGTAGTGGCGTGGCTGGGTGAGTTTCAGCTGCTGTTCTACACCACCCACTTCCTCACCGCGGGATATGATCTAGACACCATTAGCCGCATGACCCCTGAGGTAAGGTCATGACCCCTGACCCCCTCACGCCCCGCCCCTTGTCTGTCAAGGCTCCGCCCTGCACAGCTCTCAGATCAGCTCCCCCACTGACCTGGATGATGTCATCATGACCCTCCTGTCTCTGTCACCTGACCCCCCCCGGTGTGAGTCCTGAGCCTCAACCAGTCACTTCTCATACTCTTGTCTGCTTCATTTACATACCTGTGGCTCACACACGGCCGTGTGTTCCAGTCCGTGCTGTAAACGCTACTCCGTGTTTGTCCTTGAGTGTGTTCCGAGTGCCATTGCGTGTGTTTGTGTAGGTGTATGTGTACTGAAGCAAACACAGTGGTATGACATAGAGCCCCTAAGGGCAGGGGGAAACTCATCTGAAGATTACCCAAAGCAAAATATTCCTGAAGGCATATCACACTCAGCTCACGTACAGATGTCAAACTTACGCAAAATAAAAAATTGTTTACATTCGGAAAAAAGAAAGGAAAAAAAAAACCCACTTACGGTAGCTGTGCTGGATTCCCGATGTGACTAAGTGTGCTTTGCGTTGAAGGACCTGACGGCGATTGGGGTCATGAAGCCTGGACATCGAAAGAAGTTGACATCAGAGATCAGCAAGCTGCCCTCCGTTGACTGGCTGCCAGACCACAAGCCTGTAAGGCTCTCACGTTAACTCATACAAAGTAGAAAAAGGGGGAGATGTTGAGTTTGGGCAGCAGCCAGCACACTAGCGTACACACATGCAACTCTTTCAATTTGTCGGGAAACAATTTTGTCAGAGTCGCAGTTCTGTTCTGTATCTTGTGATCTGTGCAAAAGCTTTTCACATTGTGCGTTTTAGGCCAATCTCGCAGACTGGCTGTCTCACCTGGGTCTTAGTCAGTACTACCAGGTTCTGGTGCAGAATGGGTATGAAAACATTGACTTCATTTCCGACATCAGCCTTGAGGATCTGCAAGAGATTGGCATCACTAAGCTCGGTGAGTCGCAGCAACATTATTAAGATGAGAAATAAGATCATACAATAACAGAGCAACTAGAGATATAAAACTTTTGATATTGATCATTGGATGTGAGTGAGATGTATGATTCTCAAAACTTGTGAATACAAAGAGTCGTAACTAGACTTTCAGGGTTAGACTTCAGTCCGTGCAGATGTTATTTTAAGAATTTTTAACAATCCATTCTTCTCCTCCACACCATCGCCTCCCCCTCAGGCCACCAGAAGAAACTGATGTTGGGAGTGAAGAGACTGAAGGAACTACAGAGAGGAGAGAGTGGTTCTGAGCCTCCTCAGAGCCCCTCTACACCTCCATCCAGCCCAGGTGGCAGCACTGGCTCAGAGCCCCGGAGAGAGGCGAGGAAGCAGAGGGATGGAGCCCCCAGCCCACTGGCCAAGCCTCGCCCGGGTCTCACACATTCGCAGACCCCTCCCCATACACCGACACAAACCCCGCCACAAACGCCTCCGCATGCCCGGGCCCAGCAAGCCTCCCCAAGGGCTCGGCCGCGCCCCTCCACCCAGATGGCAGCGGCAGATCCGTCAATGCCGCTGCTCCGGCTGCCCAGCGAGGAGGAAGAGCGACGGAGAACCCACAGTCTAATCGGCTCAGAATCAGACTCTAGATATGCCACCGTGTGCCGCAGCAGCTCCGCACGTACTGCCGCCCTAAATGATGTCACTGTGAACCGCAGCCAATCATCTGTCACCCTCCGTCCCCGTCGGAAAGGTCGGCCCCCAACACCGCCTAAACGGTCCTGTTCTTCCATTACCGGGGGGGACGGGGAGGGAGAGGGACAGGGACAGGGAGGGGAGGGACTACTAGGGCTGCCAAACTATCGAGAGCGGCGTGCCAGTGACTGCGGCAGCCTGGGATCAGCTTTAAGAGCTCAGGACTCAGCAGGCCTGGAGAGATCAGAGGGGGCTTCTGGGAGTGTCCGCAGCCTCGCCGCCATGCTGGAAACATCCATCGTGGGTGGAGCCAAAACCCTGCCGAAGAATCTGGGAAGCAGCTCCAACTACCTACAGGTGGGTGTCTTAATGTTTGGTTGGAGCTTTGAAAATCTTAATTGATATTTTTTATTGGCAACACGCATGTGTAACAGTCGTTCGATCCCCAGGTGAGTCCGCCTATACTTCGTCGTCAGACAGGAGCAGGAGGTCTTGGATCTGAGGACGATGATGCCCTAAGTCGGCGTAGGACCATCAGCGGAACAGAAGGACTTCCTGGCGATCAGACTGACCTTTTACCTCGGCAACCAGCCAAGCAACGTCCAGAGCCCAGGCCCCGCTCAACCGTGGTCGCCTCCGCATCGGAGTTCACAGACGGCACCGTGACACTCCGAAGGAAGCCGCATCCCCTGGCAACGGACTCCGAAGCACCTGTGTCTGTGGCTACCACTGTTGTTACCATGACAACCGGCTCCGAAACCATACACAGGAGACCCCGCGTGTCCGAGCACAAAGAAGGGGTCATTCAAAGCAATAACCAATCAGACTCTGCCAGCAGTAGGACAAAGCAAACTGATGGTAGCCAGAAAAATGGAGGCGATGCGCAGCAGAATGGCGGCGTGGTCCTGAGGCGGAGGCCCGTGTCCGAGGTCTCCAACAGGATGGAGACCAACAGGGAGAGCTGTGAGTGGATGGAGGCCAGGAAGTCTCTAAAGCCAGCGGTCTCACCCAAACCGTCCACAGTTGCCCTGAGGAAGACACAAGCCGAACCCCAAACACCAACCCGCAGGGTCCCCATCCCTGGGCCTGAAAATATGGAGACCGCACAGAGCCCTGGTGAGACACACATACTCTCACACACAGAACTAAGATTTAGTCATTGAGTTTATTTAGATTTTTTAAATTTGCCAGTGAAAGGGAAGGTGAAAGGGGATGAAAAAAAAATGCTGTTATCGTCTCCATAAATGTGAATTTTAATACTTATAATAGTTTTAACAGAAAAGTGCGAATACACACAAGTGTTAAGTTTAGCAGATGTTAAAGCATTCACATATCAAGTAACTGATTGGTATGTATCAGTCTGTACTGAGCCAGTCTTTCAGATCTATCTGAAATATATTGATATGGATATGAATAAAATATAATCATAATGTGTTATTTTACTCCACATTTCAGTTGCAAGAAAAATTAATTATTCTGAATTTTAGTTATAAATAAAAAGTTAAGCTGCCAGCATCACAAAAGGTCAAGAAAGGTCTCAGAGATTTTGATGGATTGGATATCCAACATCAATACCCTGCTTACCCTTACGCGGCCCAACTTTTTTATTATTGTTTTTGATTTTGTAATAATTAGTTCATTACACAATAATAAGCCCATATAATGGCAAACTGGACCATGTCTAACAGGGTAAATAACCAAATTAGTCTCCACTGTGACTCTGGAAAATGAACTGGATTAGCACGGCCACGCTTAGACAAATTGTCTTATGACTTCATATTGTCATGAATGCATAATAAAACTGGGCAGATATTTGCCAACATGTAGGAGGAGGTTGAACACAAGCAGCAGATTCCCATTCCCATGTTGTAGACAGGAATGTTAATGGACAAAACAACGGAGTTTGAGCACTTTGTTGTTGTTGAGACGCACAAGGTCAATAAGTCTTATATATGTGTGAGGGACTGCTTGCAGCAATGGTGTAAAAAAAACTGACAGCATTTCCCTGACTCTCTCTCTGGCCAGAGCCGAAGCGTGTCCCTCCTCCTGTATCCCCGAAACCCCGCGGGCCTCCAACAGCACCGAAACCAGGCAAGGCAGTAGTAGCTTCAGCTACCATGAGCCCGGGCCCTGCTGCTAACAGTCCCACCCCGGCCCCCAAACCCTCCTCTCCGCCTTCCGCCGCCCCCCTTCCAGCTCCCGACACCCCGTCTGCTCCCTCCCTCTCTCCGGGACTCCCCCTCACATCCCCCTCTCCGGCCCAGAGTCCCTCCACCCCCTCGTCGCACCCTGTCAAACCTCCCCGCTCCTCCATTGCCGGCCTCTCCATCGACCTGCTGGGAGGGCGGGAAGCCGAGGAGGAAGAAGAGAGGAGGAGAGAGGAAGAGGAGAGGAGCAGAGAGAGGGAGCACAAGAGGCACAGAGAGCAGGAGGAGGAGTGGAAGAGAACAGAGGAGGAGAGTCAGAGGGAGCTGGAGAGGAAGCCCTCAAGGAAGGAAGGAGCGAGAGAAGAGGTGGAGAGTCAAGCAGAGGTGGTAGAGCAGGAGGAGGAGGTGCAGCATCGTTTGGAGGAAACCAGTGCCTCCTTGGCTGCAGCTCTGCAGGCTGTAGAGCATAAAATCAAAGAGGAGGATGCACAAAATGAGTGAGTATTTATTGGGCTAATCATCATATTTTGCCACAGAAATGTACCATTCATATGCTACAACAGTCTCTCAGGACTGGTTGTTGGCATCCGAGTTGACGATGAGAGGATCAGAGCATAAATGAGCTTTTCCACACAACGTAGAGCTGCAAAGTAAGAAGACTTATTTCAGGCGCTCAGTGTTATGGAGGTAGGAGTCCTGAGGGCTGGTTAGGGAAACCTAGATAGCGGATTAAGCCGGGATTTATCAGATACCGTGGCTGAATTTAGCCGGGACTCTTTTTTTTTTTATGAAAGCAGTGGCACATGGCGATATATTCTGTGCAGCTAGCCCGGTCCAGACCAGGCTAACAGCCAGGCTCGGTTAATCTGTTTGTGTTAGGGCAGACGCCGATTGGCTTCAAAAGATGTCAGAGTTGATTTTTAAAGGGTAAATGCCCACTGGTGGAGTTTAGAGCACATAGCGTCAGGTCCATAAAAAATAAATAAATAAATAAAAAAATTTAAATTAAATCCACGTACTTCTACCGTCTTCAGCAATTTCAGCCAATATTTATGGCCCTATGAGTTAAAAGCATGACTCTTCTTTCCTCTGCAACTGTCGCCACAAGTAATCACACGTAGACACCTTTTTCTAAATCCTATATGTCAAGACCTTAGTGAGTAAAGAAGTAAACTGCATTACACTACACATAGTTTGTGTATAAAGTAAAATGCTGTGCTCCGTTACCTCTAAAAGAACATGTACTCCCCAGCCTTATCTGGCAATATTTTTCTTATCTCACCCTCAAAAAAATAAATAAATAAATAAAAATGGAATAAGCGTATTTTCAAAGCTGCAGAACTATTCCTTCAAGCATAAAAGTTGTTTACACCTCCCAAGGAACGTTAAATCACTGAGTTTAAAGCCAGCCGGAGCCGAAGTTTACACTCTGTAGGACCCTGATAAAACATTCAGTAGTTCCAAAACACTTTTTCCATTCATTTTCGAATTCTGGGTCAGTGGTGCGGTGTTTTCTCCCCATTTGCAGCGATAAACTGGACTAAATTTTCCACAGCTCAGCTTTGTGCCTCTGGCTGGCACCTTGACCATAGCAAGGGTTGCTAAGGCTGGTGTGAACTGTAGTATTCGGAGTCTTATGTCTTAACAAGACGTCTATACAGGAGGCAGTTAGGCTTTTATAAATTAGATCAAATTGCACATGGATCACGTTAATCTTTACATTCACGGCATCTGATCCTGAATGTAAAGAAAATTTGATGCAGCATCCAGAATCCAGACACAGTCAGCGACTAGTCGGTGAGCATCATGGAGACTTAAGCAGCTATAAAGCCAGATATTCCCCTCACAAAAACTCCAGGTGGCCAGAGGCAGGACTCCAAATGAATGATGATGTTGCTCTTAAACTGCTGGATGTGTAAATAAGCAACTGTTTGCCGATGGTGGAAGATTAACTCGGGTCGTTTTTACCACAGTGAAGAAATACTGTTACAAGTCGAGAACTCAAAATTTTACTTTAGTAAAGATATCGGCATCAATATGAACAATGAAATAAAAACATATACATAAAGAAAAAGCATTGTGAAGAATTTCCCATTCCAGAATTATATATATTAGTTTATTATAATTAGTGATGCATTCTCATAAGTCTGAATCTAATTTTGCAGTTGGTAAAGGTGGGACAAACTTTTACTACTTTATATACTACTGGGTTGTTTAGTCTATAATAATCCATCATTATGAATATGATCTATAAAAAAACATAATGCTTTGTTGAGTAAATTATGTAATATTAATCTGAATCTGAAAAGTAACTAACTAAAACTGTCAGAAAAATATATCCCGTAGTAAAAAGTACAATGTCTGCTTTTGAGAAGTATAAAAGTAGCAGACGCTTAAGTTCGGTGTTTGAGTAAATGCGCTGGTAATGGTATGTTGAAGAACATCATTAAATAAAAATAAAAACTCTTTCAAAATAGGGAAAAGCCATCTGAAATCTACTGTGAATGAATCAGCCCCCTCTTCAGCTAATCTCTTCTCTTTTTTTTTGTGTTATCCAACTCCCAGCTCTCTTTCGAGCAAAAAGACAACAGTCTCCATCTTGGACGACATCGGCAGCATGTTTGACGACTTGGCAGACCAACTGGATGCAATGCTCGACTGATCTCCCGCCCACATCTCATTACCCCCCCCCCCCGGTCATGTGTAGGTGTATCAAGAAAGCTCTCCCAAAGGCCTGATGCTGGCTCGCTCCGAGAGAGAGAGTGTGTGAGTGTGTGAGTGTGTGTGTGTATGTGTGTGTGTGTGTGTGCGCGTGTTTGAGCATGTGTCCCACAACCTGTGCGAGCGCTTCTCATGTAGCCTTGTACAGTATACTGAGGAGGGAGTCCTCTTCGTCTGCTGCAGTAGCTCTATTACGCCTCCCAACACGAGAAGGGCGGCTCCCACACAACCTCTGACCTCCACAGCCCAGCGAGACGCTGCTGCCGCCGCCGCCGCCACCGCTGCCGCCACCGCCGCCGCCGGGCCTCAGACGGCTGTGTGGACCAAGAAGCACAATCATTTTTCCCCTCATCCTTTTATCTCTACAGACTCTGGCTAGGACAGAGATGCCAACTTAGTCAGAGAGGGAGACAGGCAGATAAAGCACATGGCTCGCAAAAAACAAAAAAGCACATAAACTGACTGACAGACGGATAGACAGCTAGATAGACAGACAAGATGCGTACAGATTAGACACTGGAAGAAAATTTTTAAAAGCACAAGGAGAGACAGGCCGCTTTCGGAGTCTGTCTCGCTCCTGCGATGTCAACAGGATGCATTTTTCCAGATGAATCGTAGCCCCTGTTTCTCTCCTGTGTGAGTGGAGGATTGTGGTTAGCTGGACTTCCTGACCTGTGTGTTGTCTCTGTTCATGTTGTTGTTGTTGTTGCCGTTGCTGTTATTGTTGCCGTTGTTGTCGTTACGAGCGTGTGTAGTCCCCGCCGATGCTCATGTCAATGTCCTCCCACTCGTACAGTAGTTATACTAATGATCAGAACGACGATATGCTAGATGTGCATCCATGAATTTTGAGACACTCACACACACACACACACACACGCAAACAAAGGCACAATACATTGGTTTTAGTCTCGCTGGTGTTCTGCTCTGGTGGTGTTTAGCCTCACCCATTGAGGTCTGCTTGGAAATGAATATAATCATACACATCACAAAGACTGACACACACACATTCAAATGCAAAGAAACACACACACACACACACACACACACACACACACACACACACACACACACACACACACACACACACACACACATACATATATATATATATATATATATATGAATATATATAAATATATATATATATATATATATATATATATATATATATATATATATATATACATATATATATATATATATATATATATATATATATATATATACACATATATATATATATATATAAATATATATATATATATATATATATATATATATATATATATATATATATATATATATATATATATATATATATATATATACACACAAACACACTCATGCGGTGTATCCCTTTGTCCTGCTGCAGTGAACAGTGTTTTTAAAAGATAATCCTATATTTCAATGCTTTATATAGTACATCCAGTATACATACATAGAGTTTATAATATACCTGGGTATTTGAGCTGTTAGAGCTCCCTCTAGTGTTGGATAGTGAAACTGCCTCTAATCTACCCACCTTGCATCTTGTCCCCACCCCCCCATTTTTTTTTATAATCTCCCCTTGTGTCCATTCTGTTAACTCTGCATCTCTCTGTGCCTTGGTAGTGTTCTTTCATATAATCGAAAAAAAACCAACAACTTTTTTGCCTCTTTTTTCTTGTTTTACACTCCAAAATGTTTAACGGTTTTCTCTGTTTCCTTACAAACCCTAGCTCCTTGTGTGTCTGTGACCCCAAAAGTAGCTAATAGGTTGAGTTGTGAGTCCTATATGATCCCTGAAATCAATCGCTCTGTCTGCAGTCCCCCTGTAACCATTGAGAAACCTTGTTTGAGCCCATATAAGCCCCCTCCCCTCCCCGTAAGCTGTAATAAGTTGGCTCTGCTCCTCCTTGGCTCCTCAGTTTTCAGTGGTCCCCCATGTAGGCCAGACAGTGGATCAACCACCAGTGTTCATCCCAATGAAGAGTCTACTTGTATTTTTATGCTCTTTGAAAACAAAGATATATTTGAGAGACAGATGGTTCTATGTGAATGATAAAAATAATAATTATAATAATGATAATGACAATTCTAGACATTGAATTGAGGTGAGCTGATTGAGCCTGTACATTTATGGTTGAGTTCTGGATGTGTTGTGACGGCTGTTGTGCCATGGTTGGGTTTAGGTTGTGTTTCTGCTGTGACGATGCATTCCTGTACAGCTGTGATCAGAATAAATGTATAAATTAAACCTTACGTGACTCTTTGAGTGTGGTTCATTCATGTCTCATGTCTCATGTCTCATTGGGGGATTTGGGAAGGTTGAATGACATGAGGATTTTGCAAATATAACATTAAATGGGATATTTCAAGGTTTATTCTGATTTTTATCAAAAATATATCTCAGACCTTGCTTTTAAACTGTTGACAGTTTTAGACTACATTTGTGGATTTGTTCATGTTATGTTCATGTGCACATAGAGACTACACATAATGAACATTTATTTACCATTGTGTTTAAATCCGCATGGTTAAAAGATTCGTAAGAATTGAATGCATCATATCTGGGATAATTATTTGGTTGCAATTCAGATATATTGAGGAGAACATTACCTCACGAATGAATCATGACAAATTTAACAAATCTGTTAATATGGCCCTGGTGTAACTTGATGTGACCAAAAAAAACTACAGGTCCCATGAGTCTTTGCGAGGGAGTCTGAGGGATTCCTGGGAAATGTAGTTGTTCGAGGCCCAGGAAGGGGAGGGACCTTCCGTTGGACCGCAGCCGTATAAGTTCACCGCCGCGGCCGCGTCCCGTCCTCTACTCACCGCTTGTCGGGGGCGATGGACGATCGTCGCGCTTTTACCAGTTTATCCTCCGGCCGTTACACCACGACCGCTATTAGAAAGAAACAGAAGAAGAAGAGGAAGAAGAAGAAGAAGAAGAAGAGCAGCTCACAGCCGCCGAGCGGTTCAGTCAGATAGGACAAGTGAGTATAATGTTAACGTGTGGAGGACGTGAGGCCGCCATGTTGGCCTGGCCTGCAACACGTGGACGGTGTCCGAGAGCAGGGGGTCGACTGTCAAGCGCTTTAAAACTTATTTCTGAACCCTGTTCTTTTCCCTCCGTATCCAGCTACCGGCTCTGATTCATGCTGGAGTCGGCATCTTGACGACGTGCTCGGGGACTGAAATTGACTCCTCGAGGCTTCAGTGTCCGAGACGTAAAGTGTAAGTCAAGTGTGCTTCATGAACTGCACTGTTGATGCATAATCAAGTCACGGCGTGTATCTTTCTCCCAGATGTTACATCTTATATCAAATATCGTGCAACACCGCTCATTGCATTAGTAAGTTTGGAAGCAGCTTGCTGTTTTTGTGCAGCCATGTAACATAGATGGCTATTTCTTCTGCATATAGCTGGATTTCAAAATAAGGACAAAAGTAATGCAGAGTGTTAATTTGCGGGCTAAATAAAAGTGGTCCGGGGATAGATCCTTGTGGGACACCAGTACATGTGAATTATGGAGCGTTGCATATTTTTCTCTGCCATTTTTAAATGATTACATCCACTTAGGGAATTGGGTGGCAAATTAAAGGGTTTATTAATGAGAAACCTATGATTTACCATTTCAAAAACCTTTCGAAGGTTAAGTAGAACAGGTCCTACACTACCGCCCTCGTCTGTCATTGGTTTAATCGTTCCCAAAAAGGAGCAGGCAGCAGCATGTGAGGTGCAGTCTTTGACATGATTAAAATTGTTTGTGTTTAATCATCCGTATTCCCTATACAGTTGAAGCAATAACGGGGATTATGATGATGATGGTGAGGCCCGGGGGCGGATGGAGATGTTTAAGCAGACTGATGAGTCGAGAGCTGGCTGAAATCAATCGCTGATGATGTGATGTCACCGAGATTCAAATTGAATATGGTCTCGTCAGCTTGGTGAGCTGGTGAGTCCTTGTATAGTAGTAATGCGGAACAGTTTCAGCCAGTGAAGACAAACTAAATTAACTTTTCTGACACCTACTATGAGAGCTGAACTTCAGCTCCTGATTCTAACTTTATTCTGAGGCTCCATTTTTATCAGTATATTAGTGCAGTCCTCAACTCCGAAATTGTGACTTTCCCTAACTTTTCTTTAAAATTTAAACCACTTTACAGGTAAGACTGAAGGGGCTTCAGAGATAGTTGGACAAAGATCCGAGGCCACTGTGCTTCGGAGGATTGAAGTTCACGTTGACCCGGGGGACACCGCTGGGTTTGAGATGGTAAGTCCATATAGTATGTTGAAATTTGAACACGTTTTATAGCCGGTGATGACAAATCAAATAACTTTTCTGACACCTACTATGAGAGCTGATTCCAGCTCCTGATTATAGCTTTTTTGTCCCTGAGGCTCCTACACTGTGTATATATTTACACATGATGCTAGTAGTTTCTTTATGCAACTTCTAACTGAGCTCCTCTCTGTTGCAGGTACACTCTTGATTCTGTGCAGAGGAAATTAAGTCTCGATGGTCCTGCTGATGATGGACAACTGGGGATCTGGCTTATTTTAATGGTAAGTCCATATGTATAGTATAACAGCTCCTAAATCTTATATTATTTAGCTTTCTTGTCAAAGAAAAACATTGTCCTAATCTGCATTTCTCTCTTTCCTGTATCCCCAGCAATCTATGAAAATATTGTCGGCCAGACAACCGCTGCCCTTGAACTGTACAACAAACCTGAGTGAAGAAACTATAAATTTTAGTGTTTAATGGAGCCAACATTAATGGTGTTTGGATATCGTTGAAACTATTGCATCCACCTGTCAAGTTGTATTTGTTGAATAAACAGTGACTGTTAACTCCTCAGTGGTGTGTTTAATGTTACTGTGAAACCTTGCTACCATGGTATGTATTTCATGCATTTTTGTCCAATAGTACTACATACATTCCAGTTTGCACCTTGTCTTGAATCAATGTGAAGATTAGATTTTACATGAACTTTACCAGTACCTTGGAAGTTAATTATCAACCTTTCTGTTGAAGGCACTCGTGATAAGTAAATTTTTCCAGCCATTTTAGAGGCACAGTGAAGGCACAAGGTGACATTTTTGACCTAATAAATTTCAAGTCTATACGCATACTCAACATAAGAGCTAGCAATAAACATTTTTCTCAGATGGTGAAAATTGGAATCAGCTCTGTCTTTGAGCAGTTTCCAAATTCTCAACAAAAAAGGCAATAATATAAATCTAGCTGTTTTTGATAACCCTGTTATTTTGGTTGGTGGTGGTGGGGGTAGTCTTTGGGAGGAATAGAAGGTTACAATCTTGTTTTTTGATCCCATACTTAACGTTTCAAGTTGGGGTTCAAGAGCAGTGGTGGGGTCCTTGACTGCTACTGAATATAGCCCTAAGAAATTAGAGAAGATCCAGAGGTTTTACGCCGTACTTTGTTTATATAGCTCCATACCAAAGTAGAAGTGGAGGGAAAAGTAAGTGTAATTACTCATGGGCAGTTGTGAGGTACTTGTCCTTTACTTGGCTTTCAATTTTGGGCTACTCTATAGTTCTTCCCAGAATAAAATTTGTACTTTTTACTGCTCTACATTTGTATTAACAGCTATAGTTACTAGTTAATATTATACGGAAAAATTATACTAAAATGTAATACATTATTAAATAGAAAAGGCCTTGTGTACAAATTATATGTGTTGGGATTTACATAACTATCATTCATTTGGATAAATCATGCATCAGTTTTTTTTTTTTTCTTCTGATTGGTCGAGCTGAGGTCAAACAAGGCAAAGCGGCATCTTGGACGCATATAAAAATCATAGAAACCGGGGTTTCTTCTATTGTGCCAACCCCCTTGTCCCAGCCCTCACGTCTCCCACGTTACCGGGGGTGTCCGGTGTGGATAATCCGCCGCGCATTAACCGCCCCCCTCCCCAAAATAAACCCCAACAAACCCCAACAGACCCGACCTCCTCTCCATTCACCTGACTGATGACATTAACCCCCGGCTTGCTTTGCCTTCGCAGCGCGCCCTCATTTGCGTGTCACCTGTCTCCGCCCGGCCGCATTTCCATACAGGTGCGTGCTGGGCTCCGGCTCATTTGACTGTGAAAACCAGGCGGCGGGGCTCCTTCCCTCCGCCCTGCGCATCCCGCATCCAGTCGCTAGGAGAGAGGAGCGCAGGGGAGTGCCCTGCGCCGCGGACAGCCGACACACACACACAGCAGCAGCAGCGTCGTCGTCGTCCTCCTCCTCTTCTTCTTCTTCTTCTTCTTCTTCTTCCTCCTCCTCCTCCTCCTCCTCCTGCACTGAAGCCGGACACATCTGACAGGGAAAACTGCACCGACTCAGGACTCTCAGCGGCTCCTCTCGCTGTTAAAGCCCGGTCCGCATCCTCCATCTGCCGCCTGCACACGAAATCGACCAGCGGTCCTGTCCGGTAGGCCCGACGGTAAGAGCGGTTGTTTGTGCGGGAAACGAGGGGGGGGGGCGGTTGTTATGGCTTTCCATCAGCATTTAATCACGATACATCAGGGTTTGAGCTGCTTTTTTTAGGCACAAGGTGAAAATCCATACTCGCTTTATCCTCCTGAACACTAGTGTTTACGCCAGACGCGACTTGGTGTAGTGTAAATTTGTGATCAGCAGCCTGAAATTACCCCCTGATTGCTGAGTGATGGAGCTGATGTCACTGTAACACGTTTGATGGAGGACGTTATAACGAAATGATGCCAGGGCCTTTGCATGGAGCAGCTGTCTGCTGGAGACGCAAAGCAGGACGGATGCTGGTGGAGGAAACGGGCACGGGGCGGCCGACCTACTTAGATCCATTAAAAAAGATGAAGAGGATGAGAGAGGAGGAGGAGGAGGAGGGAGAGGAGGAGGAGGAGGAGGGGGAGATAGCTTCCAGCAGAGAGGACTAAACTGATCCATGGTTGGCCTGAACTCTCATCTGGGCCCTCTCTCTCCCTCTCTCCCTGCTGTAATGTGGCCTGTGGCAGGGTGGGGCAGGATTTACAATAAGTAGAAATAGAAGACAGTGAAGGCAGCCAGTGTACTTTGTTGGATTGCCTGCGGGTTATTCCTTAAACATTAGAAATGTAATTACAAAGTAATGTGCTTTAGGCAAGAACAAATACCTTAAAAAAAACTTTTTTCTGACAGCTGAGGTAACTTACTGTATGTGTTGTAATGTAAGAACAAAGTGCTATACCCGAGCTTATCTTCACGTTATCTGAGTTTTCCCATTTGCAACAACGTAATACTTTTACTTCAGTGCATCCAGTGGGGGTTAGAAGTACTCGGATCTTTCATGGAAATAAAAGTAGCAACACCACAGAGTAGAAATACTCTTACAAGTGAAAGTCCTGCAATGAAAATTATACCCAAGCAAAGGTACAAATGAAACACCTTTTCAGAATTATATTATATCACTGGGTCAGTTAGTGATTTATTTATATGTGCATTACTTCAATGTTGCAGCTGCTAAAGGTGGGCGTAATTTTGATTAAATTAAACACTGCTTGGTAGCTTGTAATTATCACCCAGGGATCCTACTCTAACCCATAATAAATCAACACTATTCATTCTCTCATTATATTCTCCATAATAAGGAAACCAGTAACTATAGTTTTTAATAAATGTAGTGGAGTAAAAAAAAGGACGATATTTGCTTATGAAACGTGACGGAGCCAAAGTACATCGAAATCCTTAAGTATACAACAAGTACTCCAACTGTACTTCGGTAGATGAGTAGATGTATTTGGTTTCTTTCCATTTATCTGAAAGTTTCTCAGCAAATACACAGTAAGTTTACATAGTATATGTATAAATATTTTTAAACATGAAACATATTATAAGCTCTTGACGATTCACTGCTTTAGATAAAACAAACAAAACGTACAAAAAAAAGGTTTCATTTACAACAGATCATTGATAAACACTGATTCTTCATTCTTAGTTCTTTTAGTTTAGATATTTAAGGACGTTTTATTCCTTAGTTCTATTTTACTTAAGCGACATTCTAAATCCTTTAAAATACATAAATGAGGGGATATAGAATATTTTCCTTTTTGTCAAGAAATTCCACAAAAAGACCGCAAACATCAATTGTTAGTTCTTCTAAAAGAGCTCAATTGTTGTTCTATTAAAAACACATAATTGAGCCACATTCAATACAGAAAATGTAGTTAATTTTGTTCATTAATTAGTTTCGAATTCTCTGTCCTGCTATTGTAATTACTCACTAGCATACTAGCACCAAATGTGTATTAATCCAGGGCTTAATAGTTTACAGGAAATGCACTATTTATTCCTGGGTGATTAACATTCGCTAAAAATTAAAGTACCCAGCTATTGTAGGACAGTAAAGTCTTTTTTTTTTTTTTTTTTTTAATTAAATTGTATTCGTTATGACCTTTTTTTTCCCCTCAATGTTTTTTTTCGGATTTATGATTTCATTAGGAATGAAGGGGCCTGGGGCTAAGAGCCACAAGTACTGAGAGACAGATTAATGCGTAGGTGGTTTCTGTATTTTTCGGGACAAACTGTTGTATATGAAAACTGGTTTATCAATGTTAACAGCTGTTACAGTAACAACAAGATTAAGTCCAAACCCAGTATATGGAAAGTTTTTTATGGCTTCATTTGTTTGCTTCTGTCCTACTCTTTGCTCTGTATCCAGTGTTCTAATACTGGCAACCCTCTTCTATGTAAATTAGCAAAGATCGGTCCAGAAAGATTCTAGATTTCTCACTGGGCTTTTGTGAAGAAATGTCAATAGAGGGGTCTGAAAAGTTGGTAAATCTAGCAAAAAAAGGTGCCCTGATAAATGCCCTGATCATGACACAATAGAAAAAGTTTGCACCAATTCATTTTGAAAGGGCAACAGCCAATGGAGCATCTCCAACTACTCGACCAGCCACCCAATGATGTAACCTCAACTCAGTCACGCAGCACTCGGCTGACCAATGGTGTATCTTTATCATTATGTCAGTCAGCCAGTCATGGACATCTGCACTTACAGGGCTGGCTGGCCTCTGTGGTAAAAAAAAAAAAAAAGGCAGTCAATGGTGGATAGAATAAGCGAATATTATTCTCAAGAGGAGGTTTTACTTTAAGTTAAGATTACTTTTATTAATAAACACTCACATATGGTCTGAATTAGTGGATCAACATGACATTTTTGACAGTGACTATTTCAGTATCAGTACAGTATCTGCTATCAACCACTTCCTCTGCAGTTCAGTGAAGCTCTCCAAAGCACTGGATCCGGTATCTGGTCTTTAAAAGACTTTTTTTAGAAACTCTTCCCTGACCTCGGGGTTGTGATATATATAATCTGCTTTTTCTTAGAAAAAATAATGCCATTTAGAGCTGCAACAGCATTCCACTTAGTTTTTCAATTGTGAGAAAAAATATTCTTAATCAAGAGTTATCAATTAAAATGATTATTCAGTTAAGTAAAAATGTTGGTTACAGATTCTCAAATGTGAGGGAATGAAGTTTTTTTAATTTCTTTATGTTATATGCTAGATAACTGAATAACAATTAAAGACATAACCTTGGCCTGCTAGAAATTTTAACTGGCATATTTATACACAAAACAATTGATTAAAAAAAAAAAATCAGCAGATTAATTAATAATTGGAACGATATATAATTGCAGTACTAGTGTAATTTTAAATCAGATAAAGCAAAGAGAATCACCCTTTGGTTGAACTGGTTACAACCAACCCACCAGTGACGAGGGGTTGCAAGGTGAGGCCGTCATTTTATAAGCTAAAAAGTGAAATAGAGTGACATCCTGATTATACAATCAACCCCAAATTTCAGGTTATTCCAATATTCTTGTCTCTCCAAAAGTAAAAACTGTGTAGATACCTACTCAAGTAAGAGTATGACCCGTGTTTCCTGTTTTTAAAGAAGAAAGCACCGACATAAGACCCTGCAGTCGGACCTGAGTGCAGAACTGAATGGCTCAGTTACAACAAAACTTCTGATTCCTTTATTAACTGTTATGTATGTTTGTGTGTATGTGCGCGTGTTAACAGCATCATCACAATGGAGGAGTTAGACGTCCCACAGATGAGGAGAGAAGTGGAAAGCCTTCAGTATCAGCTGGCAATCAACAGAGAGAAATCCTCCATCACTGTTACTGAGTGAGTGTTTACTGTGCACGGACGCACACACTTTCTATATATACTTATTATTACATTTGTGTTGACAGTGTGTTTTTGTTTTGCAGGCTGGTGAAGTGGATCGAGGGTTGTGTTTGTGAAGATCCCTTCCTGAACCCTGAGCTGATGCGAGCCAACCCATGGGTGGAAAAGGGGAAGTGTGTGATCCTCTAAGGGTCACACACACACACACACACACACACACACACACACACACACACACAGACACACAGACACACAGACACACACAGACACACACACACAGACAGACACACGCACACACAGACACACACACACAAACACACACAAAGTCACGGATGCATATAAACTTAATAATCATGCACTCCTAAACAAAGCGCTGCACTAACTCAGTCTCTCTCTCACTCAAACACACACACAGACACACTCAAACACACACACACACACACACACACACACACACACACACACACACACACACCCACCATTGCTCTTTTCTCGTTAATTTATTTGGACACTCCTGAATGCTGTTAATTTATGTGAAGATTACTGTGTGTGTGTGAGTGTACAGCACTGAGTAGCTCTCCAGAGGTTTGTTTTGATGGACTGCTGAGAAATGTTCAACAACATGTTTTTATTGGCTCTTTACACTGTCAATCAAAATAAAGACTGTTTCGAATTTAACAGAGGAATTTTGGATTGATTCAGACGCTTACATGCAACACAGGTAAAGGCTGAAAATGGGGCAGGTGTGAGTGTGTGTGTGTGTGTGTGTGTGTTACAGTAGTTCTCTGATGTAGACATTTCGTCTGACGGCGTTGGACATGCCCTCGTTGAACCGGAACCACACATCACTGTTGCCCACTGCTTTTCCCATAGCAAGAACTGCACACTTCTCACCTACGGCAAGAGGAAAAGAGCAATTAAAACAAAACAAAAAAACAAAAAAATACACTCCATTAAAAGGAGAGAGAGGATCCACTGCTTCTTCAAGCTTCTCTCGAGTGACCTTGTGACTACTGCTACGAGATTAGTCTCTTAATATAATCGTTAGACCACAGGAGAATGATTGATAAGTTCAGTCAGTGTTTAATCTAAGGATGCAACTAACAGTTGACTTCCTAAGTGATTGATCTGGTGCTTCTCTCAATGGTTTGTTTGGTCTATAAAATGCCATGAATTAGAATGTCATGTTTTCAAATTGCTTGTTTTTTCTGAGCAGCAGCCAAAACTCCAGTGATGTCCAGTTTATTATCACAGAAGACAAAGAAATCTAGCATATATTCACATTTAGGAAACTGGGATCAGGGAGTTCTTGCTGTGTGTTACAGCTTCAAGCATGACTCTGGTTAACTATTTGTCATGCTGATCAATTGTCTGTCGATTGACTAATCAATCAAGCCTTTGGTTTTACTTTTTAAAGTACTTTAAAAACCAAAAACCAAAACAAAAAAAAAACCCTTATCTAATGTGAGGGTTTGCAAGATTAGCAGAAAAACAATATCCCTTTTTTAACGGAACATAAGCAAATGGAAAATCTTCACATGCTCTGAGAATAAGCAATGGGCATTTAACATTTGTTGGCACCCTACTCACGCTTAAACGCAAAGTATACATTCAACATCTATGTCCCGAAGACAGTCTGTATGTGATGTGTTTTGTTACAAGCCCATGTCTTTGATGGTTCACCAGTTCAACCTTTTCTCTCCTGATACCTCAACTCAGAGTATCTACAGGTACCGAGCAGCAATCCGATACCAGTGCTGTCTTTTTTATCCAGTTCTGAAAGCTGTACACTTCACACTGGGTTATATTAGCATATAAGGTTACATGAGGCCATTAAAACTGATTTGACAGCCTTGACCAAATGAATGGCAGCACATGGTTAAAATTCAAAAGAAAAAAACCGTGCTTATAAAGAAACTGTATTTAATGTGGATCGGTCTCATCATGGCCTGATCCACTTAACCTATGGTATGATATATAAAAAGTATTGTAGATCACCTCATCAATCAGTCACTCTCAATCTGAGATCCAGGGATTCAACAGAGGAATCATGACTGGGATTTAGAGCTGTGCCCGTTTTGGTCGACTGAACTCAGCTGATGTTCCTGCTTTGTCCTACAAAAGAGCGACAGCCCTACATTTCCACCCTGATTAAACTGCTGATCAATTTCCGGGATGCACTGTTTTCAGGAAGATGTATTGATTTTAATGGGTCTGCTTTTAATTGTTACCACCGACGAGTGCTGAATCTAGGCCTGTTACAACCTGAATAAAAATGTACAGGTGCATATGCAAAGCATGTTTTGAATCACAGTTAAAGCCACCATCTATATGCAAAGCTGTCATCCAGACAAATAAAACAAGTTTGACTCATGTAATTTTTAAAATTTGAAATTTCACAGAACAGTTTTTCCTCCACGTTGAATTGAACAAGCTGCATGTTCGTACAGTTCATGAGAAATTCTGTATGTAATACTGCATTGTACTATCTATACAAAGGATATAACTGGGTATCTATTACTGGATGAGAAGTCACAGGAACAGCAAAATGCTTTTCCAAAGGTGTAAGACTTCAAAACTTCAAAACACACATCAGTCATCACCTCTGGTGTGTTTGGACCTGATTCTGCCTTCACAGGGTTCGGATAAATGAAGCTACGCTAATGTCACCAAGCACGCAGACTACAAGTACCTGTGTCTGCCGACGACTGCAGTCTCTGAGGTTTGGGGGCAACAGCTCGACCGAAGAAATCCAGCTCCGGCTGCAGGACGGGGAGGCACACGCACAAATGCAAACGTACACACAAACACAAACACAGAGAGACAAGGAGGACGAACTTAATCAGGAAATTTCTAAAAACACTGTCCTCAATAACAGGGTCAATAACAAAGAACAATCTCACTCACTCACACATACACACACACTCACACTCTCTCTCTCTCTCTCATTAGCCTCATTTCCCAGGTTCATCTTTAGGGACTGTAACCCAGTGGCTTGTCATTATCCTCATTTCTGCCCTCTAGAGGCTCCTGCTCTTCATCATTCTATTACGGAGCTATTAAAACACTGCAGCTCCTTCACACAGGCGCTGATGTTAAGTACTAACAGATGCTGTCGGCTCCTCTCTGGCTCCACCCACAGGCATTAACTAACACATACATCTGTGGGAAGCTCAACACCAGAAGGAAGAGTGAGCTGTCAGTACTCTCCCATTTTTTTCATGGCACTGCTCCACACCTTTGCACCTGTATGCATGTTGTATCTGTAATCAAAATGTATCTGAGTGATGTAATCAAATAAGATTAAAGTAAAATATGTGATATATATGAACTAACATCAATTTGTGGTGAGATAATAGAGATCTCTGAAAGGGAGGAAATAATCAGTTTTAGGCTTTTTCTGTGTGGATTTGCAGATAAATATTTAACTCGAATTAAAAAAACAACAAGTGCAATGATTATTTAACTATGTTTTTTTGTTTTATTAAAAAATAAAAATAGAATTTTTTTTCCATTTTGAACTGTCTTGGGGTGTTAAAATTTCTCTACCGACAGTGGTAAATCTTATCATTACTTGCTCTGACAGCCAAGATGTCTGACTCCTGTGTACCTGTAAAATATGTCACAAGCCAGAAAGTTTGCATTACCTGCATCATCATCGTCATCGTCATCATCGTTCTTTGCTACCTAATTGTAAACAAAAGCCAAAGACTTGGCTTTTGTGACGACCCTCTGGCTCCGCCATGGCCTGTAGGTCTGTATGTGCCTCCCCTTAGGTCTTGGCAGGTGGAGAATGTATCGTTGCAACCTGTTCTATGTCCAATCTATGGGTATTTGCATTTACACTTTGTTTTAAAGTGTGTTCTTGTTACCTGTGTTTCTAATGTGCCCACAATGAGATCAGCTCTCAATATGCACATCAGTAAGGCAGTGTTGGCGGAACCGTCATTGTTTGCTGAGCTTTATTTTTCACCGTCCAATACTACACACTCACTCCCAGACAACAAACAACCTACTGAGAGAAAATTTCACACAATGAGTCTGTGTATTTTGTTACCGTTTTTGTAGATAAATTTGATCATTCAGTTTTCTTGGTCCAGCATTTCCCTTTATTTTGTTGCTAGGAGGGTCCTTACACTTCAAAGTGACAAAAACCAGTTTGAGTGTGTGTTTTGTGTGTCTCACCCTGGTCTCCACTGTGGTCTGTTTGACAATGTTCTCCAGCCTCTGCTCATGGTTCCTGGTTGGTTTAGGACCAGCGCTCTTTTTCTCTTCCTCTTTGTCTTTATCTTTCTCTTTCTGCATCAGACAGACACATTAGATTATAAATGCATTAGATTATTAACACACACGGTGACCTAATTCTCTATAGCCTGTACTGTATATAACGAACCCGTGATCTCTAAGTTAACCCATGTTGTGTATTCTGAAGTCTCACCACTGAAGGGTTTCGCTGCAGCATCAGTTGCTCAGCTCGCCTCATCCTCTCTTGCTCCATCTCTCTGCTGATGGTTTGTTTGGCCTGATATGTCAGCTGGCGATGCGGGGGAAGGCCTGGGAACCTCACCACCTCCTCAACACGCCTGCAAACACACACAGACACACACAAACACACAGGCACTAAGTGGATAGCTCTACTCAAACAAGAGGGCACACAGTTTACACTTAAACACACTCATAACATGATGCAGCTGGCACAGAGGTGAACCCTGTTAGATGACAAACAAAATAACAAAAAGCTTCCACTTTTGGTGCCATGGTTTATGTTTTCCAGAATAAGAGCCTGAATCTGCATCATCTAAAACCTTAATCCGCTTACTGCTGATCTCAATCTCCATCATCCAACACACACACCGACACACACACAATATATGTGCAAAAAAACTCACTCACATCAATGCTTGATCGACTTAAATATAACATAAACAAGATAATACCAGTCTGTGTTACTGAGAGCTATTTATTGCAAGTTATCACTATTGATGATCAGTGCTTTTATCACCAGAACTTGGCAAAGTCTAATGAAAGATGGTTCACACTCCCCGTTTAACATGATGAGTTATACACTATGCAGCTAATGTTGATTAGTTTAACCTCTGACAAAGACATTTATCTGAGCACAGGTACTTATCTGCAATATATGAAATCAGGTTTTACAACAGGTTACATATAATTCAGGTAACATATACTGAACATAACTTCACATGACTTACAATTATGTCTATTCGCATTTAGCTCTGTCTTAGTGATAGATTAACTGTTAATCACATTACAGTTCAAAACGAAAACTAATTTCACTATTGATCAATGTGCCAATAGTTTGATTGATAAATCGTTTTGTCTATAATGTGTCTTTGGATATCAGCCTGCCTTTCTCTTCTGAATGCCTTTTATTTTTTTTTACTTAAAGCCCTTTGAATTCTCTTTTGGTTGAAAGGTGCCATACAAATAAACACTGCCTTGTCTCTAAAATGTCAAAAATTTGGAAAAAAAAAAGTAAAAGTTGAAAAGTAACAATCATAATTACCTAAAGTCCAAGTTTACATTATAAAACTATCTGTTTCATCTTACAAACAGTCCAAAATTTCAAATGTATTTAATTTAGTATCATAGGAAGAACTGGCAAATACCCAAATATTAGATGCTAAAGCGATCTACTTAAAAAAAGGACTGCGATGAATATTCAATTATCACATTTTGTATCAAATAATGCTCAATTAATTTTTGATTGAATAATGGTTTCAGCGCTCATCCACACTCACATTGGGTGTCATGACAGTACACTGAGTAACTGTATTCACATATCGTCAGAGCACTGAGAATATTCAACAACAAACTGGAGAAGGAAGTTCAACATTGAAGCGCATTACAGTTATATGTTTAAAGTGCTGTTTCACTCTGAAAATTTGCAGAATGATTTGCAATGAATCTTCATCTTTCCTGCTCTTTTTCTCTACAGGGTCTCGCTGCTCGCAGCCTCCAAACCACAGCTATCATTAATAAATCTGCCAGAGTCTGACCAATCAACAACAGTGTCCCAAAAAAGAGGAGTCCAATGAAATAATCCTTTTGGGGTTGGGCTTTTCCACTGTCTATGATGTTAAGTGTTTACATCCACAGTTATCAGAGAGTGGCATTGCGGTGAGCTCGAGAGGGCAGGTATAGAAAGGCATAGATCAGTAGAAGCAGAAGTAGAGCTAACACTAGAGGCAGACACCAGTCGTTGGTGACCAGCACCTCGTCACAGCAAGCCTGCAGGAAGGAGCCGTCCTGGGCGCCCGCCTGCTCCTCCACCTGCGCCGGCATGGCTGAGATGACGGGGTGGTTATCCCATTCTGTCAACACCAGATTCTCCGCAGGTCCTCAGTAGTTACAAAAAAAAAAATGTAGGTCCAAGTCAACAAAGGTCTCCCAGGTTATAAGCGTGACCTTAGTTTGAACCAAAAATGTTCTCAGGTAGGCTCGTTCCTTTCCAGTTTTGTGCTTAGTTTAACATTCCTCTCTATTTTGGAAGCTGTCCAGCTTTTTTGACACCTTTTTCCCCTCAGTCGTCACTCCTCCAACAACCTCACCTATTCATCCTTTCGTCTGTTTGTCCATCCACCTGTACGCCCCCTGGTGAGGACTTTGCAGTTTGCTACTTTGCTCACACACCACCACCACCACCACCACCACCAGCATCATCATCAGACACAAACACCAGGTGTCACAGGGATTACTCTCTAAGCCATCATGCAGAGAACCACGGTGTGGACAAGAGATGTGACCTTCAACACTCCAGAAACACACATCAGCTCTGCATGTGTCCATGTGCTGCAGTATGGAGTGGAGTAAGGGCGTGTGTGCGTGTACTCACGGCTCCAGCACGTATGTGTACTGCCCCTCAGGTGTGCGGTCCTGCCTGTAGGAGAGGTTGTAGGCCAGCATGGTGTCGATCAGGTCGCGCATCTGCTCCTTCTCTCTGCTGCTGAACAGCTGTGGATTTACCTGGATGAAACACAGGATTCGAGATTTGCAACAGTCATGGATTTTTCTTTCTTACTGACAACGTCATGATCATTATGTGTTAATATCTCTTTCCCCTATATCTTCTCATAAACCCCTACCCATACCAGTTTTGTAAATGCACTCATTGTGAGGCTGAGATTAGTATGAGCTTCAATGTATGGCCACAACTGATGATTATTTTCCATTGTCCATTAATCTCCAGATTATCTACAGATTATTATCTGATCAATCAATTAAACAGTTGTCTATAAGATATCAGAAACTGTTGTTACTGATGCAACGTGCTATCTTAAAATGTCTTGTTTTGTCCAACCGAAAGACCAAAACAACAAAAATACTCAGTACACTAACATCTATGACGAGGAACACAAAAGAGAAAGCACAAAGAGATCACAGGGCAGCAAGACCTGAGATTTCAGCCCCTACATTTTACACACCAACACGTATGCAGTTTTACTGCATATGCTTTTACATACAGGCCGTAGTTTGGGACAGATGATGTCGAGGAGCAGTGTGAGAATGTCCAGGGTCAGGCTGAGCTGGCCGATCCTGACTCTGATGCATGCTGGGATTTCAGCCAACATGGAGGACAAGGCGTTCCTGCTGCTTAGGAGACGGGAGGTCGCCTTGAGAGGAGAGAATGATGATGATATCACAGTTGTTATTATCTAGTCTTCCCGGCAGAAAACATGCCATGTATGTTTTTAGTCATTTTTTTTTTAATTAATTAATTGTTTTTAAATATAGTTCCACACCATTGCATTTAGTTGATTAGTACCTCGTGCTGGCTGTGGGGATAGTTGATCCGGGGCACATGTGTGTGGGCAAACAAGAAGTGGAAAGTGACAGACAGGAAGGGCAGGTATTTCATCAGGGAGAAGTTCTGGCCGTGCAGGATCACTTGGTTGAGCCTGTCTGAGAACGACAGCCAATCCAGAGCCTCGCAAACACTCCCCAGGTTGGAGTCCCTCACACGCATGGACAAATAATTATCATACAGACCCTGAAGAAAAGGAAACAGACAGATTCCACTTGATTTGAGTTAAAAAATATAATGTAGTGCACTTCTGGTGCAGGTCAAGCATGGGCCAGTGTTTTTGATGCTTTTATCAACTAGGTGGTCTAGGTCTTCAGAAGGAAGCACAGTGGTCTTGGTCTATTACCTGAGAAACCTTTTCATACTCTCCACTAGATGAAGCCAAGTGTAGAATGTGCTGAAACCTCTGAGCTCCAGCTCCTGAGCCTGGTGCCTCCTCAAAACCCTCACCAATTCGTTTCCTTTAAAGGACAAATTAGGAAAATCAGCCAAAGAAGTAGGGGGAAGTAACAGATATGATAATGTCCTCTTTGATTAGATGGTGTAAGAACTTGAATATCGCCACTTCTGCAGCTCCGTCCTTTTTATTGTACCAAAGGTTTCCCTTTCTTTCGTGAGTGGCTGTGATGATCTTCATTCAAGGTCACAGGCCAAAGAATAATGTCAACGTGTTTCACAGAATACAGAAAGGACACAGAGACGTACAACTACCATAAATCTACTAACTGTTTTCTTGTTTTGACGAGAATCGGAATAGTTTCTGCAGGCTCACAAAGTTCAATTTTAGACTTTTAAAGACATTTTTATAAAATCACACCGACAACCAAATAAATTCTAATACCTGCTCTATAGTCACACCGGCCAAAGTATGAAAGATATCAATTAAAACCATTGGGGATGATAAGCTTAAAATTACAGTATTTACACAAAAGGCATGAATTTATTGATATTCACTTTTCTTGGTACTACCCAGCTGTGTATAATACATATAAACTAATGTTGTGTAAGCAACCAGAGAAAAAACTTTCAGACCTCTGTAAAGTAAATTTAACACATTTTAATACCTTTAAGAGCTTTTTAGAGGAAACTGAAATTAATCTTTTTTTAAGACTCTTCAAATTACAAATTTTGTTTCTAATTTCAATGTTGAAGTAAACGCGAACTTATGAAAACAGACATGAATCCAACTGAACAATGCAGGGACTCTAACCACAGCACTGTAGTAAGACTACAAAAGAATAAAAATCTCTTTATTCTCTTAACTTCATTTCAAAAAAATTCTGCCTATAGTGACCATGGGTGATTGTGAAAGAGGTCTTAGCATCCAGTAGATGTAGCAAAAACATTTATGATTTCATGAAAATCTCAACACACAAATTTAAACAAGGGGAAAAATTTGTACCGTTTTGTACGTGGTAACTGGAAGATCTCCTGCCACAGATGGAACAAGCCTTTGTTCTGGTCCTTCTGTCCCACGGAGACACACTGGATTGTCTTGGTCTCCAGCTGCTTGTGGCCGCGACCGTAGAGGAACTGCAAAGAGAAGTGAACATATTTTAATACTATATACTGCCGTATACTATACACAAACAGAGGCTCACCAACACTGAGACCCTCTCTCCGTGCTGCCACCCACCTGTAGTGTGTTGATACAAGACCTGATGTCATTGTCTGTCTTCTCGCACAGTAACATCAGAGTGCCTCTGTCCGCCTTCATCCCCTGCCGGTGTGAAATCTGCAAAAGAAAACGCAACATAAGCATGCAGCGTTGGGTGTGTTTACGAATGTTTGTCTATCCTTGTTGATGTGTGTTTATGTGTGTGTTGACCTCTGCTAGTCTCTGTGCGAGGCGGGAAGAATGAGTCTGAGGGAAAGACAGGAGGAAGGCCTGCTGCCTGAGAGGTCTGAGAGCAGGAACATAACTAAAAGGAAAGAGAGGTCATGGGAGAAAGGTTGGAAAAAGGTAAATAAATTTAAAACATTTAAATGCCAATTGAAACTTTGCTGCTGCTGAACACACAGACTCTCTTACAGGTCGTTACAGATGCAGATAATTGGTCGAAGCAGGATGGACTCCTTCTTCTTCTTCCTCTTTGCAGTCTCTGTACCGGCCTCCCCGCCCTGTCCGTCTTTCCTGTTCAGAGTTGCTAAAAGAATGTTGATGGCAGCCTGCCGAGCAACCACAGATGAACACGTTATTATTAGATGAATGTTGTGCAGATTTAGAGTGCACTGACATCGCAATCACAGTCACTCTAGTTCGTCTTTAATGATTCAGACAGTGCCCTGAACGTACCGCAGGTGCTCCGTCTATCTCATCGATGATGAGGCAGTTTGGTCGCTCATTGGATCCTAGCACTGACTTCATCTGTGTTGCTGTGTCGATGCGTTTCTGGAAGACCTCTGCACTGCGGTCATCACTGCGAAAACATCGACAGTGCCATTGAGGTCGCGACATGAGGATGACCATACAACTAATTTTTATAATTCACGGGTTCAGCCTTGATTTTGGTTTGTGTAACCTTGCATTGATTTCCACCACGTTATACCCAGCATGCTTGGCAATAACATGAGCCAAGGTGGTCTTCCCCAAACCTGGAGGACCGGACAACAATGCCACCTAGAGGAGGACAAAAAGAAATGATCTCTTTTATAAACAACTAAAAGGTCATTTAACTGATATTTTACTGAGATGAGCGTGAAGGGGTTCAACCTTGAATTTGGGTCTTTTGTACTGGTCCAGCTCAGCCTCCAGTAGCTCCTCCGTCATCTCAATCTTGCTCTTGAATCGATTTGCATTCTGGTAGCCTTGATTGGGTTTTGATGCGTGTTGGTTGGGAGCCTGTCTGTCAGGCCGTGCAGGGCGGGATTTCCTCTCTCTTCCAAACACAACAGTGTCCCAAAGTTTCAACCACTTGAGCAAACAGCGGTTTGTGAACTGCAAAAAAGGCAGTCATGCAAAATTGGTGTCGGATTCCCAAAAGATGTAAATTTATCCATAGCAGAAGGCTTTTTATCGCTTACATGCACAGACAGGTATGTCCAGTTGTACAAAAATATGACTTACATCATCACTGAGAAGCTCCGTGTAGTGTCGGGGGGAAAATCTGTCCACCCAGAGACGTGAGGTTTGGCCCTCTGTGTCTGCAGCACCATCGTTCTCTTCATCCTCCCTGCTCTCAAGCTCAACAGCCACATCGTTCACACTGCTATGATGGAACACAAACAGGACAATTAGAAAGCAAAATAACGCATGTATTCACTTTCTTCATACTTGCATTTGTGTGTGTGTGTGTGAGAAAGACAGGTGGTGTTACCTGGCCAGCAGCTCTGTGAGGCGCACGGATTCCTCCACAACCTGCTGATGACGCTGCGTGGTTTAAAAGAGAGAAGCAAAGAAAAGTGAGCCAAATTTACAATCTCAGCAGCCTCAGAGTTCCCCCATGTGCACACAGTTCGCCAAAGATATGCAACTGTTGACGCTGTCTTTTTTGTTTCTCTGGTGCAATGAATTTAATAAATAAATTTGGAACTTGAGGATGTATAGCTAATGTAAAGAATTAAATTATTTGAATATACTGATGAAAGACTTAGAAATATTATATTAAAGAGAACTATAATTTCAATTAGGAAAACTGGCACTGAAATTTCTGGGTCATAAAGTGGGATTTTTTTTTTTTTAATCTACTTTTTTTTTCCTTCCAAAATTATTATTATCAATTGCAATTTTATTCGTTTTCCCCCTCTTTCTTTTCAGGTTCATATTTCTTTCATCACTGTCAACTATAATAGTACTGAGCATTTCTTTATATTACAGTATATACACATATACATACAAATATGCATTGATATAATTCCTCTTATACCTCCCCAACATATCTGTGCAAGTGTGCAGTTCTCTCCTCGACTGCGGCACGTGATATGTACATCATACATCATCGCTCTAAATCATATTTTTAGTTCTTGTGGCCACTGTGTATTGTTGGTATTGTGTCTGTTTATGTGTTGAAAAGCATAATGAAATATTGTTAACAAAAAATTAGAATGAGTGAGATACATCCTACAGGTACATCCACAAATAAAGTTAATTATGTCATGTCCATAGTGCGTTGTTTTGGTCTCAAAAGGAGAACAACTGCAATGTTTTGTTTTTGTGTTTAAGGCATTAGATTAAATCCTCCAATTTTTGAATCGATAACACTGAAAAACTGATCAAACATTTGCTTACTACGAGATGAGACTGCCGAGCTAAGTGTATATTTTGTTTTGTATCAGACTTTTAACATTTGCTCTTTTTTTGCTGCAGATGGCCGTACTATTCCCTTTATTTGACTTATCAATGTTTGGATTTAGGGAAATTAAAAAAGCCTTTAGCACTTGTGAGAATCACTTGGCAAGTTACACACATACAATATCAGCCGGGTCACTCACTCTCTCTGCTTCTTCCTCTCTCAACACACTTATCGGCACAGCCAGCAGCCCCAGTGAACCCTGGGAGTTTGGTACCAGTCTGCAGTCCACCCTCTGGGAAAAAAAAACTCACAGGTAAATGCAGAGCAACAAAGAAATATGAAATGAATAAACACTGGTGTGTAACAGTAAAGCAAGTTTTTACAACAAGGTGCTATGAGATGTTTGTGTATCGGTCAACATCACAGATGTGTGACTGCTGAGGAGTTGAACCTTTGTCGCTGTGTCTTCTTTCTGCCGCAGGTAGACCCGACTCCCTGATGAGTCTGTCACGCTGATGTACTCGCCCTCTAAGGGAGGTCGCTTCAGCACATGCAGTGATGCTTGTGAGGCTGTGGGAGGTCGTCCTGGCGTCTCTGGGATTGTAGCAAAGCCACTGATATCCAACGCAGCAGGAGTAGACCTAGAAAGCATGTATACATTTAATGCAGTGTATAGGACTACTGGGACTACTGATAAATCGCCATCACAACCTACCAACGTACCAATTGCTTATTGTTTCTGACCAACAATCAAACAATCCAGAATGTATTAAAATTATAATGATATAACCAGGATAGAGCAAATCCTGAGATTTCAGAGGCTGTAATACTGGGAATTTCTACTTTATAAATGACTTAATCTGATCATTAAAATTGTTTTCAGGTAATTTAGTGTCAATCAGTTCATTTATTAAGCAACCATTTCAGTTCTACATTTTATGCATTGTAAAAAGGTGCATTAAAAGACACTTGAATGTAAATACAATATTTAAGTGATCAGGGGGCACGAAAGACTTTAAAAGCATTGCTCACAGGGGCTAAATTCTCAGTTGACACAGGTGACGAATCACAAGTTACAGCTCTTCCTCTTCCTCAGACAACAAAGTTCTTATGCATCTCTAGAAGTAGTACACTGGCATATATCATCCTTTTGATGTATGGGTTTAAAGTGGCTCTTCTTGGTTTGTGTTTTGACTATTAAAATATGTTTGTTTTTTCATTATCTTTTCTTTCTATTTCTTTTCTTGTGAAATATTTTGGCTTTTTGGGAACCGCCTTTTGCACTTTTTATCGATGGATATCTATTAATTTGGCTTGTTTGTACAGACAATGAAAATATTCTACAGTGGCTTCAGAAAGTGTTCGGACCTCATCACTATTTACACACTTACACACTAATTCACGATGATAAAGTGAAAAGAGGTTTTTACTTGAGAAATCGAAAAAATAAAATAAAACATTTAAAAAAATATCCCCTCCTACCTGAAGGTGTGAGCGGGTTCGTACTGCTCCGGAGAGGACGGAGGTGTGATGTCAGCACTATGCGACGGCGCTTTGCTCTCTTGAGGTTGTGATGTGCTGAAAAGTCGCTTAGCCACACCTGCATCCTGCTTCTGGCGTTTTGCCTTCGGAGCTGAAAGGACAAGATCAGATTTAAGGTACAAAGTTATGACAACAAAGAAACACAACAAAGACAAAACACAGACGAGCTCTCAGAGTGAACTCACTGATGGGCTGATCGGCCAACAGGTGCTCTATGTCTGAAATGTTGTCTCTTGGAGCCTCACTCTGACGTCTCCCCGGCTTCGAGGATTCCTCTATACGATTAAGGTAAACACACACAAACAAATTTAATAATTACTGCTAAAATTGATGAGTAGACTAACCACTAATTAAAAAACTAATAACAACTTCGATAACTGATTAATAATTTCAGTCATTTTTCAAAAAAACATACCAAACATTTTCAGGTTTGTAACTGTAACATATAATACAAGTTACAAGTATTTCTAAACATTACCTTTGATTCTGGGAAATTTTGATGGGCATTTTTCACTCTTTACCGAGATTTTATAGGCTAATCATTGGGTTTATTAGAAAAAATAATCAAGAGAATAATCAGTAATGAAAACAACAGTTAGTCTAAGCCCAAGACATTAAGGTTTATGACGGACAGTGGAAGTTTTAATTAGATGACACTGACTTTTATTGTCATTGCAGGGAGTAAGGACCAGTTTATCAAAATGGAAAAGGCAGATAAAGCAAACATTAGTAAACCCTGTATAGTTATTTAGACAGAATACACAAATAAACCCCCATGTACAGTATGAATGGATGTAACACTACACTTTTATGAACAGTGTGTGGTATTATTTATAAATAGAGCTAAAGAAGTGTGATAATAGGCTTGACCAGTACATTGTTATCTCGTTTGAAGCGTGAATCTCAATCATATTTCATAACCGTACTTGCATGAATCAAGATGCACGGGAGCCGATTAAGGTTTGATCCAGATTTATTTGTCAATGGCTGAAAGGTGTAAGATGAGAGTGTGTCAGTTTCACAAAGGCACTAGAGGGTGAGGAGATGAACGTAACGGCATTAGCAGTAGGTATTAGGAAAAGGACACTTGGAAGTTCCTACTTGAGCCTGTTAGCTGCTTCAACAACAAGTTGTCTCACCCTCCAGCTGAGCCAAAACTTCCAGCTCGTCGGCAAACTGCTCGTCGAAGTCGTCCTCTCTCTCAAACAGTTCGTCATAATCGTCCATGTCGGCTACGCGATACAAGCGGATCCGTTTTAATAAAGTCTAAAGACAAACACACTTTTAATACTTTCTAATTTAAAAAAGAAAAATCATTCGGAAGAAGCAACAGCCGCTCGACGCAGCGGGTTTCCCGGCAATTTTTTATTGTGAAGTTTTACTTCCGTGTTACATGTTCACCCGTTTCCGTTTCCGTTTCCGCTTCTTCTTCTTCTTCTTCTTCTTCTTCTTCTTCTTCTTCTTCTTCTTCTTCTTCTTCTTCTTCTTCTTCTTCTTCTTCTTCTAACAACGAAATACTGCGATACCGCCACCAACTGGAATGAAGTGGGTATCGCGATTCAAAGGCATTAAAAATAAAAATAATAATAATCATATCCTCCTAAACAAATTTGTTCTTCAAGGTAAATCCAACAGAAACGCAAGGGATTTTTCTCCTGAACTTCTTTACTGCATATCGCACAAATCAAAGTTTAACATTGGATAGATGTACTTTGTCTATCAATAATATTTTTCCTTAAATATTAGTGTTCAAGCTCATTTTCTATAATGTGTGACTACATGACCAAGACAGGGCCAAGAATCCCTTAACAATGTGTCTATTTATTAAAAACATTTGAATAGAAATACATTTTTCTGGTAATAGCCTCAGTGTCACCCGATACTTTAAAATGTGTCCTGAAATGTGTGACTACATGGCCCAGACAGGGCACAATGCATTAGACTGCGCATTTTGCCTGTATTTATTATTGATATTTGATAGAAATATTATTTTTTCTAGTACCAGTAACTAGGAACTAAAGCTGTCAGATAAATGTAGAGTGGATTATAAAGTAGCAAAAAATGGAAATACAACTACTGTGTGTGTATCTGTGTGTGTCTGTGAGTTTGTGTGTGTGCACTGACAAAAAATAGGGAATGCCTCTTTAATCTGAAACATCTGGACATTTTTCACGGTGCAGCAGCGTGAGACGACGACAAGCCTGAGAGAAGCGAGAGGCCAAGGACTGAGTGGGTTTGCTTTCATGCTCCCTGACGTGAAATTAACTCAGTGTCACACACACAAACCGCTGGCAGGTGTTTGTCCGCTATAAGGAGCAGATGGTGGCGATGGAGACACCCTGACGTCACACACATCATCATTAATCTCACACACAAAAACACACAAACAACAAACACACACGGACAGAGAAAGTAATCTTAAAAGCTGAAGATGGACACTTTTACAGAACAAATGGAACATTTCTGCAAAAATGATTAACATGAATAAAAAGTTCACCTGAAGCTAATATGAGCAGACAAATCAGCTGTGGATTCAATCAACATTATGGTGCTTTTAGTTTGACATTCCCTCTTTATGTTTCTCAGTTGAGCTGCAGTAGAAGGACCATGAAAAAAGAGGGACTTTTGTACCAAAGAGGTTGGAACTTTGGACAACACCCCCCTAACACATAAAAACAAGTCCCCCATCGCTTGCATGGTGCAGGAGGAATTGTTATGGCAGGAAGGATGTGTCTCAACATTCCTGCGGGCACTTGACTATAGTTTTAAGACAGACTAGGAAAATTCTAAATCTCTCCTTTCAGACAAGGAACGAGGGTTTTCCAGTGTCGCTGGAGTGAGTTCACTTCATCTGCCTCCTAAGAGTCGGTGGAGATGAAACCACACACCGCTCAGAAACGGTTACACCTGTTTCTCTCTCACGCACACTTTCACTGACCCTTCTTAGCACTTAACCAGCAGATGTGTTTAGACGCTAATGATTATAAACTTGTCATCGCCAATGATTGACCATCTGTGTGTGTCTGAGCGTGTGTGTCTGTGAGTGTGTGTTTATGTATGTATGTATGTATGTGTGTGTTTGTGTGTGTGTGCATCAGCATGGACTCTGGTCCACATGAGCATCTGCTGTACTCCACTGCTCACCCACACCACACACTCCATTATCCCCTAGCACGGTGTGTGAGTGCGTCTGCGCTGCGGGTGCCACATTAAGGTGATGTGTTTAATCATCAATTCAAGCAAGGGACTGCCCTCTTCACACTCACACGCAACACTCCTCCTCCTCCCGCTCTTCGATAACAGCCAGGTCGGCTCATGGTTCAGCCGAGAGGGGGACTTTTAGCAAAGGGCAGGAGTGTGTGGTGTGTGTGTTTGGCTGTGTTTGTGTGTGTGCGTGTCAGTAAGACTGTCTCTTGTCCAGCGTTCGAAAGGCGACAAGCTTTTTTTTTTTTTTTTTAATTGTGTTTGGTTTTTTTAAACGGACTTTGGGCTGGTCGTGAAGTTTTATGGGTTTGTGTTCTTACTGGTGTTGAGTGTGTTTTGTAGGCCCCCAGTGTCACATTGTGAGGGTGTAAATCACTGGCTGGATGAGACTCTCACTGCACAGGTGTTAAAGGTTAGATTCAGCAGGTGTGTGTATGGGTGTATGGGTGTATGTGTGTGTGTGTGTGTGTGTGTGTGGATGTAAGAAAAGGGGCAATACAGGAGGCAATCGTATGTGTTCTTGCTGTATTTTAAAAGCGTGTATGGTTTTTTTTGTGAACGCTGAGGATGCCTAATTCCACCGTCAACTTCTACGCACTATCACAGTCCTTCAGCTTCTCTGACATTTTTGTAATAGCAACCTACTTTCTCCTCAACCTCGCTGTGGGCATCTGGGTAAGAGTAATAGGTTTACTGGTGTGTGTGTGTGTGTGTTTTTTGTCAGCAGTATATACATTCATGTGTGCGTAACTTTCCCCCCCCTCGGTCAGTCATCATGCAGGGTGAGCAGGAATACACTGAGCGGGTATTTTTTGGCTGGACGGGACATGGCCTGGTGGCCGGTGAGTGTGTGTTTTTGTTTCATGAGCTGCTCTGTAACACTCCTGGTGTTGTTTTAACAGATAAAGCAAAATGTGGGGGGGATTTTATCATAGATTTATCATAAAATACAGTAGAAGTTTCAGTTCTCTGGATGTTTCTTTGTGTTGTTGTTTTTTGTTTTTTTTTTTAATTTGTGCTGGAATTAAGCTTTTCGTCTGATAAAGTACTTACAAAATAAAATTTTAGTAACTGGTTGTAAATATCCGTAAGGAGAGGAAAGTAGATTAGTGATACTGATATTTGCAAAATAAAAAAAAAAAGCAAAATACTTCTTATGCATTGATGCATCAGCACTGGCAATAATGTCATATTTAGTACATTTTTCTGCAGAAAAAGTACTCTTACTTTTCATACTTTGAATACACATCGCTTCAACACTTTTACTTGTAACATAGTATTTTTTTCGTTGCTGTGATCTGAATACTTCTCTCATCGCCGCCGCGTACAGATCGGAGCGTCTCTGTTTGCCAGCTCAGAGGGCTCAGGCCTGTTTATTGGTCTGGCTGGGACTGGAGCCGCTGGAGGCATCGCCGTCACTGGTTTCGAGTGGAATGTGAGTAAAAATTCAAAAAACAAAAAAAATAAAAATAAATAAAACCCACACATGCCCACGTGGGATGCAATTCAAATTTACCTATAAATAGAATTGGAACACATTATAGTCTGGAATGAGGCAGGTCTAGTGTGCCAATCCATGTGCATGTGGTTTCTTTTGGAGTGGTGCTGACAAGGCAAACATAGATCTTTGATGACTAATTTCCTTTTATATCTGAAAAGAAAACAAATGACATTACCACTGTGGTGCCTATTTTAACATATTACCTCTTTGACATGGCTGTCTGCCATTGTCTGCTTTTGCGGTGTGTGTTTGCGTCTGATCGTCTCTCGACGGATCTGACAGACGACACGCAGCAGGGGGCGGCAGCAGAGTTTTGTAGATGCGATCCAGCTTTATTTGGTGGTGAACATGAGTCAGTGAGGCGATCCATGGTGCCAGCGCTTCCCCATGTGTTCCCCATGCTGACCTGATAAAGAGTTAAATGTTTTTCCTCCGTTTTCCCAGAGAGCTTTTTCCCCCTGAGGCGGCTGATTATAGCAGGCCAGTCATACTTCTCTTTTCTGGCCCTTTTCCTCCCTCAGGCCACCTATGTGTTGCTGGCTCTGGCCTGGGTATTTGTGCCTGTCTACATCTCCTCAGGGGTTAGTGTGCACTGACACACAGACACACAGACACACAGAGACACACAGACACACACAGACACACACAGACACACACACACACACACACACACACACACAAACAAAAACACACACGGGTATACATGCATGCCTGCTTGTTCAGGCTGGTTCAGCGGTTACATTTAGGTGCCAAGATACATTCTCCTTACAAGCATTCCCCGCCTTGAAATTCCCCAGCAGGGTGTTACACTATAGTGAAAAACACACGCGCACACACACACACACACACACACACACACACACACACACACACACACACAAACACACATTCACAGACAAACACACAGACAACACACATACAATTGTCTTGTAGTAAGAATTGTTGATAGGTATATGATTATAATAAGTGTGAACATATTGAACTTATCCGCCCGATCTCCACCTGCTGATTGGCAAATCATACTAAGTTCGTAGGCTTCACAAGTTTGCCTCCCCCATGTAGCTGCGGCATGTCCAAGACGTTGAAATGTGTGTGTTCAGATTGTGACGATGCCGGAGTATCTGGGTCGTCGTTTCGGAGGAGAGAGGATCAGAACCTACCTGGCCGTCCTCTCGCTGCTGCTGTCCGTCTTCACGAAGATATCAGTACGACAATGTCACACACACACACACACACACAAACACACACACACACACACACACACACACACACACACACACAAAGATAAGCATAGTACTCCATTTGGCTGCATTGGCTCTCCACCATTTAGCAACACCGTCTACTATGAGACTGAATCTCTGCTGACAGGAGTGTGTTGCATTTCCATCACCAGACTGACCTGTACTCCGGAGCCTTGTTTGTCCAGGTGTGTCTGGGATGGAACCTCTACCTGTCCACTGTCCTCATGCTGGTGGTCACTGCACTCTACACTATTGCAGGTACACACACAACAATGACATTACATTTTTATCTCCGTTTTCAGTACATTATTTGGTTCTCATGTGCATAACACATATTTTTTAGGTAAATTACTATCAAGCAAATGATAATATAATCAGGGCAAACAAAAATCTGTTGTGTGCAATACACTGTATGATTTTTATTGCTAATATCCACACATGCACTCAATAACCTCCCCCACTAAGTTTCACTCATTTGTTCCCTATTACATTCAAAGCTCTATGTTCCCTAAAACCCCTGTACACTTGGTCAGAGTGTCTCTCTTGCTCATTTCACATCTTTGTGCACCCTCACATTTGCCCTCAGTTTTGTCTCCGATCCAGTGGCTGGTAGGATCAGCGGTCAGCGGGGAAACAGTCACATTTAGAGTCAGAAATACAATTTCATAAACAACAAAACACATACTCTATGCAGCCACAGCTGTTTTGAAGGGTTTTGTGTAATTTTTAGATACGTGATAAATAAAAGTGTTGTCCTGAATCAAAACGTACTCAATCCTTTTCAGGTGGTCTCGCTGCTGTCATCTACACCGACACTCTTCAGACATTTATCATGATTGTCGGAGCAATTATCCTAACGATTACTGGTATGTGCAGTTTCCACCATTTAAAAGCAAAACACAAACTGTGCATACACATTTTAAGATGTACTCATAAAACAGCAGTTATCCTGATGAATGAATAGTTGGGAGTTGTGCGCTCTTGATCCACAGCCTTCAACAAGATTGGAGGGTATGGTAACCTGGAGCGTGTCTACAGCATGGCCGTGCCCAGTAAGATCATCCCCAACAGTACCTGCCACCTGCCACGTCAGGACGCCATGCACCTGTTCAGAGACGCCGTCACTGGAGACCTGCCCTGGCCCGGCATGACACTGGGACTCACCATACTGGCTACCTGGTATTGGTGCACCGACCAGGTACATCTACAGTATCCACTTACAGTCCATACACATGCATATACACATGTATCTTAAGACATGCTTCAGTTTTCTCTCAAAATGCATTAAATAATGTAATAAGATATGTTAATGTCTCGGCATTATCTTATGAAATCTCTTCTGGATGCAATTGTTCATTAAAATGATACAACAGGAAAAGTATTTTAATTTGTGTGTTTTCTGCAGTGTTGGTAGTTTTTCAGTTGTTAAAATCTGAGTAAGCAATAATACTAATGTTTTGCCCTTCTGGATGTATTTATTGCTGTCAAAATAATCTGAGTGGTCTGTTTGTAAGGCATATTTGGAAAGTAAACGGAAAATGAGCACATCCAAAATTTCATTTACTGTCCATGGTGTAGGAAAACAGTTTGTAAATGCCCAACTCTAGTAAATATGGCAAGTAAACCAGAAACTTATGTTTTTTTTGTATTAATTTTGGTCTGTGTTGTTGTTCTCTGCTCCAATTCAGTATCGTAAAACAAAAAATCTCTAGAACAGCTAGTAAATGGACTGTGTGTTGCAACCGTTCTGACTACGGTTTCAAAGGTCGAGAATGATCTTTCAGTATTTCAAACTAATAGTGAAATTTGTTTTGTTCTGTTCATACTACTTGCCCTGCCAGACTCCATACTACTAATGTGGCTGCACCCACAAGATTTTGAAAAAGAAAAAAGGTCAGGCTCCACCCTGATGCCCAGATGTTGATTTTGCGCCAAACCCAAACACCGGGCTTCAAAAATCCCTTTAGAAACCCAAAAGCTACAATTATATTTTTCTATGTCTATGAAGCAAAAGCAGATCTACTTAAAAATACCTCACTGTCCATGTGTGCAATCATTTAACTGTTTTTGGATTTTTTCCAGGTCAGTTGTCTCTTTGCAGATATTGTACGCTTGAGTTATGGACTTTCACTTGCAGACAAAGAGACTTTCCTGAAATATGGGGATGTGTATTGCTGCAGGAATCTTCGTCAGTTGCTGATTTAACTGAGCTGGTTGAGGCAACAATAGAACAACAATCGATCCTTTTATTTTCAACATTCATTTTTTTTCCCACATCAGTGTCAAACATTGCATACACCTGGTCTCTACATATGCACAGGTGTTCAACATCATCTGCTGTATATGTACAAGCATCAACACCGTAGCTTTACCCTCACACCATCAGTGACCAATGACAGAAGCAGTATTGACACCAGAGCCTGGCTCGCCAACCTTGCATGTCACAAATACATTATAGTAAAAAATTCTGAAAAAGAAAAGCAGCTTGGGTAAATCAGAAATTTTTGTTCAAAGGATTCTTTACAAAACTGAAGTGTCTTATTTGGCAAGGAAGACTGTCACAGCTGAACAAATGTAGTATTTTTTCAGTTATCATCATCAAAGTAGCCTGCCTCTAGTAGAAAATGTAGCTCACCAATACCAGGTAGCCAGCATGTTTATTACTATCAGAGTTCCTTTGTTCCCAGATATCTTCTTTTAGAATTCATTCTAAGATAGGAAATACTGAAACATTCCAGTCAGAAGCCTTTAACCAGGGAGCATTTGTTTGGAAAGATGTGATTCAGTTACAGAAATTACCTCTTAAAAAACACCATTAAATCAAATTGCCAACCCTTGTCGACATCGTCAAAAAATCCCAATGAGATAGTTCCTGTAAGTTTAGCCCAAGGATTTGATAACAGAAAATTGCATGCATGCCGGAGATAGAAAGAATTCCACATTACAGAATCGCCAGTTTCTTAGCAGGAGGTCTATATCAACAAATATCCATGTATACCCGTACTGGCCCGCAGTTCTACCTTGTAGCCTTGTTATTTTGAGACACTTTCTTCTGGGACAAGCCTCCTCGTGCCTTCAAGTTTTTAAAATTGCTCAGTTTTGTGAGAGAAACTTCTAGTAACCCCGATGGGTTGACTGGTGGCTGTGGCGAGGCGTGGTCCGTCTTCCTGTATCCAGGGCTGTGGCGTCGTGGCGACCGGCTTGGCCGTGTTCCTCTGCACAGCTGGGCCGAATCAGGTTGCAGCGTTTGGCCATGCCAGTAACGGTGTCCTCCTATCACAGGGCCGGCTGCTCGGGTGGGGCGGTGGTAACTTCCCGGTTTTGCAATGATTACTTTAGGTCCTCGCAGTCTCGCATCACGACCCGGAGATCTGGAGGTTTGCAACAGCTAGACAGAGAGAGGAGGTGGAGAGAGATGAGTGAGAAATCATTCCATGGAGTCCTTTTGTGTGGCTGTGGGTTGGCTGGGTATCTATAGCTGTAAATACTGTAAATCCTACCACTACCAATTTCACATATGGAGTAGCCCAGGGATCAATCCTGGGTCCTTTACTATTCTCTATCTATGTTATGCTTAGGTCATATTTTTTCAGATGGTATTTTTGGATATTTTTGTTCAGGAATTTCCAGTTCAGATCAGCACCTTAAGCCCCTAGAATTTGTATTCAAATGAAGCCATGTGATCGAGCACTTTACAGGTCGGCCTTATTGTTAAAATTTGGTTATCTCAGAACTTCCTTCAATTAAACTGATAAAAAAAGTAGTTATTATAGGTTCAGACTCTTCAGTTAGTCATAATCCCTCACACTTGGGTTCCCTGAATTAAAATATTAAGCCTCACTGCAGAAATCTCAGTGTCACATTTGACAATAGTTTGACATAACATTAATGAAAAGCAATGACTATGGGAATCAGTGCTAACAAATGGCATGCAAACAACAGCACGATGGTTCCTCCCTAATGCTGAATGTCTTCAAGAGGTAGATAGCTTAGTGTTGGTTTTGTATAAAACCAAAACTATGTGGGCTTGTTGGAAAAATGGGGAACATGTCTTGTATCAATGCTTATAGGGTACAGGGCTATGATGTCCTCCAGTTTTTAGCTATTTAAAGTCTCTTTGAAATGCCATCTCTAAAATGTCGGTTGAAAGCTGCCATGGGAAAAATATCCTCTCTTAAAATATAGAAAAATATGCACAATAGCTACAGTATCATTGTAGTCTATATTTGTTTAATCAATGCGGATTACTTAAATCTTAATTTCAACATTAACTTTAAATTGCCATGCCAATCCTGTTGTCCAAATCTCCACAATTTACAAAATTCATAATTTTTTCATCTCCAAATCACGAGGAAACAGTAATTCATGCTTTTACAACATCCTAAATGGACACCTGTAACTTTCTATATTCCTGTCTGAGTTAATGTGGGTTTATGTCTTGAAAAGTGCTATAAATATGAATAAAGTTTGCAATATTTTCCTTTGTGTCTCTGCATGTTTAGGTTATTGTACAACGTTCTCTGTCTGCTAAGAACATGAGTCATGTGAAAGGAGCATCCATCCTGGCTGCCTATCTGAAGATTCTGCCCTTTATCTTCATCATCCTCCCTGGCATGATCAGCCGAGCCCTCTATCCAGGTGCGTGCACGCACACATATGGGCTGAGAGTCACATGCCTTTTAAATTAGGAAAAGGGTTTGACATGATTTACTGTGAGCAGGTTGGGACTTGCTTTGATACCTCTGGTGAGACGCACCCTCATGGAGATGAATTTGTATAATCCGTGTCTTTCCTGTAAATGAAGAGTCACCGAACTCTGTTGTGTACGTGTTAATGATAATTATTATTGCCGGGAACCTCTGCACTTGTTTGTAACAGTGATTACTCATTAACTATAAAAACTATAACTATATTAATCCTTTATTTTTTGAATATGTGGGAAAATAGTGAGAAAGAACAGTCCCAGTTTCCTAAAGACCAAAATGATATCTTTATGGTGCTTATTTTGTCCAACCAGGAGTGCAAAACTCAAAGATTCAATTAACAATGTTACAAAGCAGAGAAAAACAGTAAATTCTTACAAGAATGGAGTTGGAATTTGGTAAGATTTGGCATTTTTGCTTGAAAAATTACTTAAGCTATTGAGCAATTACAATAGTTACTTTTTATATTGGTCAATTAATCAACATTTTTTTTCAGTTCTACAGTTAACAATAATCTTTTTATGTAAATTTGTTGGTTATTTCAATATAATTAACTGTTTTGTTTAGTCTGCCATCCATTTTCAATGGAATAACTTGTTCTTTCAACACTAGAAGAATAGGAATGAAATTATTTCCACCGGATGTTCACCTGTCCTATGTGCCTGTGTGGTGAGGGGTGCGCTTGTCTGCGGAGTTGCTGTGATTGGCGGATGAGGGCAGCGCTGTCCTCTGATTGGCTGGGCTCCCGCAGATCCAGCATGCTCTGGGAGAGGCGGGCCATGACGTTGACCCCGTCCCCTTGCCGATGCCCACGGCCTGAACCCGTCGTCACCCCATTTGTCAACAGGGCACTCGGCTCCTGCTGGGTGTCGTAAAACTCCTCCTCTGACGCCGTGGAAGCGCTTGAAGGGTCGTCGTTGGCTGCTTGGTCACACATGACCTTGGTGCTGTCTTGGCTGCCGCCGTCGTTGCTGCCATCATCCTTCGACGTTACGTGGCCGCGGCCTGGCGTCAGCTTCTCGCGGGTTCCCCCTTTGGTAGAGGAGTCATTCAGGCTTTCCAACTGGTCGACTTTTATCAGAGTCACCTGTGGTTGGCTGGGCTGTTCTGAGGGGGCAGGGTCGATGACTAAGTGCAACGTGCGGCGTTTAGGAACAGGAGGTGCAGCTGCTGGTGTCTCTGAACTTTGTTTAGCATTGTCTGTTGGCTGTGAATCAGCAGTAATGTCAGATGATGATTTGGGAGTGTGTGCATTTGGTCTGGGTGTGTCTTGTGTTGAAGGCTTGTTGGGCTGCTGAGGGCCCCCCCTGAAATCTGTTGTGTCAGTTTTGTCCTTATTTGGAGCTGTGTGTGCTTTCTCTTTGACCTTTTTGTTGGTTGGACTCACAGGAGTAGAGGCTTCTGGAGTCGTATTCCTGGAGGGATCTTTGGCTGTGTCTGTAGTGTTTGCATCCTGACTGGGAGCAGGTTCCTCAGTCTGGGCTGGTCGTGTCAGCGGTGAGCTGAAGCGTATAGCCTGGCTGACCTCAAACCTCTCCGACCTCTGGAGGTGAACCTGATTGGCCCGCTTCTCATCCCTGATGTTGATAAAGCCAATCACATCACTGGGTGGGTCTGGCTCTGGCCAGGTGGGCAGGTATGGGATCAGGTATGCCCTCTCCAGATTGGCTAATGCCGGGTGTATGGGCGGCTCTTTGATAACCTCCTTAAGACGCCCTTTCATAATTTTTAGCCCAGCTGGATTCTGAGAGTTTGAGTTCTTGTTGCTTGAGTTCTGGTCAGAGGAGGCTGGACTAATGTGGGTCCCAGTGGCAACCAAGGCGTATTTGGGATTGATGAGCTTCCTGGCGACAGCAGTAGACACAGGAGCAGGAGCCGCCTGAGGGAGCGGGTCAGGAATCGGTTCGTCTACCATGGGAACCTTGTTGAGAGACACACCTCTGGACATTAGGTAGAGGTCACGAAACTGCAGGTCGAACGTCTCCACTGCCTGTCCTGTGATGACGGTGATGAGGTTACGGTCCAAACGAGAGGAAGACCAGGTGAAGCTGGAATAACAAAACGGCGTGGAAACATAAATTCACAGCAGTGATTCCCTCGTTAATGTGCTCGTCTAAACGGGGCTTAGATTTCGCAAATTTTCTCTATTAAATCTGTCCCAGTTCCTGTTTGTCTCATCTAAACACTTTATTCCATGCCACGACTCCTACTCAAAAAACCCAAATTATAGGGGAATCTTTACACCAGACATTTGTTCCCTGAAGTCGTATTTCAAATCATGCGCTTTCATCGCAAGATTATTTTTCCTCAAGTTCCTGGTGGAACAGGGGATGCAGCCTATGAGAGCATGCAGAAACACTGGTAAACAGATGACAATGACGGTAAACTGCAAAGTCTGTGTGTGTTCAGGTGAAGGTTTATGATGGGTGAAAGTGGTTTCAGAAGTTAGACATGCTATAGATTTTGCACGAGATTTAGTATTATGAGTTTTCCTTTTTACAATATTATACAATACTGGTAAAATCAAGTGCGCTTAATGCTTTCAGCCCATTCACCTGGGAGGGGGTGGGGGGTGTGCAATGCTGTCAGCTTTAATTAATGTTTTTGATCACTTGGCAGCAGTGCAAAAAGCTCTAAATTCAACACTGACACGTCGTCCTATCAAGTTATTATGGTAAATGAATACACTAACAGTTGTGCATTTAGAACTACTCTCCTGTTAGTTCTGTTTCGTTCTCCACCAAAAGAACAATATCTGGCTAATTAGCTGCTAAATGCTCCGCTATGTTCACCACACTTTGTTTGACTGCTGTTTGGCAATGGGTACATAGTGAATAATGGCTTTATCTGAGCTTCGTGCTGAAAACAGCTGCAACAGCTGTTTTGCTGTAGCTGGAAACTGGGCGAGACCCGATGGGAGCAGGGAGACTGAACCAAAATGTTAAAAACCTACGGGTCAGAAAACCACAACAGTGAGCTGAAAGAAACCAAAGTGTTCGTAAGAGCAAAGGGGAACTGCATTATTTTCTGTTGGTTTATCTCTTGAGAGTGAGCTCTGTCACATTACAGCCATTTGATCTGCAGCCGATATAAAAACATTGATTCGTTCAGCTTCAAATGCTCAAACATACAATAAACAAAGGTGCAAAACATATTGTACATTACACTGCTCACCTGTATGAACCAGAGATGGCTCTGTCTCCATCTACGAGGAGAAACTTCTGGCTCAGCGAACCACGCACCTTCTGCGCCGACCGTGTGAAAAACTCCACACCACCACAGCAGCGCACACGCAGATTCTATACATACACACACACACACACACACACACACACACAGAGTTAATGCTGTGTAAACAAAGGCTCTTATGGATCTAGTGCTTAAAGGACGAGGGATTTTAGTGAACAAAAGGCAACAAGAGATTGAGCGACAGAAAAGAATGATTTTCTTGTTAGAGCTTTTCTCTTAATACCATCATGACCTCCCGTTGGCTGACTCTACAGGTTCGAGCATGGACCCTATCTATGTACTGTATGTACATGCTTTTATGACACACCCTGCAGTGTTTGTCTTCAGCCCTGTGATAAGGGTGTGGTTCCAAGCCGAGCGTTACCTCGCAAGTAAATGTTCTGTGCGGAATCTCACAGGAGACACTAACTGTCGGAGTCGTAATGTTCATAATAACAACAAGGATGGCACATAATCAAGAAGTTGAAAGGGGGGGGGGTCTGCTGGTTAAAGCTATGAGGAAGGAAGAAAGAGAAATGAAAGAGAAATGTGTTATAAAAATTAAAGTAAGCGTGCACAATTTTCTTTCTTTATTTATTTTTTTTTAGTCGCCTGCAGCACAGGCAGGAATGTGCTTAGTGTCTTTCTGGCCTCCAGTACAATTTACTTTGGAAACCCCCCCCTGAAACTTAACTATTTTCAGTTACTGCTTCAACCAGTTCAGCTCAGACATTAAGCCTATGGCGAACATCCTGCTGTTGCACGCACCTTACCATGGCCCGTAAAATCCTACCTATCTTACACCTACATCAATAATGTGGCCTATTTTCAAATATTTCCCTTGTATATTAATAATTTATTATTGAATTGTTTTTAGGAATGATGGAACTGGCACTTTTTTAAAATAAACATTTTCTGTTATTGTATGCTTATACAAGAGGAGTCCAACTAGCTTATCCCCCTAGCTTATCAAAACACTATCTGGGTGTGTGTGTGTCTGTATATATACCTTTAGGTGTCCACGGTGCATATCAGCTCTTCCACACATGGAAAGAAAGCAGGGGACTGCGGCCATGTCAATGATAATGTACACAGGGACTCTGCGTTTGTATCCTGCATCCAGCAGGTCTCGAAAGATATCCACATCTGTAAACACATCCATCACCACGGCTATGACCTACACACATGCACACATGCACACAAACGCACAGACAGACAGACAAAAAAAAAAAAAAAAAACATTAACAGGAAGCCACAAAGGGATAGAGTTTCCTGGTCAGTGGTGGTGTGTTTGATTTAAGCTGCTCTTATCAACAATATTAAATCCATTAAACCCTCAGAGGATGCTGGGCACTTTTGGGAGCTGAACTTGAACAATACACAAAACCTTCAAAGACAGAATATTCTAGCCGCCGCGAAACCAGATGCTCCATTAAGAAAACTGCTAGAAACAATGAGTCTTCTGCAGAGCGGTGATAAATTGTGGAGTGGCCGGACAGAGTGTGTTCAAGAACCCTGCAGCACTAGTGACAGCAGGTTTCTGTTCACAAACTCTTCACAGAGAGGTCTACTCAGTCTTGACCTCACCTGGTTTTCAGATTAAAACGAGGGGAAATAGATAGAGGGTGGCTGCGACACGACAACTCTTTGAAAAAAATGAACAAGAAAATAGCTCTGGAAAATAACTAGTCAGTGACCCTCGAGGTTCCAATTGTTTACCACACATTTCAAATTAACTTTACTATCATCATCATCTTCTTTTCTACTCACATGCAGTGAGACATGATCTTGCCAATCACGGGGTCAAAAAGTTAGAAAACTAGACAGTGAAAGAAGATCAATTGTATCACAAAACAGAAAATAATCTTCAAAAGGCATTATAATCTTCAAATATTAGACATCACAAACCCAACAACGGGAAGTTTGTTTGTAAGCTGAATTCAGCTGAACAATAGCCTTGGAGAAAACAGTTGCTTTCAAGCCCGGATGTGTTGGATCTGTACGGCCTTCCAAGCACTGGAGATGAATTTAGTGTAATTAATTTAAGTCTTAAGTGTTTATTTTGTTGCTCTGGAGCACAGCTACTCTACGTGCATGTGAATCTATGTATATTAGAGGTAAAGGTCATGTATAGGGTCTTAGCGTGTAACCTGTTCAGTGACGTCAGTGAATTTTTTCCACCGTCGTGTCAGGATCAGACCTGTTTCATTAAGTCTTTGTTGTGAGTGTGTGTGAATTGGCACATGTGCAAGGTGAAGTGATAGGGAAGTAGGTTTGTGAGGCAAAACAGAGACACGGGATTAAGTTCCTTGTCGGCGGTGTGAAAGGAGAAACCAGAAGAGCAATTCAAACCTCAAGCAATCATTCTTAATTTGCCAGTGCCATAAGAGGGTTGACAAAAACACTTAATGAGATGCAACTTGACACAATTGGGGCTGTGACAAATGATTATTTTCATGCCCAACTATTTTCTCATCTCACTGATGGATAATTTTGTAAAATTAAAATCTCACATAGCAGTGGAATATTCTCATTATAATTTCTTTGACCCAATAGCCCAAATTGTTTTACATGAAAAACTGTTAAAAATCCAAATATGTGCAGTTTATTATCATGTGTGACAGAGAAAACTGCAAAAACCTACAGCCAAGTTTGGTATTTTTGACAAAAAAAACAAACAAACAAAAAAAAAACCCCGTTAACTGACTAACTGATCAATCAACTAATCATTAAAACGCTAAAGACAATAGCCCGGCAAAAACTCAGTGAAACTTGTAAAGTTCTTTCCTGCGTCACAACTACCAGCTTGGTAGTCGTGGTAGTGAACTGCATTATATGCTGAGCGACCAGAAAAATATTAAAACCGTGATGTAATGTGGTTTTAGTAGCATTTGCAGTGCAACAAACACCACCTCACCTCACCTCAGCTTTTTACTGGGGTTGTTATCTGCAGTGACTCAGTGCTGTGGTACACTTTGGTGGTGGTTTTGTATTGGACTATATTACATTAAAATGTGCTTTGTTCACCATAATTATACAAATAGAGGAGCCAAATATAAACATGGTACTATATAATTAAAGCCTATACAACAGCACAAGCGTAATCTTTAAGAAAATGCTCAGGAGCTGAATCAACACAAAGCGCTGGACCAACACATAGCGAGCTACTCATAGCTGTCCTGTTGTAGCCAATGGCATTACAATGCTTTCTGTCGAGGGTGCAGGAAGAACTCTGATCATTTCTTTAAGTAAAAGTACCAATGCAACATGTAAAATATATTCAATTACAAGTACAAATCCTGCCTGAAAAATCATACGCAAGTAGAAGCAGAGCTATTATCAGCAGAATGTACCTAATTTTTTAAAAGCAGAAGTACTTCTGTGAGTGATATATTATTTTATATGACATTGACACTGTTGTAGCTGCTCCAGACAGAGCTTGTTTTAACTGCTTTAACTTTAAATGCAGGTTGCAAGTTTTGTCCATTGGTACCTAACCTAGGGGTTGGTCCCCCTCCGAAGGGTCACAAGATTAATCTGAGGAGTCCCGAGATGATTAATGGGAGCGAGAAGAAGAAAAACGGTGTATCGCAAACACAAATATTTTTTCAGTCTTTGATTCTTTTGTGCAAAATTCTGTATTTTTTTTTGATTGTGCATTGCATTTTATGATATCATCATAAATCAGTTTAAAATGGATATACTCGAGTAGAGTAAAAGTACTCAGAAACTGTGCAGCACTTGGTTAGAGACCTATTTCTACCACTGGTTTCTGTTGTTTTGGGTTTGGGTTTTTTTTTTTTTTTTACTCTGGTCAATTGTTTCTTTTATTTTCTATTTTCGATTTTGCTGGAGATTCCCTGAACTTTCTTTATCACCACATCCTCATGATGATCATCATCCTCCTCCTCTTCTCTCACCTTCTGTGCTGATGCAATGCTCTTCCTCACCACCTCCTTGATGTGCGTGTGACCCTCGGTCGGAGGTTGGGTGAACACGGTCACCCGCGTCACCCCCCGGTACGAGATGGCCTCGGGCCAGCCCAGGTCCAGCTCCGCCACGGAGGCCTCGGACCGGTCCGGCCAGTACTGGAGCGACACCTCGCCGTCCCCGGCTTCCTCCGCGGACCCCGGGGTCACGTTCCCGGGGCCCGGGGGCGTCTCGGGTTTCTGATGGTGCTGCTCGTAGCCGGGCCGGTACGCCTCCGCCGTGCGCGCAATCCGCTCCAGCTCCGGTTCCGAGAGGAACGCGCGGACGTCGTTCTCGCGGACGTGGTCCGCGAAGGCGTCGCGGCCTTCGGTGATGAGAGCCTCGAGCGCCAGGCGCTGGTCCTCGCTGTAGAAAAACTCCGGTTTGCCCTCGCTCACACGCCAGTTGACGTGGTGGTCGTCCAGACACTGGATCTGAGACAGCGCCATGGCCCCCCGCCGGTCTAACGAACAGTCAAGCCCCCACTGACCCAGTCTCCACTCTTCGGTCCCCGGGGTCAAACCTCGAAGAAGCGCGATGTGTCATTACGGTCCATAACCGCGTGAACCGGGCCGCCGGGGACCCCTCTGTATGAGGCCCGGGGTGGGGTGGACCGCTGAGCCGGGATCTCGGGTTCGGTCGTTCGGGCACTCGGGTGTGGTTGGAACAAAGCTCCCTCCACGTCTTACGCGCCGCGCCTTTCACCTGACGGGGGCCGGGTACCTGCGCCGGCGGCGGGGTTCAGCCGCTGCAGCCGGGACGCGGAGGAGGGTGGTGGTGGTGGAGGAGGTGGAGGTGGAGGTGGGGGCAGGCAGGCAGGCAGCCGTCTGGACGGATGAGTGTGTCCGTGTCCGCCGGTGAGTCAATCAACAAAGCGGAACACGCAACACAAGTGGAGCGTTGAGTTATTAATCCTCCTGTAAAAGTGTCGAAAGAGCGTTTGACTCAGACTCAGACTCAAGCTGTTGCGCTGACGAGTCACTTTTCCTCCGTCTCCGTCGGACGCCGGGATCCGACCGCGGCGGTTTCACTGCTTCTCACACACACACACACAAAAAAAGGCAACTGTTGAAAGACAAAAAGACCAAAAAAAAACAAAAACCCTTTGACTTTCTTCGGGTCTGGGTCCGCGGCGTGTTCGCGGTGAGACCCCCCGCCCTCGGGACGTCCCTCTCCCGGGTTCGGGGTTCGAGGTCCGGCGGGCGCTGCGGTGGAGTCGCCGGTTCGAGCCTGGTCCTGGAATGCGCTACGGAAGCTCGGTTACCGGGGGGAAGGGAGGGCGGAGTGTCCGGTAGTTGGTTGGGAATGGGAGAGTTCAGGCTCCACCCTGCTGCTGCCTGGACAGAGGGAGAGAAACTCTCTTTTTCTTTTTTTTTCATCCGGTGTTAAAAACCATTACGAAAGACCGTGTAATAACCAGCCCCGTGATTCTTACTGACACTTTGGGACTCTGATGTGTTTTTATATCCTTGGGCAGGGGACACGCCTCCGGCTGGGAACCTGTGGTTACACCTTTACAATAATAATGTAAAGGGGGGGGGGTCAGCTGGGCCAGTGTCCTATTTAGGTCATCCAGACCAGACACACAACTTTTTGCTATTCGGTATAATTGCTGGTTGGTGATGTGTCACTGACACATGGCTGCTGGGGTTTCCGGCTACTAAACACTGTGAGAGGGGGCTACTGGATGCCTGGGTCAGTTTTAAGAGAGTTTAAGGATAAAACGAGGTCAGGGTTTAGGGATTGAGTCAGCGGAGCGACAGATATGAACATGACCTTTGTTGTGTGTCCACCTCCTGCCACCTATCGGGTCAATGTTAATGTTATGTATCTAATATTCTACATATTAAAAGTAATGTGATTTACGGCCAAACGATCACTTAATTTCACAGCCTGATTCTAGGGCAAGTTTATTTCTATAGCACCTTCAAAGAGTGATATAAAGTAAATTTTTTAAAAGTATGTATTCAAGATGTTTTTACACCAAAATGTATTTTGCAAAATTATCTTTTTTCTAATGTGTGACATACCTTTGTTCCCTGAGAGCATTTTCAACCATCAATGTTTGTACTGAAGTGGAATTTTACCCCAGTCTGTCTGCCCGTAAAAGGTTTGTTTGAGTAAAATGTTTAGTTTCGTCTTCCACCCCTGTGTGTACATGATATTTTACCATCTGCCTGTTTCAGACACTGTCGGATGTGTGGATCCCGAGGAGTGTGTGCGAGTGTGTGGAGCCGAGGTGGGATGCTCCAACATCGCCTTTCCCAAACTGGTCATTGAACTCATGCCAAGCGGTGAGAAACCAGCAAATTTTAATTTCTAAATTTCTATTTCATTGTTTTGTTTTGTTTTTTCACCTGCATGCATCTGTTTGTGTTGCAGGCTTGCGGGGGCTTATGATAGCAGTGATGATGGCAGCTCTGATGTCTTCGCTGACCTCCATCTTCAACAGCAGCTCCACGCTCTTCACCATGGACATCTGGAAGAAACACCGTCCCCGGGCCTCAGAGAGAGAGCTGCTACTGGTCGGCAGGTACATCACTCATGTATGGAGGGGCGCACAGGGCAGCCCAGGGGTCAGAGAACACTTGTTGTGCTTTAATGTCCTGGAGCAAAGCTTTAAAAACCCTCTTGGTGCTGTGGAGAACTTGAATCAGTAATGTAGAGAGAAGCTTGTGCGCAGAGAAGGCGAAAAAGGATGTGCTATTTGTGTTTGCTGCAGGATTGTGACAGTGATCCTGGTGGTTGTGAGCGTGGTGTGGATCCCCATCCTGCAGTCAGCCAATAGTGGCCAACTGTACGTTTACATCCAGTCTGTGACCAGCTACCTTGCGCCGCCGGTCACGGCTGTGTTCACTCTGGCTGTCTTCTGGAAGAGGACCAATGAGCAGGTACGTAACACAAACAAAATCATATGTATGCATGCAAGTCCTCCAAGTGTCTATATGCATATTATCATTGGGGCAGCAACTTCTGATGATTTTATCATCTATCATTCTGACATTGCCACTCATCAATTCATGGTTTTGCCTTAAAATTTCTGAAAACAGCAATAAATTGCCCATCACAAGTTCATGGAGCCTCTAAAATGTCTTCAAATTACTCGTTTCTTTGGATCAAAAGTCCAAAACTGAAATAAATTCAATTGATAAATTTAATTGACACTGATACTGAAAGAGAAAAAAAGGGATTAAAGCAGCAAAGTCCTCACATTTGTGAAGATGCAACCAGTGAATGTTTGGCATTTTTACTCAAGAAATGACTTCAAATAACATCAACAGAATACGGCGATCATCTATCAGATTCTGTTGACTGACAAATCCATCCACACAGGAAACATATATCAGTGAAGCTTGTCTCAAACATATTTGAACTTGATTCAAAGTTTACTTGATTCTGGACACCGAACTACTCAGCAGAGAACTCTGGAGTTTTCTGCTTTTCCGCTGCACACTGTTTGTACTTTCTCACATGCCGTACTGGTTTGCAGTTTTATTAGTCTCACGTGGGATCCAGCTAAGTGCAAACATCCCTCACTGCTTGCCGTGGAGTCCATGTGTTTGTGTGTGTGTGTGTGTGAGAGAGAGAATCTGTGTTAAAGTTTGTGTGCTTTGAAGTGCATTGTTTATTATTTCCTCAGGAGGCACCAGCATAAACTCAGTGCCCTTTCACCTCAATAAATACAAGTGATTGTGTAGGTCGGATAAGGGAGCGAAAGTGCAGGAAACCAAGATTATTAGAAGATAAATGTAATTGAGTCTGGTAAAAGAGCTGGCAAGTGCTGTAGTGAGAGCCTGTATCAGCCTGCAGCTAAACATTCAGCTGCAAGTAAAGACTGATCCTCTGCATAGTCGAGATTTAATCTCTTTTTTATTACAGCAAGTCCATGGTGTATCTGCTCTCTGCTGGTTCGGCTACTGAAGTGAGGGGGGATTTTATCAGGTTTTTCAGGATCAAAGGGGTTTTCCCCTTTTACTGTTATGTAAAATATTACTTCTTTCCAATGGGCGATGCTAGAAAGTGTACTTTATTTTACTTTTAGCTTTTACTGTTATTACAATAGGTTTGCAGTGGATTTGCCTGGGGATACAATATGAGGTGGCAATAACTTAGAAAACACTGATTTGGTCATTTGCTGTCTCCTTAACAATGTCTCCTTTGTTAAATAACATCATTTTTAGCCATGCTAATGGCATAGATAGCGATGGCAGTCTATCAGTTTGTCCTTCCAACCCTTTGATCTAGACTGATACTGAATTTATTGCCAAAAAAATTTGGTATTGACATTAATGGTCCCCAGAGGAGAAATCCCCGGTCCTCTAGCGCCCAGCAGGTTGACATTTTTAGCTTTTGGTGAAACATCTTAACAACTATTGGAAGGATCAACGTGAAATTTAGTACTCACGTTCATTTCCCCCCCCGGGACTAATTGTAATAACCCTGGCGAACCCTCAACATTTCATGTAGCGCCATCATCAGGCCAATCTTTTAACTTGCCTAATACCTCACAACTGGAAATCTACCGCCAGTGCCATCACCCTCAGCTGAACTTGACTTTGTTTCTTGCTAATTAGCAAATACAACCGTGCTAACACCCTAAATTAAGACTGCGATCATGGTAAACATTAAACATGCATCAACATGTAGGCATAGTCATTGTGAGCATGTTAGCATAAAGACATGTGCATTTTAGCTGGAAGCACTGCCTTAGCACAGCCCCACAGAGCAGTTAGCATGGCTGTAGCTGTCGCTGTTTTACTTCAGACCTTTAAAAAAAGGCTATTTAGAAGATTTAACAGCACTGTTAGACAGAAGGCGTGACCTTTTTATTTGTTCAGATAAACGCTTTATGGTGTTGACTCACGCTTCAGGTGAAAGGGCAAACATTACTGCACAGGATGTGACACGCTGAAATTATTGAGAGCAAACAGACAAAAAAAATATTTACACGGGAATATGGCACAATTATTGAACCAGAGCAGCAAGTGTTACTCATAAAAAAACATTTATAAAATCCCGAGATTATATCTAGCACAAGTGGTTTCTTATAATGTATTCACCTCTGTTTCACGATTTATATGAACTTAAGCCAGAAAAAAGCAGGCCGTTGCACAAGAACAAATATAACTGTTACCCAAAATGATTTTGTTCACAAGCAGAGACACGGATCAAAGAGAGACTTGGCCTCGGACAAAGTATAAGGGAACGAGAACAGAGAGGAGGAAGAGTGAGAGTGAGAGGAAGATGAGCAGTGAGGAAAGGGAAAGATGTTTGCTTCCTGTGCCCTGAAAAGGTGATCAATTTCAAGTGCGTGGAGTCGAACCGCACGGATCACATTCTTTGACGATGCCTGAGGAAGAGGAGGAGGCGGATGGGGTGGCTGGTGGGGGGGGGGGGGGTGTTATCTGTCATCTGTGGCATGCCTGCATGTGTAAATATGTGACAACACAATGACAAGCATTGTGGGAAAGTGAGAGTGCTTGAGAGCCGAACACACCCAAGCGTGACCCAGGGTGCTGCTCCAGAAACGGGAAGAGCGGCGCATCGCCCCAGGGCGTCATGCAGTGTCAACTCTATGTATAGAACTAAAGTATTAAGAACTAAATTAACACAAATTAAAGTGAAAAAAAAAAACAAAAACCCACATCTTTAGGTAGGTATTATTTATGAGGAAGTTAACACCAAATAGCTGTATGTCTATGCGTGTGTGTTTTGTTTTTTGGGGTCTTTTTTTCAGGGTGCCTTCTGGGGCCTGATGGTGGGTTTGGTGGTGGGCGTGTGTAGGATGGTGCTGGAGTTTGCTTTCCCTCCGCCAAGATGCGGCGTCGTGGATTCTGCGCCTGCGGTGCTGCGCGGCGTCCACTACCTCCACTTCGCCATTCTGCTCTGCGGCCTCACCGCTATCGTGGTGACCGTGGTATCACTGCTCACGCCGCCACCCAGTCCCGAGCAGGTGTGTAGGCATAGATACAGCGAATCACAGAACAATGGGGGAGGTATGAGAGTAGTTTTGTTTTTTTTTTTCTGTTGATACACCTGCAGTCTTATCTACTAAGAATAAAGCTGAACATCTCGGAGCAGATTCTATGAAGGCTGGTTTCTATGACATTCAAAGAGGCCGTGCCCATCTAAATCCTAAATAAATAAATAAAAAAATAAATAAATAAATAGATAAATAAATAAAATCAACATTCAACTAAAGAGAATTGTAGTGGAGGGATCGTTGCAAAGGATAGAACGACACACCAAATGCTTCCTATTTCACATCTCATTATTTTAGGTGACCCATTTGTCACATCTGACATTCTTCTGGCCTGCGTTTCAACTCAAATTGCAAACATCACCCCAATGAAACTTCCATTACAATATACTATACTATACTATACTAAACTAAATTTTTACAGTTTTATATAGGTTCATTTCTCTGGGAACTTTTTGTTGCGTAAAAATAAAATCCTCGCTAACTGTGATGCTCTGAATTAAGATCAAGAAAAAAAACTGAATTACGAATGAGGATAAAATTCAACGGACAAATACAGTTTTTAAACAAGATCCTATAAACAGGCTTGAATGATATTTCAAGCTCAATTCTTCAGACTGACCAAACTGTCTTGCAAATTAGAGTATGAAATTTAACTTGTTAAACCACTTCCCTCCGCCCTGAGAAGAAATAAATACAGTATACTGTATATGTTGTTCATGGAAAAGTTCAAGAGTTTATTTGTTTCCTTGCAGAGAGGATTGACTCTGTCCAAGCATAACAAACGTCTCCTAATGGTCACCTCTAAAGCTCAGTAATTAACATGAGATACCCTGATTGTATATGACAACCCAGCCTCAGATAAGTGTTGGTAAGAATATATTGTTCCCCTGAATGAGCCCTGCTAGCTGTCTCCATCTTTTTCCGGTCTTTGTGCTAAACTAAGCGGACAGACAGACGGCCCCAGCTATTCATATTTACTGTACAAGTTCTCATCTAACTTTCTGTAAGAACGAACTACTTCCCACAGTCTTCCTCTAACTCGGGGTAGTGTCAGTGAAGACACCGATTCGGCCTTTCTATGTTTAACACAGGTTCTGCGACTCTCTTCCCTCTACCCTCCCCCAGGTGTGTAACCTGACCTGGTGGACGATAACTGAAGAGCCGCCGAGAGAAATTCCTCTACAGAAAGTGTCCTCTGTCAGCCACCGTAGCTCCCAGGGTAAGGGTCCGGAAATTCAAACCACTTAAATATGAAACCAGCTATCATGTGATAAATAGTCACCTACACACACACATGCTGCCGTAGTTATTGTTTGAGTAACATCCTGTATCTGCTCTGCGCGCGTGTGTGTGTGTGATGCCACAGGCCCTGAGCCAACTCGACGGATGACATGTGGTCAGGGCGTAGGGTCGTGCATCTCAGCGGTGCGGCGACCAGAGGCGAACCCGGCCCCAAGAGTCCCCAGCATCAGAGAGAGTGTGTTCTGGTCCAGGTTCTGCTGTGCTAACGCACTCCTGCTGATCAGCATTAATATTTTTCTCTATGCATACTTCGCCTGAGGGGAGAATCCCGTCTAACATCCTGCCTCTCCCTCATGCTGAACTCCTGCCAGTCTGTCCAGCATGAACTAAAAACGGCCGCCTGCTTGCCAAACAGCAACTGATTTCTCCAGAAGTGGGAAGGCGGGGAAACAAACAGATTTTTGTGCAGGTTTTACCAAAATACTTCAGAGAATAATGCATTGTATTTCACAATGAAAATCCTACAGTTACAGTTTCATCCCTGTAGAACATCCACATTTTAAAGTAGTAAATCCCCAAAGAGCTTTTCCCTTTGCTGCACAAACCCCTAAATGTGTTATTTTCATAATAGCAACTGCTGAGATATTGTTTATCTGCATCTCGATCCACTTCTCCATCATATTACACATAGTGATTGACAGTAATGGAATACACATGCCAGACTTAATCAATTCAAGTGCAAATTGTCATGAGAAAATGGTGAAAATGCTCAAAAATGCTACTTTCACAGTGTTGTAAAATGGAGAGCAGCTCATTACTTTATTAGACATATACTACTTCTATACATGTGCTTCGATGTTATGTTTATTGTTTTACTTATACCCCACAATAGGTTATCGGTTTGTTCATAAAGCTTTTCCCGCCCACTTGTTGTAACCAAGTTTTAGTTTTAGAAGGGTACTGGCCAAATTACAATTTCGCTTGTGGCTTGTAACAAGCTAACATGAATGTGCAGTTAGTGCTCAATGCACACAATATCTTGCACTTAAAGCTTACAAGAGATAAAGTAAGATATTATAGTAAGAATACATCTGTGTGGTTTAGGTTGCCTGTAACTCTCATAATTCCACTTCTTTTTGAATTTACCTATATGCTTAATAATAATTATATAGTTATGTTGATGTTGTCATATGTTGATGTTGTAACATTAATCAGTTATTTCTCAACCTTTTCTGCTTCGCAACTGTTTTAAGTCCCCAAATCCTTGTGGCTCCAGCTTCTTCTATGTTGTCATGTTATGTCACACATTTGTGGTCTGTTTTCAAAAGTACAGCTTGAACTCCCAAAGGATCCAAATTATATTGAAATTATGAAAGTTTTATTTATCTATTTATATTATTATTACGAAAATTTCTGATAAATGACATAATTATTTATCAGTACTGATGACAACTGTCTATGGCCTTGGTCTATTTAATAACAACCCCTCAAGGTTGAGGAACTCTATTTAAATGTTTATGTTGCTCTGCATTGAAGATAATTTTTAATTGGTGAAATTCATTAAAAATATTCAGATGTACAGATTTTTTTTCTTGTTTTATCTCTAATAAATATAAAGACATATGCATCAAAGCTACACGTGTTTTTCCACAAACACAGTTTACAGTATATATAACCAGATAATATCACTCTTTATTTGGCTTCTGTACAGCTTACTTAAATTTACTATAGAGGAGGTTGGGGTCAGGGACAAGATGGTAAAACAAAGTGAACACAAAGTTTAACTTCACTTATTAGTCATACAGTATATTCAGTACAGGCTCTTTGTGACAGAAGGACATTAGGGCCCAGAAAACAAGGTGTAAAGGTTCCCTCTGGGGCTGCAACAAACATTTTCACTTCCAGTTATCTGTCTTTTACTGATCAGTCTGAAAAAAAATAGAAAACCACAGAACCCAAGCCACGTGTTTGAATGGCATGTTTTGAATGACCAATAGTCCACAAGCTAAGATGTTCAGTTATAATGATATAAAAAAGGGAAGGGAGTAAATCCCTACATATGTGAAGCAGAAACCAGCAAATATTTGGCATTTCTGATTAGTAACTGACTTAAAAGATTAAAGCCTCTGAAAACCTGGTTTTTAATCTTGAGAATTTCTCCATAACACTAAGTATTTAGGACTAATTTAACACAAATTTAAGTGAAAAACAAAAAACAAAAACCCACATCTTTAGGTATGTATTATTTATGAGGAAGTTTACACCAAATAGCTTAAAAAAGGCTTAAACAGAAAAAAAAAAAAAAAAAGAAGAAAAAAAAGTCATTCCTGTAGAATCACTGTGATCAGTGGATTCACTCAACTTTGTGAACTTTTCCCTGCAAATTCCTGCTGTTGACCAATAGCAAGCCAAGAGAGCGGGAGTCCCAAATGGAGGAAGCCATCATAACTTCCCCTGTCCAAGTACGAACTGCTCGGCAAAACAGGAACAATTTGCAGACAGTTATGAGACTGGATTCAATGGTGCTAATCATTCCTTTGAATAAACCATGAACTGTTTATTCCGCCAGCACGCAAGCTAACAAGCTTGCCAGCTGATCATTGAGCTTTTTCTCCTCTTAAATAACTCTTTATTAAATGAAATACCGTTCATTCCTGATAATGAAATGCTATTGTGATTGAACTGTGCTCCCTAGCTACAGTAGTTTACCAACCCTCTGAATAGTCCCCATATTTAGTGTTCATACGCATTAAACAAACATTTAAGAAATGGTTTAGACCGCACTATATTATTGCCGTACGCAGCTGTGTGGCCATTTATAAATGTATATAGATATGTCAACAGTGATACCTGCTCCTATTGAGACATATGTTATTACAACTGTGTTTTACCATATCGTCCTTCATTATCCATTCACACAGCAGCCTCCACATCTGCCACAGGACAAGTTCCAGTTGTTGGCAAATACCTTCACAGACACTTACAACTACATCACAGTGTGTTTTACACATTTCTAATATGTTTGTAGACTGCCTATGAAAGATAAACAGGGGCACTTAAAATTAAGTGTTACCACATAGAGGTACGAGTGTGTGATATTGTCTTCTCCAAACTGAATTCTCCCACCTCCCACACACACACACACACACACACACACACACACACACACACACTTTAAACGAGTGAGAGGTGCACAGAGAAAAACACAGAAAATGGAATTTTTCATTTTAGATGACAAAAACCGGTACCTACTTTTGCCGAAAATACTGTTGACAAGTAGAACCCAATAGCATATATTGAGGAGCTGATTGAGAAAACTTCTGAGGGCATTTGATCAATAATGAAAATTGCTGTCAGTTAATCGATTATTGGACTTATTGTTTCAGCTCTGGCTCAGTCATTGGATATGTAAGGTGGGTCACTACAGCCTGACGGGTAAGTGGTACTGAGGGTGCTTAAGTTTGATATGTTGTCAGTGGTAGAGCAGCTGGACACACTCCGGTGGAAAGACGCCCACTCGGCCTCGACAGCGCCCCCTCCAGGCCAGCGAACCAGAGCAGTCCAGCAGGTCAATGATATCACCGCGCAGGAAGTGGAGGTGGGCAGTTTGAGGCGGGGTGTAGTCACAGAGGGCATGAGCCAGACGAGGTTTCTAGATAAAGACAGAGCAGAGCCAAGGCGTCAGACAAAGGCAGAAGGACAGACAAAGGACAAAAGTAAACAGAAGTAGAAAAATGGTTGTTTAAAAAAAACAAGAAAAAGAAGATGACTTGTCATACCCCCAAAGCCGGTTCCAGCAGACGTTGGGAGGTGTCTCTCTCCAGGTGAGAGGTGTGTGAGTAGAGGCGCGGTGAGGGGAGGGACTCCTGAGAGCTGCTTTTATAAGGGTTAGGATAGGGGTTGCATCCAGGGTGGGGCAGCAGGCGTGGGGACGAGGGAGGGTCCCTGAGGTAGACCGTTTTCTCCACGCCGATGCTGTGAGTTCTGTAGAAGTCCACCAAGCGATTGAGGGAGCGAAACGTCTCGTCCCAGATGCAGTACTGACCGCCTCCCTCCAGGACTCGGAAATGTTCCACCCTGTCGCCGTAGCTGCAGGGTGAGAGCGGTGGGTGAAGGGAAGTGAAAGCCATCAAAGGAGGTTCCCTCACGTCAAGCTGCCCTGAGCAGTTTTGAAAAGGTAACTACAGTATGTGAAGATAGAGGCAACAATGAAAGGGGGTGTATTATATATAGAGCTGAAACAATGAATCAATTAGTCGATTGACAGACGAAATAATAGGCAATTATTTGTAAAAGTGGGGAATCGTCATCGTCATTTTTTAAAGCAAAAATAGTGAAACAGAACCAGGAATCAGATAGATAGATGGATAGATAGACAGAAAAGCAGAGGATCACTAATGTCATCAGGATTCATCCTCTGGGATTCATCCTTTTAGCTGCAGCCCTAATAAAATAATAAATAATAAAACAGTGGCTCATAATAGCACATTCTACTATTAAACCCCTTATTATGTATTATAAAAAGCATATTGGCATAATGCTGCGTTTTCAGCCAACACCTTTAACAGTTTGTACATAATCGTATTTTGCGTTGCTGTGGCGCATTGTGTTGTCGGGAGTAACTGCCTTTAGTCATTTGGTTTGTGTAGTTAATTATAGATTGAAACATATTGCAATTACAGAACAAACGCACACAACATAATACTGCATTTGAGGTGATCTGTTTGTTGTCCAATGAGTAGCTGTTTTTCAAGCCCGTCACTCCCTTAAGCTATTAAGGTAATTACATAATTACTTTAAAACGAAGTCAACACTGGTCCTGTGTTGCTCCAGAAAGGGCTTAATAGATAAAATGTGACAGCCTGAGGGGGTGATATGTTTTAGAGGTTTTGTGGTGTGGGTGTGTGTGTCCCAATTCCATACGACATATATGTTTGCTGTACATACCGATCTTTATAATATACTGTTCCTGCAGTCAGTATACAAGAAATCAACATACTTTCCTGTTTTATACTAAAGGGAAATGTCACAATACTTGCAAATCTTACAAAAAAGAGCCTTCTGAAATTTCCTTGAATATTATCTCCCTCTGCTGATCACTTTGAGGATTACACTGTGTGGTTGTGCTGTGTAATGTCTGCCTCTGTGTGTGTGTGTGTGTGTGGATGTACATAAATAAAGTATATCTCTTAACTCTCAGCCCTTGCAGGCGGACAGATGTTGTTCCTTAAAACATTCATGTGTGCACACTGTGTACATGCATGTCTGTGGCATGTGTCAGTTGCGTAATGTACCTGCGTTTAATTAAAGACTGTGTGGTGTTACATAACGCCCTGATTATTATTGAACATTTTCATTTACCCTCAATGATTAAATGTGTCCCACGTCACTTTGGTGACCCAAATTACACTACCACCCCTTTCTCTCTCTCTCTCTCACACACTGATGCATACACACGCACACACACACACACACACACACACACACACACACACACAGACACACACACCGCCTGCACCACTGTGATATTTTTAGTGGTTCTCGCAGAACATTGTTAAATAGTCTGGCTCTCCCCTCTGCCGACTGTGACACACACTCAAAGACACGTGGCCGCTGTAACTTGCTACTGTGCTCGGTGTGTTGGAAACAACAAACATCCTACTGCGCAGACAATATAACGAGGAGAGGCTGCCGCCTGCGTTGTTTCGCACAACAGTTCTAGTTGTACAGTTCAGTCCCTCAGCAGCGGTGTTAAACTCTCTCCTTACTTTGAGACCTGATACCAGGAGCAGATGCTTACCTCTATGGTCATAGAGACACAGTCTGGTAAAGCAGAGTGAGGGAAGGTTGGGCGAACGTATTAAACACATGAACAACAACAAACACAAAGTGGCTGCTGCACAACATCATGCATTTTCCAACTTCTAAATATGGAAACAGAAATGTTACGTCAGTCTGCAGCAAGAGATTTGACGTGACTCTCTCAGACTAATGTCTCACCCCGAATGAGGGCAATGTCTGCGTTTGCACATGTAGTGCTTTCACTGACCTGACGGAGACGGAAAACTCTCCTGGGGCTGATTCGCTCTCCCTCACCAGGAACACTCCGGTGTCCTGCCAACGGAGACGCTGCTCAGCCTCGAGTCTCGACACTCGTCCTGCAAACCACCTATGATCCCACACGCAAGTATGTGAATTACACCCTCTTCTCAAGCAAGTTGGGTTTTTTTTTTTTTGAGAATTACAGTATATTCATGTTACTCTTTAAACTGGCGTAAGCATGAGCACCTTCTAAATTAAAATTCAAGTCAGTTGGGTTCATCAGTGGTTCTCAACCTGCGGATCAAGACCTCAAAACAGGGTCTCAGAGTAACTCTAAGGGGTTGCAAAATTATCACAGCAATACAGAAAGGGAAAGAATAACTGTGACAAGTAATTACCCTCATTTTTTTCTGACTTTTCTGCATTTTCTTTCCTTTTATCTTGTATATGTATTATTTTACTGCTTAAGGCCTCTAAAAAGGTAAAAATTCTTAACAATCTCAGGGAAAATCATTTTTTTGGTTTAGGACTGAGACCATTACCTGTGATGAGGGGTTACAACTGGACCTTGCCTGATTTTTAAGGGTTAAAAGCCAAATGGTTGGAAAGCACTGATGTAAAAAGGTTATGGCAGTTAAAGCAAACCTAATCAGTCATTTTTACAGTATGAATGCAATTTTTCTATCTAAATTGATTTAGTTTAAGTACAAAATGTGGACAATATTATTCCTTACGCATGAGGAAGGAGGGAAATGTAGTTTTCGGGCACGTAGCCACGCTTCCCCTGGATTTCTGCTGTGAACCAACAAGAATCATCCTCCATTTCCGTCACCTATAACACACATGCATAGTTATTTTCGCTATGTAAACATGTAGCCTCTCTGTTACTTTCGGCAAATTTTGAATTTTAAAACCTCAACACAAACACATACACACACACACACACACACACACACCCACAAACACACACACATACCTTGATGATGTCCCCTTTCTGAAAACTGATCTCATCTGCTTCTGATGCCGTAAAAGAGAAAAGAGCCACCGCTTCCATGCCGAACAGAACGAGTGGAGTTGGCCACGAAAAAACAGTTTCACTTTATGAATGAAGAGAAAGAGTACAGCTGTGTGCAGTGAGCACAGCAGGATGATGACACTCAGGATGAGATAATCAGTGTGTGTGTGTGTGTGTGTGTGTGTGTGTGTGTGGATGTATGTGTGCAGTCTCTGACATCCTGCTCATTACTTAATGAGGAGAGTTTTCTCTGCGCGTGTGTCCCTCTGTTCTTCCATGTGACCGAGTTTGGGAGTGTGTGAGCACGTGGAATCAGCGACTGCCCTCGATCTTTGATGTCCACACACTTCAAACTCTGGGGCTTTAATGAAGCACTTCCACCAGGGAAATCAGTGACAGTGGCTGGTGGAAGACAGAAGGGAGAAAGGATGAAAATATGGCGAGAATAAAGTGTGATGGACTGGCGCGTTCACGACCTCGTCTTATGGATATCACAAGACTTTACAAAGGTTAAGCAGGTGCTACCAGCTGATTCACTTGCTCACTCTTATATATGCAAGGGTTTTAGAAACAGAGTAAAAGTTACTCTTCCCACATTTCCACTAAGTCCTCAAGTCCTCGCACAACAACTTGATTTATACCAATTGTTTGAATATTTTTTCTTCCCTCCCATCTGCTACTTCTCTTATTTTTTTCCTTATTAAATCTTGCTCTATTTTATGGCGAATTTCTTTTTTTTCTTCTATTCTAATTTAAAATATTTTACCCTGACTGTGAAAAGGTATTATCAGATGATTTAGGTATCCGTCAAACCACATTTCCCACCCAGTGCAGCGATTGAGATAACTAGCATTTGGAGAATTTGGAAATTGTATTATACGTGCAAACAAAAGGATCCTTGGAAGATTTATACAATGGTGTCTTATTAGCAACTAAACTGAAGTGTCAGCACCATCAACAACACACATACAGAGGAAGCAGCAGGAGGGGTGGTTGATGAAATGGCTTTGAGTTAATAGATTAACAGAGATATTACATAATTTTAAAAAAGATTAATCTGTAAGTTTATTTAGAACAATTATTTTGTGCACAGAAACTTAGGCGAACCAGGGTACATATCTCACTAGAATTGAGTGATAATTACTGTGTAACAGACATCATAATAATAGTAATATTAGAGTTTGGTGAGTTCTGTTACATGACAAAGGTCCCAACAAAATATGTATATGTTTGGCTATTTTCAAACCTAAGGTTCCAAGGTTTCATTTTTTCTCTTTCTCTCATTGTTTCTTAGTCATCCACTTTCCGCACATTTGTTGAAACAAATATGCTGCATTTTTAATCAAATCCTTTTTTTTAGATCAGCTGCATGTAAACAAAGCTATTGCTGCTCCAACGCTAATGTGTCGCTTTTGCTCCATGGCCACTATAGATGAGGCATGTCGTCTGTGTGGGAGCCCAGCGGGGAGGCTAGAGTTTAATCAGCTTGGCAAGGTAATAATGAGTAATGGATGGAATAAGGCAAGAATATATATTTTGGTTTCAGTCAGATTGGGTCATAAAAGAAACGGGTTCATGTCTGGTCAGGTCTAAGTTTTTTGGGCCTGCGCATAACTCTACTAGTGAGCTGTTACTGTCCTCTGCTGGAAGTAAAGACAAATGCAACTGCTTTGTAACAACATATATTAGAAATCAATAGAGATTCAACCTTATATCATGAGAAAGTGAACAAAGTTGTATAGTACACATGTATAAATCGGTAAAACCGGGGCAAATGCTCTTCGACTCAAGTTATCAATACATCACAAAAATGTGAAGGAAAATGCAGCCTGAGTTAATAATGTGTTCATCACTGATGATAAACCAACATAAGGCAGTGTGTGTGTGTGTGTGTGTGTGTCAATAACAGTCAACTATGACTTCTTGCCCTGGTTGATTGTCTGCATTAGAGTGTGCAGCACTCGCAGTCAGTATGTCCTGCAGCAGAGAGAGGGGAGAGTTATGGATGTGGTCGCTGCTCTGGGTCAGTATCTCCAGCCTCACGTCCAAACCCAGAGACCTCAACACCTCACACACACCAACCCGCACACTGTCGCCTCCCTCGGTATCGCCTTCCTGTCCCATATCGACACAGCCTTCAGAATCCAAACAAGCCCCTCTAGCCTGATCATGCTTCTTCATCCCCAGGGTTTTTCTGATCTCCTGCCCCCAGCCCCATCCGGGCAGTTCACAGGACACCCTGGCAACCGTTGCTGTGGCAGCAGTTGCATCCAGTGCCTCTAGTGACAGGGGGCAGAATGTTTCTCTGACCGCAATCAGGAGCTGACAGGCCTTCAGACCCACAGGTCTATCACAGTCAACAAGGCCGCTCAACAATGCCGAGATGACTCCCTGCTCGACCAGACTGCTCAGCACGCCTGCCAAATCTGACTCCACAACCTCTGTGCGTGTCCCAGTGTGTGTGTGAGGCACGTAGGTCTGATCGGAAACCACCGCATATGGGTGGAGCAGGGCGTGATGTGTGTCTGAGCCTCTCCTGTAACCCTGGAGACCTGAGAGGGCTTCATCCAGCAGTAGCTCAGCCAGCTCCAGAGTGTGAACTTTGACCTCCCAGTCCAGATCAGCGCTGCCTAGAGAAAGCACGGCGCTAACAGAGTTCATCAGGACAGAGGCGGAGGAGGAGGAGGGGGAAGAGGTAGATGGAGACAGGTTCGAGGTGCGTGAAGAAAACCAGGCGATGAAATATCGTACAACTGCCCTCCTGGCGAATCCTTCTGTGTCCTGGGAGAGAATTTCGAGCAGCCTGCTCACTATGTCAGTCTGGAGTGACACAGACAGTTAAGATTATCAATACAGGTGAGTTTATGTCATACTAAATGGAAGAACAGAGATAAGCATGTTACAGCAGTCAATTTCAGATGATATTAATGCATGAATGAGAATTTTCTGCATCTGACTGGTAGAAAATTGGCAAACTTGATAAAGGAAAGTTACTTCAGTGGCTGTACTGATGTTTTTCTCAGAAGTAAGAGTGAAACCAAGAGTTTAAACTATTGAATTTTGAGTAATTATACTAAACATCGAGGCTAAGGGTTGTAATGGATGAATTGAATGTACAAACATTTGGCCCTATAATTGTGGTTTCTGCTTTGCCTTTTTTTTGGGTGGGGGAATTTTTTTCTGACAACCAGATGGATTTATAACTGTAGTTAAATAATTATTACATTTTTTGGTGGGTAGCTCAGATGAGGTTTTCTTTAACTTCCCTGTTTTTGTGGTTGTTCATTTTCTTTTTACTTTTCCTCATTTATTTATTTGCATCTGTTTTTTCTTCATGTTTTTGATTAAAAAAAGTGGTGAGGGAGATGTCAGTCAAGCAGAGTCTTTAAGTTCCCACACAGAAAACTCCCGGGGCTTTCCTGTGGGTGAGTAGAGCCTTTAAACTGAACTTTAAGTGCTCACGGTTTTTTACATAATCAACATTTATGTTTGCCGAATGAAAGAAAGAGAAACATGTGGGTTCTGCAAAACAGACAGAAGAAAAGGACGGAGAGAGCAAAACAACTGGTGATTGATCTAAGAAGGGGGAAAAACAAACAGGGTGAGAGAGAGGGACATGATCTGAAAAAACATATACCACAATAGATTTAATCTGAATCCAAGGTAAAATAAACTCAGAGAGGGTTATTATGTTAAAGATCCCATTATTTCTGTTATGATTTTTCTGATCCATGGTTTGCGAGAAGTTGTGTTACTTCTTCCAAAGCCTTAAAACGCTTGTTTCGACTGATGAAGAACATGAGATGTGGTTGAAACGTCACAGAAAAAAAGTTAGTTAAGTGGATATTCAGTTGAGATTTTTTTGTAAAAACGGTTCCCAACCCTTATGGGAACACATCTCTCCCATCCTGGTTAAATTACATGGCTTTTCTGTTCATTGTAGGTCTCAGTTAAATATTCTGCTGATTATGTCTATCTATTAGCTGTGAGCAGTTCCCTTCTTGGACAGTTTTATGTTAATAGATTTCTTTTTTTAGGCAGGGGTGTTGGGGGTGAGTTTCTATAAAATTTTTATAAAATGAGTTGGTACATCGAAGAAAAAAAAACCTTCATATCATGGCCCAAGCACGCTGATACAAATAAATCACATAAATTAAAACAAGTATCACATGCAGAAGTGAGAAATGCAGTCTAAAAATATGAAATATCTTTGAATCTTTAATAAACTTTCCTCCGATGAATATAAGTCAAATCTAAATTATTAACAAAGTACTTTAGGACATGTACTATATCATGTTCATTGCATGAGCCTCCAATGTTATCCCAAGCCACAGCTTTTGACTGATAAAGATGTTAGACTCCCTCGAAAAAAATCCAAGATTTGAAATAAATTTTATCTATCATCTCACGACCCCTCAGATTTAGCTTGCAACCTCTTGGGTGTTCTGCCTTAAAATATAACATCAATCAACAAGACTGAAAAAGGCAACAAAGCCATATTTCACTTTAAACAACTACATAGATTCTGATAAGATGTCAAGCTTAGCTGTTATCCAACATGAATCAGAAAGTGATTGTATTGTAAAAACTGTAACATGAGCTGAAATGTTGATCCTTCACGTTCAAATAACATCTAGGGTCAAGAGCCTTTTCCAAAGCAGAACAAACATCAAACCCAGATATAGTATCATACACTGCAGGAAGTTCTTCCCTCTAGTTCCGTGTCTTTCAGAGTCAAGTATGTAATCATTTTCTGCATACCTGCTCCTGTGTGAGTGCTGCCCCCCGCTGCCAGCTGTGCGCAGAGGTCCGAGCCAATGCAGATATGGCGCTGGCCCTCACGTAGCTCTCCGGATCCTGCAGCGCCTCCCTGAGGAGGGGAGTGCTCCAGCAATCGCCCAGCAGAGTCTTGGACGATTCACACGCCCCCTCGGCTGATGTCAGAACACCTGCCAGTTTTCCCAGAAACTCCAAGGTTGAGTCTCTCACCTCCCAACGCATGTCACACACACGTTTCTCCACTACCCTGATGAGATCTAACACGGACACACACACAAAATATAACGTCATTAACATGATATATAGCCAGAAAAAAAGGAGACTCCATTGTCTGTGTATATGAGCTTCAATTAGGAGGCTGCTGGTGAAAGTTACCTTGTCTGAGCTTGTCTGTTATAGAGGAGAGGTCTTTACATACACTCATCCACTTTACTAAGGCCTGGTAGGACTTGTGTAGCACCTGAGAAACACAGATACAGCAATTTAAATGATACAAAACCATACGAAATATCTTACAAGATTTCTAAACTTTGGTTGTTTAGGAAACTCGGATCAATAATCCCAGAGACAACACTAATGCAAATCCACATGACAGTATGTGTAATAAGTAGGGAAATAAACAAACATCTAAACACACTGTGAGTGATATTAAAAAAAAAACAAATTCTAAACATGTGGAGAATAGATATAACTTTACACAGGTTAAGACAAACAGTGAGTCATGATGTCTTCCGCTAGACTGGATGACCAAATGTAAAGTATGGGGGTCAATCCTGCTGTGTGATCTGGGACTGTTTTTCCTGGTTTAGGTTAGACTCCTTAGCTCCAGTCAAGCTAAATCTTAATGCTCCAGCGCATAATGATATTTTAGACGACAACTTAGAAACCAGCAGGTTTGTGAACACGATGCTGCGTTCAGTGGACGCAACATGCATGGACACAGTGACGCAGACACAAACTCACAGTGGGGTCAGAGTCAGGGTTGTCCAGATTTTGTATCAGAACTGTGAACACCTCAGTCAGATTGTCTTTCACCCCTGAAAAACACACACAGAAAATATCACTTATAATCTCATAAGGTTCACATGTTCTAATGACACATTTACTAATTTGGTAGATTCTTTTTCTGTGTCCTGCTCTTGGAAACATGAACAGGAGGAGCTGGGGATCGGACCCCTAACCCTGCGATCAGTGGACTGGCTGCCATGCTCACATTTGTTTTGTGTTTATATGCAGTTTTGTATCCTACAAACTATCTAGACAAATTTAAACTTTGTTTTATTTAGTTAAATTGAATTTAATACCTACATGCTGACATTTTGACACTGTAGAGAGAAATCACCTTACCATGTTTTTGTGATACCCCGAAATATGATCTCCAGGGTTCATCCATATACACTAGATCTGTATAATGTCATGTCACCTAACATGTTGCTTAGATCACCTGAAGTCAGGTGCATGCTGTTGGCACCATGGCTATCTTTCTCATTACAATATCTACTGAGGTGATGGAAACGTGATCAGGAAGAGGAGGTGTTTTCTTTTTCTACTGCAACAGGCCGAGTTTTACCTGGGCTGCTGCTGAGAGACATCAGAGCCTCTAAGGCACATTTCTGAACTTTGCCACTGCCGATTACATTCCTGAAAATCTCGGGACAGCAAGCAGTCGAGGAGGGAGAGTCGCCACTGCAGATCCTTAACAATGACAGAACTGCAGTGACAATTGAACCTGGAGGACAGGGGAGTAAGTCGGGAGGCTGAGGAAAAAAAGAGAGAGAGACAGTGACATTAGGCTGCCACACGTAAGAAAGACAGTCTTTTTCCTCTGTATTCATAGCTGTTCTTGCATTCTCACCATGAGTGTGATCTTTGGTGTGTTAGTCAGACAGACACAGATTGTAGAGATGCAGGGGGTTTTACTCTTCAGCTGCTCCACCATTGAACACTGATGCTCTTCCATTGCAGGAACAGAAAATATAATAGTCACATAGATTCTAAACAACAGACTCCTTAGTTTTTCCATTTTTTAAATGTGCCTATCTCTGTTCTACCTGCAGTGTTAGTGCCCAGTAAATTTTGACCAGTCATGATGTCGAGGGGCAGCAGTAGTATCCTCACAGCCCGGGCTGTGGGGGCCGTGGGGTCAGCGTCCCTGTACACAAACACAGATGGAGAAACTAGCTAAAATCTCTACATAACTGAGGCTGTATCAGTGAGGCTGAGCCAGCAGTCTGTGCAAAGAGTGTGAAGTTGTTCTGTGATGCTTACAGACAGCCTCTCAGGAGAAAAGCAGCTGCAGCACGAATGAGGTCAGAGGGTTTGTTCGTGTTCAGCATGGATGACAGAAGATGTCTGACACGTTGATCTGGCACACATTCCCCAGTGCTAGGGCTGCTGAAGACAAACATGCGGGAACATTTTCATCATTTTTTTCTCTTTTTACATAATTTGTGTGCAGCAGCACTTCTACTGGTCTACAGCTGCGTCCCAAATCCATACTGTATATTAATTGTGTTAATTCCAGCACTGTTTTCTATCATTCTACTCTAAAAACAAGGGATTCTTGTTTCATATGTTTTTTTTCTAGTGTTTAAGCTGTATAAGCACATCAGATGTGCACTCTCTGGATCTCTGGATAATTCAGATAAATACTGGTCATAGGTTAATCATAACAGATGGAGCTTTATATAAATAGACTTGGATATGCATTTTTGGTGTATTGGTGTAGTCCTTATACTTCACAGTAGATATGAAGAGATGAAGCCTTTAAAAAAATTACCAACTGTGCTATTTTTAATAAGTATCAAATCGCAGTTCTTGTCCTACCAACACAAGTCAAAGTGCCTGCTGTTAAAAAGGCCCTACTGAAATATCCAGCCCACAGAAGCCTTCACCCCCACCCTCCTCACCTTCCCTAGGAAAAACAAAAGTGCCAAAAAGTTATCTGTGTGAATGTGACTGATCTTTGTCGTTTGTGTGTCACCGTGTCACATGAAGCCCAGTTTATTTTAATGGACTCCCAGCATCCTTTACAGAAGTAGTTCAAGTTGCTTTCCCCTCTCTAGTGTTTGTACTAACTGATCAAAACAAACTGCTCCTTGGAAACTAATTAAAGCTCTTTAATCCTCTACTCTTCCATATTTGCAAACACATGAAAGAGCCGGTCCTTTACCGGTTTGCAGCCAGGACAACGTCCATCAGAGGCAGTGTGAGTTGACTGTGGCCTGCTGTCACCAGTTCCTCCAAAGAGTCTGCGACTGTCTGCAGCAGACTGTCCCGGAGAGAAGGCCCGGCCTGGGCCAGGAGCAGGGCCAGCACTTTGAGGATCTGCAGAGTCTGACAGAGCTGTGCGTTTTCTTTGGGAACTAATGACTTCTTGAAGTACTCTGAGATGGCCTTGACAACAGTGCTGTAATCTTGGCTGATTTCCACTGTGATTCCCGGACGCTCTATGTCTGCTACAGAAGCTTGTGTCCTCTTGTCATCCCCCTGTTTCTTATCTACGCCGTTACATCCTGCAGACAACGACGGCTGAAAGAAGAGCAAGAAGTGGGCGAGCATTCGATTGGCAGCTGAGGCGACAAATAAACTTTTGTCTGTCTGGAGTTGTAGGAGCGGTGCAATGAGATCTAGAGAATGAAACATAAAAAAAACATCACACGTATTAGAATTTAAATCATGAGATGGTAAAATGCTCTGTCTTTAGTCATTAACATTGCCTGTCTCTCTCATGAAAATCTCTTTTTAAACAATAAGAGAAGAGATGGTCTCATTAACTAAAGAAACAGTCACCTGATTGTACAAAGAAACTAAAAGCATTTGAGTGCTGCAGCATGCTCCTTAATCCCTGGATCCAGCCAATCCGTATACAGGGATCCACCCAGAGCCCTGCTTCATGCCAGTGCTGATGATTAAATGCGAGGTCTAGAACAGAGCTCTCCTGCACAGGGGTGGGGTTGGGGGGATCACAGAGTCAGGATGGGTCAGGATAAGTTTTGGAAATGTCAGTGATAACAGTTTAGTAAAAGCACAAGGTGTCACGAGGTCTACCTGAAGCATTTTGAGGCCCTCCTCGGTCGCAGCTATTAAGCCGGCGAGTTTGAGAGTGAAGGAGATGACGCCCGGGTCTGATGATGCTTTGTGTACCACGTTGAATATGAATTCAAACAGACACGGGTGGGCCTCCAGCAGAGATCCCCCTTCATCAGGAGAAAAAGAAAAACAGACAGGAGACGGTGACAGAGATTTACTACCCATCCAGGGCCGGAACAAAGCTCAAGAAATATCCCCCTTGTTTCTCTCACTCTTTGTGCATTTTGTGTGTATCCTGTTTGCTTTTGCAAGGCTTTTCGAATGGCAGCAACTGTAGTCTGTTTCAGTTTATGGTGTGATTTACTGATGCACGTTTATGAACCATGTTGTTATTAAACAAAATAAAGCCGCTTAGCCATATGAAAAGACCCCAGGATTCCTGAAGGTATTTTGAACAGGAGCATGACTTTTTAAAGCAGGAGGGGAGGAAGACTGAAGTGGTGGTGGTGGTGGGGGGGGGACCAAACTATCGCATCCGTTTCAGTACTAACCGGCCTCGGTGAGCCATGTGAACCAGTCCAGCAGTTTCTCCAGGCTGGTGTCATCGGGCACAGACCTCCGTGAGTCCGCCAGCACCTCGAAGACCCGGGGCAGTAGAGACGCGCACTCTCTGTCCATGGTGCTAACCTGCGTGTCAGTGTTTTTTTTTTATTATACCACCAGGAGCGGACACTGACGACTTCTAATGACTCTCCTCTCTAATAGCTAAAGTATACGCACATCTGGAAACACAGCTGGGATGGAGCTAAGTTCTGCGGCGCTCGCTAGCTAAAACTAAAAAACGTGGTAAAGTCTCGTAAACGCGTCTGAACGTCCATCTCGCGGGAAACGGTTTCGGATCCGCCGGTGCGCGTCTTCTTCTTCTTTGGTTTCTCCGCGTAAAAAACGCGAGCGTTTTACGACACGAAAGGAAAACTGCGCCGTTTGTCGATCTGTAAACACGCGGCTGGGTTACGCGACGCGTTGCGGGCGCCCTCGCGTCGCCGCTCCCCATGTTTTGTAACTCCGCTTTTCCCGCGCAGCGCTTCTCGCCTCCGACCGGGTTCCGGTGTTGCGTTTCCGTCACGTCGTCCATTTTCGCGTAGCCGCACATGGTGCCACACCGGCCGGAGACCGCCAGCCTCTTCGTTTTAGGGATTTTTCTGCGCCGTCGTAGCGAGAAATCCGTCTCGTAGTCCCGTTAAATGCACGACACGGTGGATATGGTGGACGACCCCGAGTATGAAGAAGAGGAGCCTTCCTTCAGCGACCCGGAGGACTTCGTGGATGACGTCGAGGATGAGGGTGAGCGGCAGCAGGAAAAACGCCGGCTTTCCGGCCTGGTGCTAGCGGTTAGCTAGGAGCCGCACAAACGGGCTCGGCGGCGGCGGCGGCGCAACCGCGGATGCTACAGAGCTAGCTTGACGCTTTGCCGGAGTCGGTTACTCCGGATAACGCCACCATTTCCCGTAAAAAAGCATTTCCAAATCCTGCTAACATCGGCCGTTGTTCTGCTACCGCCACCCGCTGTCATATCTCTAACGTTAGCCTCGCCCAGACCCCGGGCGGCCGCTTTACTGTGGCCTCGTCGCTGTCATTTGGGAAACTCGGACCTCATATTAGAAAGGCGATGCTAACGGGAAACATTTTCCCGTAACTCGGTGAGAATTAAGGCCTCCGCCGCGGCCGTGCAGCCCGCGGTTTGCGTGGAGCAGCTGGTAAGAAACGATAGCTTTCGCATCGGTGTAACGTTATTTCCAACCGAAAGCGGAGGGGAGTTGGCTCCTTAACGGCCCTTCAGATAAAACGTGAACAAACGGAGCATCAGCATGACCATGGCGCTCCCCTTTACTCAGACGCTTTGAATGTATTTCATGGCAGTGCTTTTCCAAAGCAGACTCCAGGGATTTCTGGAAATTCCTCAGTGAAAATTAGTAATATACTTCCAGGCTGCCAGTTTATTAGGTCGGCTAGTTAAGCTTAATCCAGTTTTGGACAAGTGTCCTGCAATACCTCCTCTCTGCAGGTTTGTTTTAATATTCAGCCTTTGTAGAAACTGATTTAGTGATGTGTTGGCTGAATTACTTTATGGTAAATTAATGCTGTGGTATGTGGATTCAGTGAATCTAGGACAGTGGCTATTAATTATTTAACTTTTCGAATAATCGACTGATTATTTTATCAATTAAACATTTGCTCAATAGAATGTAAAAAAAAAAAAAAATGGTAAAACAAACATATACTTTCCTAGGTTTACATTTGATGTCTTCAAATGTCTTTTAGTTCCCAGCACAACTCAAAGACATCTTACTTACTATCATATATGACAAAGAAAAAAAGTAAATATTCACATTTGACCGGCCAACAATGGCAAATATTTGATATTTTTGCTTGAAAATGAAGGAAATTGATTAATTGACATCATTTCACTTCTAGTTGTGTCATACTTAATTGTACTGAAATAATATTTTGTCCATCCATTTTATCAGTGAGAGCAGGCCAGTTATTACGGACATCTCTCAGTACAATTCAGTAGCATCATAAATTCCAACCTCCAGAATTACCATGAAATTGAATGGGCACCTCTCTAAAACAATTTCATCAAACACTGAACACTATGACTTTCACGAAGGCAGGATTTATTGCAAGACTGTTGCATGTGTTTTAGCTATTTTTTCCTAATAAAATGTGTGTTTTTATTATTCGCTTTCAAATGTTAGCTAATTTAGGCCATGGATGACTATGGTCATCACAGCGTACCATCACTGTGACAGATAATCATACCAGTGACCATGTGGTACCCTCCATTAGATATATTTATTTAAAAAAAAAAAAAAAGTGGTCTCATTTTTACATCACTGTTGCCCATCCTGATCTTCCCTCCTTCCCCTCTTCTCTTTAGAACTCCTGGATGACATTCTGAGGGAGAAGCCCCAGGAGGCTGACGGCATAGACTCGGTTGTGGTGGTGGACAACGTCCCCCAGGTGGGCCCAGAACGCCTGGAGAAACTCAAGAACGTCATACATAAGATTTTCTCCAAGTTTGGCAAGATCACCACCGAGTTCTACCCCGAGGCTGATGGCATGACCAAAGGGTATGAGCCTGTCATCTGTTGCAGTTGATTTTTTTTCTCTACTCTTTTGGGTAATGTGGAATTTAAGATGTGAAAAATACCCTTTGTTTACATAGGTACATCTTCCTTGAGTATGCTGCTCCTACTCAGGCGCTCGAGGCAGTGAAGAATGCAGACGGATACAAACTTGACAAGCAGCATACGTTCAGGGTCAATCTCTTCACGGACTTTGACAAGTGAGTGTGCAGTGTCAGACAAGAGATGCCATAACTGTAAATACAAATTTTGTAGGATACAAGATTAATTTTCTGTGCTTATTTTTTCAGGTACATGAACATCAGCGATGAGTGGGAAACTCCAGAAAAGCAGCCCTTCAAAGATTTTGTGAGTATTTGCTGTGACAGATACAACTCTTAACTTTATATTGTACATAGTTTAATGAATATGCTTATTGTTCTCCTTCAATTTAGTAAAAAAAAAAATGCCAAAGAATATCAGCAAACTAAATAAAATGCCAAATGCTTTTAACTCCATTAACTCCGTATATTTTTCTGTCTTTTCAGGGTAATATGCGCCACTGGATTGAGGACCCAGACTGTCGTGACCAGTATAGTGTGATCTATGAAGCTGGAGAGAGGACAGCCATTTTTTCCAATGATGCTAAGGAGCCAATCACAGTTGAAGAGAGAGCAGTAAGTACTTGAACGCAATTGGAAATGCAGAGCTTAAAGGGCCTCATTAGACATAATAAACAGCGCAGGTAGGTTTGCGGACTAATAACGTCTTTTTGTCTTGATGCAGCGCTGGACAGAGACGTACGTGCGCTGGTCTCCCAAAGGCACCTATCTCGCCACATTCCACCAACGTGGCATTGCATTGTGGGGTGGTGAGAAGTTCAAACAGATTCAGAGGTTCAGCCATCAGGGTGTTTCCCTCATTGACTTCTCACCGTGTGAAAGGTAATCAACATTTCCGTTTGGCAGCACTGACACTTTATCTGATAAAGTCATTTTCACTATGTGTACTTTTACACATCAGCAACAAGTGTTCTTCAGGCTGCACGCCATTTAGAAATAAAGTTTCAGGCTATATTTCAATATTTGATCATTAGTCAACCCTATTTATATCCTGTAAAATTAGATAGATATCACTTGTGCACAGAAGTAAGGTGTAGTTTTTTTTTTTTTACTAGGTTCACATGAGTCTGAATTTATTTCTTGCATGTTAATGCAGAAGAGAACTGTACAGACATTGAGCTAGAACCTTCATCAGCACACCACAGCATTGATGCGTATTTCTTTTACTTAGAAGGAAAACCAAGATAAGAATATCTGAAAGCATAATGATTTACAACAAACATTATGCATCATGTGGTGTTGTATATCTCCTGGTTAATGACAGTGAGCTGACTTTGATGCTATTTAAAGTACAGAAAAGGCAAAGTGGAGACGTATAGAATAATGGATAATGTCAGATGAACTGTGTTGGACCTGACCTGCCTAACGCTTCATGTGCCGCTCTGATGCCATGCAGGTATGTGGTGACCTTCAGTCCACTGATGGACACCAAGGAGGACCCACAGGCCATCATCATCTGGGACATTCTGACTGGACAGAAGAAGAGAGGCTTCCACTGCGAGAGCTCCGCACACTGGCCCATATTTAAGTCAGTTCACTATGTGTTTTGTTTTTAGGTTTTTAAATCAGCATTCAATTTAAGTGTCGGTGTTTTTGCATTTGTTATTGTTTTGGTGTTTGAATGTACTCTAATGTTGTTTGTTTGTTCTTAGATGGAGCCATGATGGAAAGTTCTTTGCCAGGATGACTCCAGACACACTGAGCATCTATGAAACTCCAGTAAGTAGGCTCACAAAAAAAGGGGTAGTTGTATTTATGAAAATTGTGCAAGTGCCATTAAAACCATGTTTCTACTCTTTACAGTCTATGGGTTTGCTGGACAAGAAGAGTCTCAAGATTACTGGGATAAAGTAAGGGTCTTTGATAGTGATTTCATGATTTGTCTCTCATAATTTTATATCAAATGTGAGAGCATTCAGTATGGATATTTTAACAAGAATCTGTATGTTTGTGCGAACAGGGACTTCTCATGGTCACCTGGAGACAACATCATAGCTTTCTGGGTACCTGAGGACAAAGACATCCCAGCCAGAGTGACCCTGATGCAGATGCCTTCCCGTCAGGAGATCCGGGTCCGCAACCTGTTCAATGTTGTTGACTGCAAACTGCACTGGCAGAGGAACGGAGATTACCTGTGTGTGAAAGTGGACAGGACTCCTAAAGGAACACAGGTATACAGTGGGGAATGAAAGAGGGGAAATAGGTGGTAGCTGATTGTTAAAAAATCAAATGCTGAATCTAGTTTGTCTTTTCAGGGTGTGGTTACCAACTTTGAAATCTTCCGCATGAGAGAGAAACAGGTTCCTGTTGATGTGGTTGAGATGAAGGGTAAGAACATGACACACACAAAGTAACAGAGGTTTTTGTTTTGGTTTTTTTTAGCTGTTGAAAAAGAATCCCAATCTATTGTTTGTTTTGTTTGTCTTTCCAGAAAGCATCATAGCTTTTGCATGGGAGCCCAATGGCAGCAAGTTCGCTGTTCTTCACGGAGAGTCTCCAAGAATCAACGCCTCCTTCTATCATGTCAAAAACAACGGAAAGATTGAGCTCATAAGTGAGTAGATGGGACACACATGCTAACTGTCCTATTGACATTATGTTGCGCTGTCAAGGACACCCCATTAACTTCCACCGAATGTGTTACTGTGTCCTTTTTCTACAGAGATGTTTGACAAGCAGCAGGCTAACAGCATTTTCTGGAGCCCCCAGGGACAGTTTATGGTGCTGGCTGGACTCAGGAGGTCAGCTAAATCTGTGTGTGTGGGTGTGTGTGTTCACATTTGTGTGAGAGGCAGACACAAGAGGCCACTGATGACAAACTAAATAAATTTTCTGACACCTCGTATGAGAGCTAAGCTCCTGATTCTAACGCTGATCTGAGGCTTGCTGTATTATATACTTGCACAAATGTGTGTCTGCACTGATTAATGCCTTATGTGCACGTGTGTGTAACCTCACTTTTTCTCTCTGTGTGCAGTATGAACGGAGCTCTTGCCTTTGTGGACACGTCAGACTGCACCATGATGAACATAGCCGAGCACTACATGGCCTCTGACGTGGAGTGGGACCCAACCGGTCGCTATGTGGTAACCTCTGTGTCCTGGTGGAGCCACAAGGTACAAACTGCTCCCATCCCGCTAGACCAATCCACATTGACATTCATACATTCATGCTGACCATGGCCTGTTCCTCCCTATAGGTGGACAATGCATACTGGCTGTGGACGTTCCAGGGTCGTCTTCTTCAGAAGAACAACAAGGACCGGTTCTGCCAGCTTCTCTGGAGACCCAGACCTCCTACCCTGCTCAGTGGTGAACAGATCAAGGTACCGTTTTGTCTACCTGTGTAGCTATACGTCTCAACAGAAGCGTGTTGAGCCAGTGATGACAAACTTTAAATTTTCTGACACCTCGTATGAGAGCTGCACTGTGGCTCCTGATTCTAACGCTGATCTGAGGCTTGCTGTATTATATACTTGCACAAATGTGTGTCTGCACTGATTAATGCCTTATGTGTGTGTAACCTCACTTTTTCTCTCTGTGTGCAGTATGAACGGAGCTCTTGCCTTTGTGGACACGTCAGACTGCACCATGATGAACATAGCCGAGCACTACATGGCCTCTGACGTGGAGTGGGACCCAACCGGTCGCTATGTGGTAACCTCTGTGTCCTGGTGGAGCCACAAGGTACAAACTGCTCCCATCCCGCTAGACCAATCCACATTGACATTCATACATTCATGCTGACCATGGCCTGTTCCTCCCTATAGGTGGACAATGCATACTGGCTGTGGACGTTCCAGGGTCGTCTTCTTCAGAAGAACAACAAGGACCGGTTCTGCCAGCTTCTCTGGAGACCCAGACCTCCTACCCTGCTCAGTGGTGAACAGATCAAGGTACCGTTTTGTCTACCTGTGTAGCTATACGTCTCAACATAAGCGTGTAGAGCCAGTGATGACAAACTTTAACTTTTCTGACACCTCGTATGAGAGCTGCACTGTGGCTCCTGATTCTAACACTGATCTGAGGCTCAACATCTTCTGTATTTCTACAGCGCATACTTGAAATTTTGTTGGTTATTTCATGACATATCATACTCTTGATCTTTGGGCTTTGCAGTCTTCCTTAAAAGTAATTATCCTTGTGTCTCTTGCAGCTGATCAAGAAGGATCTTAAGAAGTACTCAAAGATCTTTGAGCAGAAGGATCGTCTGAGCCAGTCCAAGGCTTCGAAGGTTTGACCAGTTCCATTTCTTTAACTATATCCTAAATTGTTTTTGTTGAAAATTGTGCTCTTACAAGTTTTTGGGTCATATTTTATTTTTTGTGCTTCATCTTTAACCAGTTAAGAGTGTTAAGAGACGATTGGGTGTTGTGTAAAACATTTGGCCTCAGGCTAAATAAACTTGCATCTTAATGTCTCACTGGTGGAAGAGACTTAAAAGTTCCACAACTGCTTTGAAGCAGAACTGTGGTATCTTAGTTTTTGAAATTAAAATTTTTCTCAAACATCATGAATCCATTGATTAAATGATACATGTTTACAAGCCCTAAAATCAGTCTGTGTTACAAAGCTAAAATTGGTGTTTTTTTGCGTCTGTGTGAGTAGGAGCTGGTGGACAAGCGCAGGGCCATGATGGAGGAGTACCGTCGCTACAGGGAGACAGCGCAGCAGATCTATCAGGAACAGAAGAGCGTCCGCCTCGAGCTCAGAGGAGGTGTGAATTCTCAATGTTGTACTCCTAAACCTTCATTTGCTTAATTAAGAAAATCCCTGTTAATTTGTGTGCGGTGTGTGTGTGTTCCAGGAGTGGACACTGATGAGCTGGACAGCAATGTGGATGACTGGGAGGAGGAGACCATTGAGTTTTTTATCAACGAAGAAATCATTCCCATTGGAGATCTGTAGTCCCCTACGCAGGTAACGCATGCATGAATTCAGTACATGTAGATTGTTTAAGAAGGTCACTCACACCCTTATGATTAATTAGAACAACTTTATTCATAAAATGTGGTGCTGTTTAGTCTGCGGTCAGTTTGTGGTTGTGCTTAAACTGCAGATTAGGCCCTATTAAACCGTTTCCCATATCACAAATGACCCCCTTATTTTCTCGTTTGAGCATGAAGATAGTTTCAGTTTTATGTGCCAAATTTTTGAGAGAGAGCCAAATAAAATTGTACAACTCTGGTGAATGGATTTTAGTATGTGTTGCTCAAAGCACCGAACGATCTGCTGCAAATCTCAACAATGTCTTTTTGTAAAAATCCCCCTAAAGTACAGTACATGCTTTCAGCAGCTCTCATGAATTTTCTCCTGATATGGACCCACTCGTTAATTCCTTTTGCAGCTGTTAATTTGATGAATGAACAAAAAAGAATTACTAGACAACATGGGAACACAAAACTAGTCACATTCCTGCATCTGGCTTGTATAATGAATTAAGCCTTTAAAATTGATGACCGCTGTTGGTGTGTTATTCCCTCCTTCCCGGTTTTTATATAAATGGCCCAAAATGAGAGTACACACACTCATTCTTGATCCGTTTTTAACTCGTTCTCTTTCCGTCTCAGTCATTCCATTTTTGTGTGGAAGGGGGAGAGAGTAACTGCGTCATTGACTGGAGAAGGACGACGACCACTCTGTGAATCTTGAGGTTTCATCACAAGCCTCAACCTTCAACATTAGCGACACCATCAAAGCACGCCTTGTGGATCGACAGCCACACCGAGGGACAAGAGAGGATACTTTGTATTGAATATTTTCTCTTTGTCTCTCACCATCATCCGCCCCCTTTTTCTCTCTGTGGAACTTGATATTTAGTAATACTGGCTCCTTTTTTTTTTTTTTTTTTTCTATTCATTAATTGGAGTCACTCAGTCTAAACTCAGCCCCATCTCTTATTGGACCTTCTTCTTCCTCAAGGGGTTATTTTGAACTAGCCTTACCATGCTAGTGTGTTATCACAGAGCAGCACAGAGTGCCATACCAGTGGGGGACGGAGGTGTTGTGACTAAACGAGTAGCCTTGTTAATAAATGTGTTGATGTGGCGCTATAGTGGCCTGTATCCTCCTCCATTCAGACTAGGCTTTCACACAGGGAGGGGTTGTGCAGTGGGAATAACTTTAAATAAACATTCAAACTCTAACTACCTGGCTCTGTCTGAATGTTTGGTTCTTTTATTATAGAGGGAATTATCTGTTCTCCTTTTCTGTCTGGAATAAATCTTAAGTGACCTGATCACAACCATTTGGTTAAATGTACAGATAGTGGGGAAGGAATTAGTCAGTTGATAAATTGATAGTAATTGGTGATTAATTTCCTGTCATTTATCAGGCAAACATGACAAAAATTCTGGGTTTCAAGCTTCTAATATGTAGGAATTTGATGTTTGCTGTTTTAAAAAATAATTAAAAAAAATATATATATATAGTTGAAAAATGCATATCTATTGGTTTTTGACTGCTGGTTGCACTAAGTAATCAAGTTGAGTACATTACAAACAGCTCTGGGAGGCTGCTGGTAACTGTTTAGACCAAACGATTAAGTGGAAACCAAATAGAAACAAAGTAATTACTAGTTAAAGCCAAATGTGGTGTAAACATCCCTGATCTATTGAGCCTTTGATAACCAAACTTTGACAGGATACACATGTTGATTTAATCAGTAGTCTGACCACATGTTGCAAATGTTCAGAAATGCAAAAAAAAAGTGCACTCCTGGTCAGTACATAAGAATTACTGGCACAGTCCTTTTCTTAAAATGCTTGAAAAATCCATTTAGCTTCTTAATGAAATTACTTCACATGTTCAATTATGAAATGAAAAATGTTTACCAGGAGATATAATGTGCACATGGAGACACTAAGTCCCTTTTTAGTAAGATCCAGTTTGACATGATTATTATCTTTACGCTTGATTTATTCTTACTTTACATAATCAAAACGTAGGCGACTTGGCATTACTAATATAAATTTGGCTGCCAGAGTGCAAGTTTGTTATTGAGCCTCACCCTTCAGTTAAAGATTGGTTTAAGCATTTTTGGAACAAATCCCATCTCATAGACAATTTAATGCTTCCTCAGAAGAGCAGTTAAAAATGCAGCTGTGTTTAAGCCCAAATCCAGGCTCTGATACATCACCTATGTAGCTTGCCACTACAGTTTTAAGGTCATAAATTCTGGGGAAAATGTGCTTAAGGGGAAATTTCTCTCTGCTGAAATGAGCTCAGATTTTGAAATTTTTATCTTTCACCATAGTTCAAAATATTTATAGGCCTGGCTCTTTCACTGCCTCATATCTACTGTGTGTTTAGCGGTCCTGAAATATTTTACTTCAGACCATGATCATGGGTTCTCTCTATTCTTCTGGATTGCTGGTCTATCATAAAGGTGAAAGTTACGCTTGCGTTTTCGCAAAGATTTTAAGCCAGTCCCAACCCTGGCTCATAAGCCATTTAATTTGCCTGCACAAAGCAAAGCGTGGTACAGCTTTATTCGTGAGGAATAAAAAAATCCTGGACAGAAAGCATTTCTGTTGAGGTGTCCATAACCGCAGCGTAGTTGTGCATTTTCATATTTAACATTTGCCTCATTGGTATCATGACAAAGCAGCTCTGCAGAAACTCAACACGCAGGGAACAGTTAGTTCTCATGTGTTAGCAGCATTTGGGCTCATTAGCCTGTATGGTTGATCTCCAATGGAAATTTGAAGTCGGACACTCACGCTCTTTGTGAAAATATTGACACTATAGGCTGCAGCGACCTTCTGCCTCATCAACCGTAACGGACCTAATGACTCTGTTGTTTGAAAAGGGTTTGAAAATTGGTCAACTAATGACCTATCTATAGAAGACATTATCTACATGTACTATATGTTCCCCCATGTACCTTCAAGGTTCCATGATGTCTGAGCCATGAGTTAAATTCAAGATGGTGCAACATTAGATTTTGGATTTAGGAACAATATGTTATAAAACACACTGGGTCCTGACTGTATAAAGATTTATCCCTATATTGATCAATCAAGTAGGGGGCTGGGTCCAAACCATACATCTGATGCACTTGTTGCAATTCTGGGCTTCTGACTTTTTATGTTTAACGAAAGAGCCAGTGTGACCCTAAACGTCGGTGGATTTCCATTGAGCCGCTGGGGCCTTTTGATGTGGAGATGGCAGCCACCTCATCATTTTCCCATCGACTCACAGATGTTATAAGTACTAATTAAGACTCAGCTCTTGAGCCTTCGTCATTCCAGGATGGCTGATACCAAATTTTGTTTTTTTTCTGTAACAAAATAACTTTGGAGAGGAATAAGAGAGCATACGCAATAAGTCATCATAAAAACAGAAACACCTGTAGAGTGTAACAGCCCTGCATTAAATACTACCTTACCCGAAAAAACCGAGACGATTGTTTTTGATGTTTTCATATTAAAACTCAAATTTTTGATGGCTAAAAACCTAATAGAACATTTCAAAATTGCTTGATTTAGGTCTACTTGGACTTTTTGTAATTTATTTATTCAGTGTACATAATCAGGAATGAAATTCTCTCCATTATCTATTACTGTGTTGGCCCTAAAATAGTCAAACGTAAACATACTTAGTCACAAAATACATAAAAATCAGTTTTTAATGGGAAAATGTGAACATCCCTCAAGTTGCTAAAACCAGACATTCACAAATATATTTTAAAAAATCATTAATCACTGTATGTCAGATTTGAGATAGTACAGTACAAAGTATAAAGTACAACTTACCTAGTAAAAATAATGAGATACAAAGTTCAAAACCATGAAGTCAAATAAGGAAGTAATAAGTTAAAATTATTGCTCTCCTGAATCAGATAGTACATCTAACTTATGAAATAAGTCAGCCCTCTTCCTCACTGAGTAATATAACAATAATTTAATATAATATAATGGAAAGGAAATAAATAACCAGGCACTAAGTCAAAGCCATGAGATTTTTTTTTCAAAATTATGGAATGCTCTGTCAAAATGATAAGTAAATACAATGAGATAATTAGTCCGAATTTTCGGCTCACTATCCCATAAATTTGCTTTACGGCTTATCTATTCCATTAAACTGTCAAAACGGCTTTGGCTGTTTGCCCCCAGCGACTAGACCTGGGTCTGCTGCAGCCTCCTCGGGGGCCGCCCGGAGGTCCCTTAGGGGCACCTTAGGTTGGGAACCAGAGTCATAGGCGTAAGTGGGTTTTTTTTTTTTTATATAAGTTTCTCAATCTGAGACTGGGCGGTGTGTGAAGAGAGAGAGAGAGAGAGAGAGAGAGAGAGAGAGTGTGTGTGTGTGCGTGCATGTGTGTGTTTGTGTGGAGAGAGAGAGAGAGGGAGAGTGCGTGCATGTGTGTGTGTGGAGAGAGAGAGAGAGAGAGCGAGCGTGCATGTGTGTGTGTGTGTGTGGAGAGAGAGAGAGGGAGAGAGAGAGAGAGAGAGAGAGCGTGCATGTGTGTGTGAGTGTAGAGAGAGAGAGAGAGAGAGAGAGAGCGAGCGTGCATTTGTGTGTGTGTGTGGAGAGAGAGAGAGAGAGAGAGAGTGTGCATGTGTGCGTGGAAGAGTGGGTGGTTATGTGTGTGTGTGTGTGTGTGTGTGTGTGTGTGTGTGTGTTTCCCCCCCCGAAAATCTCGCGAGACTTTGCTTCATTCTGTCGAGCGCGCAGACCGCCGCTGTCCTGTCGTGTCCACCCGGTCTCATCACCGGGCTGACGGACGGAGAAGAGGGGGACAGCGAGCAGGCGACAGAGGACGGACCGGCCGACACCATGGCGCTGCTCTGCCGGGTAAGACGGAACCCACACCGGGCCGTTTTCTAGAGGGCTCTTTATCCTTATTTATTTATTTCCCCTCCCTCAGATACACGGATAAACGTTCAGACTGGCTTAATTGTCGCGTTACGGCGTAAAAGGGAGAGCAGGAGCCGGGGCGCCCCTCCACATCAAAGGCGGCATGATGAGGAGGGTTGTGGGGAGAAAGAAGGAAAGAAAGAAAGAAAGAAAGAGAAAGAAAGAAAGACAGAAAGACAGAAAGACAGAAAGCAGAGGAGACCGGGCTGGGGGCGATAAGTTTCTGTCCTCGGCTGTTGCTTTGGAGTTTAACGAAAGTGACCGTTCAGATGAGAGAGAGAGAAGAGAGGGAGACGGCGTCCGGCGCGGCCGGTGAATGGGCGCATTGTAACCTGTGTACTGTATAAATTAAGCTTGTTTTCCGACCCAGGTTGGGGAGGAGGTGATGGCGAGTCCTTGTGTGGGGGGGGAGAGGAATATTACCTGAAATGAAATAGTCCAACAGCCCGTTCCTCGCTTCATGAAACGCTTTAAAGACAAAGTTAAAACAACAACTCAAGGAGCTCCACAGCTGACGCCAGACTCACGACCGAGCTCCGCGCACACACCGAATGTAACACAAGTATTTTAACCTTTACCCCCCCCCCCCACACACACACACACACTCACACACACACTCACACACACACGCACACACACACGCACACACACTTCCTCTCCTCTCGCGCGTGTGTGCGCACGTGTGCGAGAACGGCGCGTGCCAAGAGGCACGAGAGAGTCCGAGGAAGATCGTTTCCTCGGATCAGGCCCCACGAGCCAACGTGGAGTTCCCGTTTAGAACCCACAGAGAACCCGATCATTTTCTCATCGGATTCAGCGCCGGGGGACTTTTCTGCCTTTGCTCTGCTCCGGTCTCGATTGCGTTTTGCTTCTCTCTCTTTTTTTTCTTCCTTTTTTCTGGTTTTATAGGACTGTCACATTTTCCAATGTTTCACGCGCCCCTCCACCACCCACCCCACCCGACAGCAGATGTTTTCCTGGGGAGGGACAATAAAGGGTGTAAAACCCTCTAAGCAGGCTGAAGCCCCGCTTCCACCCCCCCCCCCACACACACACACACTCACACACACCACACCGCCCCGTTTGTTCACATCTCCGTGACAGCTGAGTGGCCCCGGGCGGAGCCTGACGTTCCCACGGCCCCTGGGGTTACTTCACACCGCTCAAAAATAAAATCAGTCATAACATGTCGCATGGAAAAGGGGATAAGATCTGTTATGCAAATGTAGCAGTGACAGCAATGTAAAAATGTCCCTTTACAAGTGAGAGTATTATTATATTGCTACCGGAGTAACTGTTATAAAAGAGGAATAGTAAGTACACTCACCTGTGAATATAACTATATCTAGTTTAATCTATACACGGCATCATATTTTATAAGGTGATTTAAAATCTTTCTCTGAAAAGTAACTTCAGCTGTTAAATAAAATGCAATAATGTGCTAGTAACTCATGTTACATTATACATAGTCAACACAGTATTTTTTTTAACAGTTTTTTTACCTAAATTCATAATTTTACCTAAATGATAGTACAAAAATATTAGGCATAATATGTTATGCACTTAGTTAAGTACAGCAATTGGCTAAGCTAACTAGCTGAAGTACTTTATACATTGTTTAATCTGTAAAATTATATATTCTAAGCTTGTCATGTGTTTTATACGTAAAATCTTGATCTTAAAAGTAACAAGTTACCTGTGAAATAGAATTATTAGATTAAAAAGTAGAATATTTCCCTATGAAGTGCAGTGGAGTTCAAGTACACAGTAGCATAGTAAAAGAACATTTAATTTTACTTAGCTTGATGAGCTCCCCAGTATATGTTTCCTGTCACATGATTTTTTTTTTCCCTCTATTATATCAAACGCTTGTATTTTAACACTGAACACTACTCAATTGTTTCACTTCACTTAGGCTGTAGCTGGGGTGTTTGTAACATTTCCTGTTTTCTTCAGATGCAGCCAGCAAACAGGAAGCGGCTCCTTCCGTAATAGATGGGCAACATGGAGTTGAAATAATCTCTTCCTCTTTTCTTCACCAATCACGGCTCTGCATCGGACGCAACAATGGGTATGTGGCGCAGTCTACGGTTGGCGTTTGTCCTGGGGTCTTTGCTTATGATCCTGCTGATAATCGTCTACTGGGACGACGTCGGTGGGTTCAACCTCTATCCACTGCAGGACGCCAAACACAGGTCCCTTAAGTCTGATTCTTGCCCCCGGACAACTAGAGGCCCTCCGTTTTCACCCTCCATCATTAGAGCCCAGACCAGTTCTTCCTTCACTGTCCCCGCCACTGACTCTGGTACAAAACTCATCCCTGAGAACACAAGAGGGGCAGCTGAAGAACAAAAACAGGAGGAGGAAGAGGACCATCAAGAGCAGAGGAAGGAAGAAACAAGAGAGGAGGAGGAGGAGGAGAGGAGCCATGCTTCTGTTGGCGATATGGAACAGGAGGCAAGGAAGCAAAGGATCATGGATGTTTGTTCAGGAGATGCCTTGGAATTCCCGGGAAGGAATCGGGCATTCGAGCAGATCCCCAACAGGGAACTGGATCACCTGATTGTCGATGATACACACCAGATCATCTACTGCTACGTTCCCAAGGTACTGATGTGTTCTGTTGCGTGTGTGTGTGTGTGTGTGTGTGTGTGTGTGTGTGTGTGTGTGTTTGTATTTCTTTGAAAACGTAAATGGTGGCATACACGTGGTTGGTGACTTAACTCACAGTGTGTGGATCTAAGTGTAAGAAAAATAGAAAGAAAGTTAGAAGACAAACATATAAATATCACAGCTCCTCATTTTTCTTTGAGAATTTTGGAGCTGATGAAAACACTAATTCACAAGCAAACGTTCATAGTATCTCGTTTTTTTTCTGAAACACATGGTCTCTACTTTTTCTTTCCTTCCGTCGCTGTTCCCTGTGTAGGTAGCCTGCACCAACTGGAAGAGAGTGATGGTGGTTCTGTCTCAGTCTCTGATTTCACCCTCCTCAGGAAAACCTTACACTGACCCGGAGGCTGTGCCTCCGGACCTCGTACACAATTCTTCTCTTCACCTCACTTTTGCCAAGTATGACACAAACACACACACACACACACACACACACACACACACACACACACACATACACACACAGGAATAGACACACAGACATATATATAAGGTGAATACTCACAGCTATATTGTTGAGTTGCAATAGTGGAAGAAGTACTGAGAGCTCCAACTGTAATAGTAGCAATAACACAGTGTAAAAATACTCCATTCAAAATTTTACTTCACTAAAACTACAGAAGCATTGCCAGCAAGATATACTTTAAGTATAAAAAGCAAGAGTATTCATTATGCAAAAAAGCACTACTCAGAGTGGTATATTTTTCATACATACATTATTAGACTGTTTTTAGAGATGTATGTACATGTAAGCAGCATTTAATTCTGTCAAAGCAGAGCTAACTTTAACAACTTAATATACCATTGGGTAGTTTATTCTATAACTTCTATAAAATTATATTTTTTAAGATCATAATATGTTTTAAATGGAAGGTTTTTCTATCTGAAAAGTAAGTAAAGCTCTTAAACAAATGTGGTAGAGTAAAAAGTATTATATTACAATTTTGAAGTATAATGTTGAATAAAAATAGTGAAATAGTTAAGTGAAATACAAATATTTCTAAATTGTACTTAAGTGCATACACATAATTACTTTCGACCACTGTTGAGTTTATTTGAAGTAAGTGATAACTGATGTTAACCATAAAATTGATTTGAAACATGTATATAGAAGCAGCATCAAAAATACAAATTCATCCTTGTGCTCTAGTAGAATTATTTGTTGTTTTTTTTTACCTTATTGATTGATTTAACTGTCAATTGCATTTTCTGTAAATTCTCTCATCCTGAATGCTGTTATATGTTAAGGACATGTTACATTTCTCAGCCTTGATCATCATTTTACTGAGCAACGTGCCTTACAGGTGACAAGTGCAGTCGATATGAAGCTACCATTAATATAATACACTACTTTATGACTGAAAAAAAAAGTACTATAAGTAATCTGTAGTTTTAGAAAGAAATGTTTTTGTATTGCAGAGAAATTATGTAGTCTAAACAAATCAAGTTCCTACACAGAGAGACCAAGCCCCGATTATAAATTTTTTTAACAACTCAAATCTCCCCAGCAAGTCATAAATAAAATAAAGGAAATATAGAGGGATCTTTTGTTTTCCCAATGTCCAGCTAAATCTTTAATAAGATTGTGTAAAAATTGTAAGAATTACAGAAAATGTCACAGTAGGAAACTCTATACTTAAAACTTCAGGGAGAAGTTTGTAAATTACTGTATTATTTCTCCCTGAAGCAATGTATAGCGCCTGTCACCACTCCTTTTCACGGCGGCATTAATTAATGGAAAGATACATGGTCTTTTTCATCAGCACTACGATGACATTCAGATGCTGAGCTGTACTGAAACCGTGTTTGACAAACCCTCCGTGTGCTGAAGGAGTTATTTACCGAGTTGACCCTTGGAAGAAGAGAGTGGAAACAGCAGGTGTGGCTTGGTGCTGCAGCACAGACAGACCTTTCTCTACCACTCACGAGCTGTCTGTGTATGGATATGAGCATCTGAACACTTGTTTTTCTGTCTGCACCGTTTTACAAGACACATCTTTTCCCCCTTATAGACAGGTGTTTTGTTTGTTTGTTTGTCTGTTTGTCTTTGTTTTCAAGTCATTTAGTGACATAACTGAATGTTTTCAGTATTGCATGAACCTTTAAACAGCTACAGAATGTGCGTGTTTTACTAGCATACTGTGAAGCATCACAATTGCAGCTCTTGGAAAGACAACAGTGACACTAGTAGAATATCCTTCATGGTGTTTTGTGTGTCCGTCCTTTTGTCCTTTAACAGGTTTTGGCGCCATTATGGTTCTCTGTCCCGCCACCTGATGGCACTCAAGCTCCAGCACTACACCAAGTTTCTGTTTGTAAGAGACCCTTTTGTACGACTCATCTCTGCCTTCAGGAACAAGTTCGGAAGGTGTGTTTCACAGTAGAGAGTGAGTGAGTGTGTGTGTGTGTGTGTGTGTGTGTGTGTGTGTGTGTGTGTGTGTGTGTGTGTGTGTGTGCGTGCGTGCGTGCGTGCACAGGTTTTTAGGCAGTGGAATATGCTTCGCCTCTGATTAAACAGCATTTTCTTTGATCGTTGAATATTTAAAGCGTGTGCATCCGTGTGCATTTTTAAGGCCCAATGAGGACTTCTACAAGCAGTTTGGTTCGGTCATGCTGCGTCGCTATGGTAATAGCTCCGGGAGTTTGCCGGAGACTGCAGCTCAGGCGTTTGCAGCAGGAATCAAACCGACATTTCAGCAGTTTATCACATACCTGCTGGATCCGGAGACTGAGAAGGAGAGCATCTTCAATGAACACTGGCGACAGGTATTTGACTTACACAGGTACATGCACATAAGCTTAGTAAGACTGCACTTAAAATTTGATTTTTGAGATGATTAAAAAAAAAAAGAAGAAGAAACCTTAATATACATACATAAAAAAGTCTGTGCTTATGTCCCTTGTCACATCCCACTTCATCATCTGTTTTTAAAAGATTATCCTAGTATACATTATATGCCTTTCTTGCTGTTACCTTACTCCTCTGTCCTTTGCACTGTGTTCAAGTTTCGTACTATATATTTACAGTACTTTTATAAAGATTTACACAGTGTACCAATGTTGACATTTCCCTGTTTGGCAGTTAATATACATGAAAATAATTCACCATTATCTCCTAAGGAGAAAGGATATGAGGAACACAGTACCTTTGAAACTTCACTTTCAGTTTCAATATGAAAATTTTACAAAATGCCCATAAAAGTGATGAAATTTCCCAGTTTGTTTTTTCAGCTGATGTTGGAGCCATGGCAACAACTTTTCCATTTTTTCTTAATCGAGGCAGATCATCCTTTTTTTTTTCTTACCATGTGTTGCATTATAGAAAAGTAGGGCCTGTCAAAAACACACAAAAAGGAGCCATTTAAATTTGAATGTTGGGCTTTTTTTTAAATACATATTTAAACTTATGGATCACTTCAATTTGCCTGGCATTGTTGGTTTGGGAAACAGTCGGCTTTTCATTTTAATTTTTTTCATCTTTTATTCACTAATGTGTTCTTTATTTTCTACTCCTGTTTTTTTGTATTCTGCTCTTTTTTGTTTCTACACACACAAGCAACAGTCAGAGGGAGACATTACACAAAAAGTCACAAACAATTTTAAAACACTTTTAAAAGTGTCTGCCTTAATTTTGTGTGTTTCAGGTGTACCGTCTGTGCCATCCATGCCAGGTCAAGTATGACTTCATTGGTCGACTGGAAACCCTGGAGACTGATGCGGACCACCTGCTGAAGCTTCTGAAGGTGGATAATCTGATCCGCTTCCCCTCAGGGGCACGGAATCGAACTGCAGCCAGCTGGGAAAGAGATTGGTTTGCACAAATTCCCAAAACAATGAGGAGAGAACTCTACAAGCTTTATGAACCAGACTTTGAGCTGTTTGGTTATTCCAAACCTGACAGCGTACTCCATTAGTAATCCGCACAGAGCCAAAGGCCTGGGCACTGCACTGTGTGTAGAGCCCACACCTCACCTGCCTGCCTTTAGAGAGCATTCCACAATGCTGTTTGTTTTTATTTGTTTAGTTCATACCTCAATTGACAGAAGTGCCTGCCGGTATTATTTTATTTTTGTCATCATTTCATATCTGAAACTGCTTACAAGCTACATTACCCCCAGCTTTTTTCCCCCATGCAAAGGCACTTTGAATTTGTATATTTGGTAAGTCATGAGGGAAAGGACTGGGGCTAACTGTAAGCTGACATTTCTAAAGGGAAAAAATGTTGCACAAAAATAAAGTGTTTTCGTAAATGTTTAACTTTCTTTTACTGATTTTACCGTGTGTATGGGTGAGGCGTTTTGTGGATAAGTAAAAGTAGCAATAGCACTTTGTTAATGTATTCCATTGTCAAAAGTTCTTGTTTAAAATTTTTATTTAATTTACTAGACACTGTAAAACACTCTATATCTGTTGTGGGGAGCTTGGAGGAGCTTTGTCTCTTCCGAGGATCTCAGCTAACGCTTTGGGACTATAGATCTTTAACAGAACCTCTGCTATACAAACTATCAAGAGAGAATGAAATTTTAAGATATGCTGATGTATGGACGGTGCTACTGAGTCTATCTTTTTTGTGTGTCCTTCATGTGTCAAAACATGGTACCAAGTATAAACTTGAGATATTGTAAATGTGCAACGATCCGTCATGACGTTATGTAAAAGTGTTAACTTGCGGGGTCACTGTCAAATACAGAGTATGGACAAGGAATGTAAAAGCGCACCATTTCCCTTTTGACGTGTTGTGAAGTGGAAGTGTGTAGAGTATTATATACCGTGCGTGTACAGCGACCGAGACACGGCAGTAGTTTTTGTAAAGTACTCAGAAAAGCACTTTCCACCGCTGTTACGTGTGTTTGGAGCGCACGGAGACAATGGCCAGCGACGCCCTCCACCACTTTCTATTGCACAAAACCCCACCGCTGTTGCGTCCGCCGCTGGCCCCGCTCGCCTCCTTCCACGTGTTCCAGCCGTTTCCGCGGGGCCCGCCCCCTCCTCTTCCCCCGTTGGCCGAGCCTCCTGTCACTCAGGGAGCGGGGGAGGGGGGGGGCGGGGCTTCGCCGCTGACGCCGGCGGTTCCGTCCCAACACGGAAACGTCGGAGCGGCGACGGGAGCGAAGCGGCTGCGTCGGCGTTACTATGGATTTAAAGCGGTGCCGCTAGCGTCCGCGTCGCCGCCTTCGTCGACCCTCGGCGCGGCTCTTTCGGCGGTGTCGAGCCGCGGGGCCGGCGGACGACCGCGCTGGAAATGGAGAGAGAGTTCGACCTCTGTCGTTAGTTCAATAGCCTCGCCCCCCCACGTTTGTTCGGAGTCATGAAAGGCAGCGTCCTGGGGGTCATGGGGGCTCTGGGACGCCTGCTGCTGTCGCTGCTCCTGCTGTCCTGGGAAGGAAAACTGTTTCAGGTGAGCCTTACAGTGTGGCTGTCTCTGTCTCTTTCTCTGTCTCTGTCTCTGTCTCTGTCTCTGTTTCTGTCTCTGTTTCTGTTTCCGTTTCTGTTTCTGTTGTTGTTGTTGTCGTCGTCGTCCTCGTCGTCGTTGCGTTCGTTCTTAATACTATCTGTGTCTGGCTGTTTATACGGAGTTTAGACCGCAACTGGCATCCCGTTGCGCTCCTGTGTCTATTTCAGGATCGAGTAAAGTTGCCATGATGTGATAGGACGTTTAAAGTGTTTAGTAGTTCACCGGAGAGCGAATCGCCCGAAGAAAGTCTACACTCTGTGTGTGTGTGTGTGTGTGTGTGTGTGTGCAGGTCCAGGGGCCTGAGAGGTCACGGGTCATGGCCTCTGTTTGAAGTGACTTGATATTCATTGTTTGAGAGAGCTTAGTCAAAAAGACTCAAAACGACCCAAAAGGAACTCGAAACGACTATGAAGTGATACAAAATGACAACAACCAGATGCGCGAGAACCACGAACAGACACAACATGACCTTAAAGAGATGCCAAACGACCATAGAGAGTCTAAAATGATCACAAAGAAGTATAAAATCACCACCAAGAGACACAAAACTCTCACAAAAGCAATAAAAATTACATCGGAGAGACAAAAAATAGCTGAAAAGTCACACAAAACTATTACAGGAGGGATGAGGGGGGGTTACAAGTCTGTGCATAGAGACCCCCTTTTTTATAATCCACCTTTCTGTGTGTTTCTGTGGGAGTGAGAGTGTGTGTGTGTGTGTGTGCGTGAGTGTGCATGGGCGTCTCCTTGCATGTCTTGACTCAGTGTTTGCTATATTGTACTTTAACCAAGAAGTTCTGTTCTGTTCTGTGTTGCCAGTTGCCACCCCATGGTGGGTAAATATGGGAGCGGTGAAGACACACACACACACACACACGCACACTCGCATGCACACTCACACACACAAGCACTCAATATAGGGTGTAGAGTTGGGAAGGGAAATAAGGATATCCTGCTAAATGAGGAACACATTATGATTATTTGAGCAGAAACCTACTGCCAGGCTGGACTATCAACCCCTGGCAGACCTGACACACCCACTCACACAAACTCAAACACACACACACACACACACACACACACACACACACAGACATGCACACAAACGCACACACAGTAACACACACATGGCTGTAGTCGAGCTATGCTGAAATCTTGGATACATGACACGGTGACTGAACTCCCTGTCAGACAGCTGGCTTAAAGTTTCTCTCTCTCCCTCCCTCTCTCTGTCTCTCTCACTCTTGCTCTCTCTCCCTCTCTCTTTGGCCACCCATCAGGTTGGAGGGGTCAGATCAGTCACCCTCCCAGAATCCCTCCTTTTTGTCTCGACACTGGACGGTAGTCTGCATGCTGTCTCCAAACAATCAGGAGACATCAAGTGGACCCTAAGAGAAGGTTTGTACATCATGTCTATATGATATATCGGTACTATTTCCTAATGTTTATTGTCATCTTTTAATATTTTTCACGAAATTGTTCTTTGATTTCTTTCAGACCCCATCATCCAAGTGCCTGTCTACCTCACAGAGTGAGTAGGATATACAATAGACCTACACATAAATGCACATACACATAGGGCTGCAATGTTTTCAAGTTTTTAAAACTGTCAGCTACAAAAACTCACAACTAATCAGATGATCAGATTTGTTTTCTCCTTTACTTATTCTTTGATCATATAGCTCTTGGTTTAAATACAATTTTGATAATTTTACTCTTTTCTATTCAAAACTGCTTGTGTTTAGACAACATTTAAAGAGTTTTGTAGAAAATAACATGTTTAAAAAAAAAAAAGCCTAGAGGTCAAGGATCTGAATATGAACTTGTTCAGGTCTTGTCAGAGACCTTCCTATGTTTTATGTCATTCCCTATCTCCAGATCCTCATTTTCCTGTCATCTCTATATTGTCTTATCTCTAATAAAGACATAAAAATGCTCCAAAATATGTACTTTTTTGGGGGAAAAACAGTATTACAAACTGAAAACAGTGTTGAAGATCACCAAATATACCCTACAAACACATACTGTATAAATGAATCATTGTTCTGATGTATGAATGTTGCTTTTGTAGGCCAGGTTTTCTCCCAGACCCCAATGATGGCAGTTTATATGTACTGGGAGGCAAACACAAGGAGGGCCTGATGGTGAGGAATGCACCATGTGTTTGTGCGTCAGTTTGTACATCTGTTTTCATTTTTATGACCCAGTTGGTTTGATGTATCTGCAGAAACTGCCTTTCACCATCCCAGAGCTGGTTCAGTCAGCTCCTTGCAGGAGCTCTGATGGTATACTGTACACAGGTGAGACACTGTTTGTGTGTGTGTGTGTGTGTGTGTGTGGGCATGTTGCAGACATTGTCAGAGAGGGGGAGTGAGAGACTAAAAATATTTGACATATCCCAGTGCTGTTTGCTAATGGTCTTCTGTGTGTGCACGCGCACGCAGGTAAAAAGCAGGATGTGTGGTTTGTGGTGGATCCTGAGACGGGTGAGAAGCAAACCAGTTTAACCACCTCCTCCTCGGAATCCATCTGCCCCAACACTCCTTTGCTCTACATAGGACGCACAGGTAGACACTCGGACATGGCCATGCACACACACCCACACACACACATACAAACAGACGTTGCTGAGATAATATCACAAATCTTGGCCTGTGGTTTAAGAGTTTTGGACCTGTTGGTTTTCCAGAATACGTGGTTACCATGTTCGACACCAAGACACAGGAGCTGCGATGGAACGCTACGTACAATGATTATTCTGCTCCCCCTTATGATGAGAAACAAGACTACAGTACGTCTCTGGACGCACACTCACTCACACAGACCGATACGGCATGTCGATTAGCCTGATTAGTGAACACCCTTGTAGAACTGGCTTGTTAATAATTCTGTCGAAACCTGTATTAACTACTATTAACTACTATTTCTAAGACCAAGAATTTGCAAACTTTTAGTTCTTTGTCTCTTCATCTCTACCAATCTGTTGTTTTCTCTGTATTCATTTTATTTTCATAGTTTGATCGATATCTACCAAATATGACCAGACATCAGTGAAACAGTGAAAGAATAGGCTGCTTATTTTATATTATTTTAATGCAGATATAGTTTGAGTCATACATATAAAAATCTGTAATAGCTCAAAAGATGTAAATGACTGATTTTTTTAGACTATGCAACCTTGGCAGAGGCACTGCCTATGCTCCTTAAGGGCTTTCTATTTTAGAAAATTTTGCATGATAGGCAGATAAAGTCGTCCAAGAATGAACACCACAAAGAACGAGGGCTTCGAGAGTAAAAGTAAAACCTAAAAGAGTGTGTTAAACTTTTTGAAAAAGATGCTGCTTTCCAACTTGTCTGATAGTTACCCGTGCCACCTGCTTTCCCCCCAGAAATGGCCCACCTTGTGTCGAGTGGTGATGGTCTTGTTGTGACGGTTGACAGAGAGTCAGGTAGGGAGAGGTGTGTGGTTTTTACTATGAGAACATATTATCATCTTTTCTATGTGAGTGGTTGAACGTGCGCCTTTATTTGACCTCTGCCCTCTGGTAAAACTGCCAGCACTGTGTTTCTGTCTTCTAGGCGACGTCCTGTGGAGTCAGAACTATGGCTCACCTGTCGTGGGGGTCTACCTGTATTCTGGTGAGTCGCTAAGACATGCCCCCCACCTGTCCCTCGCCATGGAAACGCTACGCTTCCTCACCTTCTCGGCCAGCGACCAGGCGGATGCGCACTCTACTTTGAAGTGGAGTTATCAGTTTGTGAAGGAGCAAGCCAGCGCACAAGCACAACTAGTGTAAGAGAAAAATTGTATACACACACATACTCACATTCCCACATGCATACAAAAGGACAGAATCTAGTTGTGTTTGGCCGTGAAGTGATTTCCTCTGGGTGGTTTCCTGACTGATAGCTTCATAATAACCGTATGTAGGAGTTTTGCAGAAAACACAAACCTGGGTCACTGCTGAACAATTTGCAGCTTGCTGTTATACTGTACCCAATTGTTGTTGCAAGTGCTTAAGACTTAAGACAACGTCTGTGTCTGTTATTTTCAGGATACTGCAGGTTATATTACCACACTTCCATGTCCACTTACTATAGGCAAAAAGATAAGCTATGTTAAAGATGTCAACTGTTGCTGGTTCTGTTTTTGAAGAGGCTTGTTACACTGTTTTGAACAGACACCTGTTCACCTAACTGACGCCAGTCAGTTAGAAACAAGCATTGTCTGTGTACATGTACAATTTTGATTCAAAACTAGTTTGTATCTCCAGTTTTTAGTTATTGCTGTCAAGTGATAATTGTTTTACTGTGGAGAACCCAAAATCTAATCAATTATATCTTGTCCAGAGACCAATCTGATGATTTTACATTCAATAAAGGGAAAAAAATTTACTTTTTAAGTGACTATGATATCCTGCTGTTAGAAAACAACTTTACTTTTTTTTTTTTAGCTTTTAGCAGAAATAACCCATCTTTTTTGTTTGTTTGTTTGTTTGTTTGTTTCCTGAAGACCCACCCTCTATGTTGGAAAACTGGACTCTCACCTTTACGCTTCAACCTCCCTTGTCCACCATGGAGTCTCGTTAGTGGTGAGTTCAAATATGTAATCCATTTTTATCATATATCAACATTCACACACCCAGTTTCCTCTAACGTCCACATCCTTAGTAATACTCCCTCCTGCTTTAACAGTACCTTAATATTATAGGATATCAGGTCAGGTGTATCAGTAAATAAGAAACTGACAGTAATCGCAGTAATAATAAAATGGCTGTTATGTGACTGGTTTGTGGTTCTGTTTTTTTCATGGCAGCCTCGGGGTCTGACCCTGGCTCGGATTGAAGGGCCTGTGACGGCTGGCGTGACGGTCAGAGAGCGAGGGGAGTGTGAGATTACACCGTCCACTGATGTACGCTATCCTCCAGGGAGCACAAACAGCCGGAAAAACCACTGGCTGCTAATAGGTAAACACACACAGACTTGTTCCACTATCGATGTGGGGACACTCATTGACATGATGCATTCCCAACCCTGTAGCCTAATCTTGACATAGACCTGATTCCATTCCTAAACCTGAAACCAAGTCCTACCTGTCAAACATCAGTCTATACCCCTGGGGACCTCAATTTTTGTCCCCAAAATGACCCAAGCCAAAATGGGTTAGTGTGCATTCAGATTAAAGTCCCCACTGGGATATAAGAACAAATATGCACTCACACACACACACACACACACACACACACACACACACAGAGCTATCACAAGCCAGCTTACCTCCATTACTGGATGTCCGTGGGAAACAATAGCAACAAATATCTTATTTATGGAAACACATATTTAAACATCTGGAAAGACTGAGGGATGGTCTAACTGAACTACGATTAAGTTTTAATTAAGTTATTTATTTCATTGTTAAAAAACCTCCTGTTTACATGTGCCTACAGCCATAGAAAATTAATATTAAAATGTGTAATTTGTAAATTGTACATCCAAACCACAAAGTAATCACCAGTGTTTTTAATATTCTTGTGAAAATAATAATTGAGGAAAATGTTAACTTTAAACACACAATAAGGTATTTAATCCCTGTTGTTGTTGAAGGTGCATTTTGTCACTTTTGAGAAGAGAAACTAATGATTGTATAGAAATGCAAGGACTGACCTAAAGCAGACTAACATCACAATAATTATAGCTTGAAAAATCTCACTGTATGTCTTGAAACTGCATGCACGGATATAAAAGGAATTCCACAACTTTTTCCGTTGCTGAGAAAATAGAGTTAAAAAATTTTGAATTCTCAAAAAGGAAAAATTTCTTTTATTAGAGTGGACCTTTCAATTCCTGAAACCTATTTACCATGCTGTAAGTTTTAAAATCAAAGTTTCCTCAACACTGAAATAATCCTCGGATTTATTGACCAGATAAGAAAGTGACCCCCACCCTGACAAACTCAAACTCATTTGGGGCTAAATTCATTATCTCCCTATCTTTGTGTGTCCAGGACATCATGAGCTCCCTCCAGTGGCCCACACCACCATGCTGAGGGATTTCCCAGTCACCTTGCAGCGTCCCAGTGAGGCCGTCATCCCCCCCCGTCCTCCTGGCTCCTCTGCTTCCCCTGTCTCCCCCACCTCCCATTACCACCAGCGATATGTGAGTCACGCCCCAACTTTACAACTTTACAGAGTTAGTAAATTACAGGAATGGTATCAGACAGTTATTCTCTCTTATTAAGCTTTTTCTGACCATTATAGCCTTCTTCAAGCTGCGCCAGGAGCAGAGAATTGATTTTAGTAAACTACTAAATGCTACTTTAACAGCCACTTTGATCAAAAAATGCTTTACAGATGAACACAAATAAAAAAAAAAAAAGAATCCTCATCACATTTTCATTGTTTCTTCTCCCTTTTCCTTGTTGTCTCATTGTGTCCTTCAGTTCCAGACCATCGTCGGTAGTCATAGCGACACTAATAATGACAGAGGAGGGGGGGATAGGGGGAATTCAGGACAGGCTCAGAGGCCGGGCACCGTGCTGCCTGTCTACATGACTCAGGACCGTCTGACTCTGGCTGCTCTGACGCTGCTGCTGGGAGGATGGCTGGCGTTTGTGCTCACGTACCCCATTGTGAGTTTTTGTGTCTTTTGTCCACATGTGTTTAAAATGCAGGGCCCTTAGAAAACATGATAGACTCATCATGTTTCCAAAAAAAGCTTTTCCCTGCAGACTCCGTGATCTAATTGGATTTTGTAGTACCTTATGGTATAAATTTGTATGTTAATTACAAGTACATTTTTTTGTAGAGCGCAATTTCATGCAAATGCCATCAGTGTGATTTACAGAGTGTTTACATAAAGCTATTTCTATGCTTGGATGTACTATGATTAAAGTATGAAAAACTGTGTGTCATACTGTATGAAGACAACATTTCAGCATAGAAATATTTGCAAATTCATGAGCTTATCTAAGGGAACATAATTTGTTCTGTAAGTGCTTGGAGTTTATGAGGTTTAATGGTACTTGACATGTTTTGATTGACCACGTTGCAACGGTGTATTTTAATCATGTAATCTTTCTCAGAGTAGTGCTCCATTTATTCCTCCTCTTCAACATTCTCAGCACTGATCTCTCAAGCTCCATTTTCTAATAGCATTCAGTGTGATCCGCATCTGTGTGTGTGTGCTTTTCCAGCGCGCGGCCCAGCAGCTGAAAGCTCAAAGGCAGCTGGAGGAAGCTTTTGAGTCTCGTCTCCAACGCATGCAGACCAGCATGCAGACAAGCGTTCAGACAAGCGTTCAGACAGTGGCCTCTGCTTCTTCAGACACAAGCCTTTCTACTGACACACACCTCTCCAGTGGTAAGAAACTGATAAAAAAATAAATTCTCTGTTATGCTCTATTCTCTTTATTTAATGACCAGGGGTGCTAGTTCAATGAGTGAATTTTTTTTTCTTTCCATTGCACCAGAGACCTGAAGGATTATTAAAATGCATAAAGTAGTGTTGAAGCAGCATTTTCCCTCATAGCCCAGAACTATTGAATATGTATTTCTTGATTAAAGTGGGTACAGAAAAAGTTAGTTCTAAAACTTGCAAGCGATGAACACATACATTCTGTACATCTACACCTTCCTATATCCAGGCTCTGTGCCATCAGCATCTGCTGACCCTCAACCCAGTCCTCACTCTCACATTAGTAGCACCTCAGATGCTGATAACAACGTCACAACGGGGCACAAACCCACAGCAGGTAACACAGCAAACGACAGACATAAGGTATGTTATTCCTCTGTGCCCCTCACAATTCAGATGAGATTAATTTCTTCTTCCCCAACTCTCTCAGAAGGAAACAGTGAGGAGGTGCAAGTCGGTAAAATCTCCTTCACTCCATCTGAGGTCCTTGGTCACGGCACCGCTGGAACTTTTGTCTTCAGGTATGAGTGCGTAATGTGTACATGTGTCTTTTTCACCGTGACATATTTTACCACAGTGCTGTTACCATAGTTTTTGGCATCGGCCTCCATCAAAGGACTGTATTCGTGGATTTGCATGTTAGATCATTAATGGCAAAACAGGTATGCTTAACACTTCTGCCGACTATTTTTCATAGCACAACGTAGGTTTATTTATTAACACTGATTTCATTATGGAATAAAAATTAACTTGCAGACATTATTTCCTGAGATACTTTCAGGAAGTGGTCCATCATAGTAACCAAATAGCCGACTTAATTTGATTATTTGTTGTATTAAGAAGGCCACTAACTGTGACTGTGTTGGATAATTCACCTCAAACAAGTTGTAAGTCTCAGCCATTTGGTTTTTCTACCATAGTGAAAAGAATGTAAGCCAGTAGGTTCATTGACCACAGGTAGAAAATAAAACAATAAACATCTGGCATGCTTTGTTAAATGGTCAAAAGAGACATAAAGCATACGCAGATTTGAGTTAATGGGCTAAAGCATTGAAAATCTGTTATTTATGCATGTAGCTCACTGTAAAAAAAAACAGTGAATGCTCTCCATTGTTTGTGCTACCTCAAAAATTGCAGAAATTGTGAAACAACATATATTGTTCTGAGCTGCACACTTTATTTGATATGTCATGAAGGGACTGTGTCTTGTGATGTCAGGGGAAAATTTGACGGACGGCATGTAGCCGTGAAGCGAATCCTGCCAGAGTGCTTTGAGGTAGCAGAGAGGGAGGTGCAGCTCCTTCGCGAGTCTGACACTCACCCGAACGTCATCCGATACTTCTGCACAGAGAGAGACCGCCTCTTCACATACATCGCCATCGAGCTGTGCGCTGCAACCCTGCAGCAGGTCAGTGTGTTTGTGAAAGAGCAAAGCAGTTTGAGACATTATTAGTGCCCTGTTTTCTACTGTTATGGAACAATTTATAATTATCAGTCCTTAATGTTAATACTGACATGTGTTTTTGCACGTTTTATTTTGTGTCTGTATTAATTACAGTATGTTGAGGATCCATCTTGCTTTCCTGAGTTGAGTCCTATAACTCTGATGGAACAGACCATGTGTGGCCTTTCACACCTCCACTCACTCAACATAGGTCTGAGACGTATATATATATATATATATATATATACATGTGCATGTAGCTAGAAATATATGGCATGTAGTACTACTATCCTTCTCTTATCTGTCACTCTTCATCCAGCTACCTTTCTAAAAAAAAAAAAACTGCTTTCTGCCTCACCCTCCCTCAGTCCATCGTGACCTGAAGCCTAGAAACATCCTCCTTTCTGGCCCAAGCGTGCTAGGTCGGGTCCGAGCTCTCATCTCAGACTTTGGGCTCTGTAAGAAGATCCCGGACGGTCGGAGTAGCTTTTCTTTGCGGTCAGGAATACCCGGAACCGAGGGATGGATAGCACCTGAAGTACTGCGGGACACGCCTGGAAATAAACCGGTAAGATGTGTAATACAGGGCGGAACGGTTTGTCATTAAACCTCAATTTTCACAATTGGCCACAGTAAGAAAAAACTCTTAAGTTGCAAAACTGACAGTTTCTTTTTTTAACTCTCTTTTTTTCTCGTTTTTTTTAATTCGTTTTTTTTTTAGGGAGCTTCAAATGGCCTGTGTAGTTTTTATTACTTGTTGCAAATTCTTTATATTTTATATTTATTTAAATAAATAATAAATATGTATATTCATATATGTATATTCATTTTTTCAGTCTCAGAAATCTGCTTTCACCCTTTGTACATATCAACCAACCCTAAACACCAAGGCTGAGAGACTCGACATACTGTTGTATCTTTAATAAAGTTTACAATTTTTTGTTTTTCTTCTTTCTTCAGACAGCAGCAGTGGACGTGTTCTCAGCTGGCTGTGTGTTTTACTACTTGGTCAGCAGGGGGCAGCACCCTTTTGGCGATGCACTAAGACGACAGGTCAACATCCTGTCTGGAGAATATTCACTCTCACATTTTATGACAGATTTACATGGTGAGGGCAGTCTGTGCGCATTTTTCTTTCTGGGTTTGTTCATGCCTGCATCCTATAGTATTTACTCTTTGCTATTCGTGGAATTCCTGTAAATAGTTTAGGATAGTTTGCTTGCAAATGTGGCCACTCACTTAACTTATTTGCTTTAAATGATTCAATCAAGAAGCAATCTTATGAAGCCAGGTCAAATCAAAACATCTCAGCAAACCATATTCCTCGCTAACTTGCTTCAGCTCCAAAGAATTATTCTGCTTTCAGTTGAGCCTCTTCTGCAAGAGTTAGCTCCCAGGACAAGTCCTTAAATAAATCAAACTTTATTTCTAGGAATTCTAATAACCCTAATTCATAGTTTTCTTTTGCATCTCTGCAGAATAACACAAAACAGGTTACAGGCTGTATTTTGGAAAGTAATCACATAAAAAAATCTGCAAGATGCTAATGAAACAGACAAAAAAATGACACACGACTAACCTGAAAAACAATATTTCACTGTGTATCTGTCAAATCAGATGACGTTATAGCGCAGGATTTGATTGAGCAAATGATCAGTGCTGAGGCCGAGTCCCGCCCCTCCACGGCCTGCGTGCTCAAGCATCCGTTCTTCTGGAGCCCCGAGAAGCAGCTGCTCTTCTTCCAGGTGTGTTAAGTGTGATGAGTCTATTTCACTACAGGTCTCATTTTCATGTCTTTCAAAATGTTATTGCCTCTTGCTTGCTTTTTTTAAAAAAAAATCCAAACAGACTTTTTGTTGGTATTTCACGCTGATTGAGAAATGTCTAGGTAGTGTAGGGTTTTTTTTGGTTTTGTTTTTTATTGGCATTTAGTTTTGCGCAGCCTCTCAATAGACTCCAGAAACAGTTATTTCCTGCGTATGTGTCCGTTGGAAGGATGTGAGTGATCGCATAGAAAAGGAACCAGCAGACAGCCCGATCGTGGTCCGACTGGAAACTGCAGGAAGAGCTGTGGTCCGAACCAACTGGAGGATGCATATCTCTGTGCCTCTGCAGACAGGTACACACACAAACATTCCCACATAAAGCAGTATCACAGACAGTGACTGTGCAGGATACGGAGGCCATCGATGGTCTATACTATATTTTTTCTCATGTACATCTCAGACTTGCGGCGATTCAGGACATATAAAGGAAACTCAGTCCGAGACCTGCTGAGAGCCATGAGGAATAAGGTCAGACAGCATTCTTACATGACATGCACCTAGACTTTTTTCATACTTTGGCAGAGTCAGCCCGTTTTTGAACTTTTTTTTTTTTTTTTTTTTTTTTTTTCATTTTGCACTATCCAGAAACATCACTACCATGAGTTGCCCCCGGAGGTGCAAGAGACTCTCGGCGAGCTGCCTGAAGGCTTTGTCGGCTACTTCACCTCGCGGTTTCCGCGGCTGCTGATGCACACACATGCCGCTCTGCACATCTGCGCCCACGAGAGACTGTTTCACCCCTACTATCTGGCCCCTGGCGCGAGATAACTTTCACATGACTCATTGCACTCCATGCTCTTTATCCATTTACACACACATACACTGGTGTACTTTTTGGGGAGCAAAGGAAAACCTAATGACAGTGCCCTGTTATTGCTTTTGTAAAGCCCATACTGCTTTTTTGGGGGGGGGGTGTTACAGTGCTGTGAAAACATTTTTATGTCTTGATTTGTTTTATAGATTAATTATACTTTTCTGCTGATATTGCTCAAGAAATGATTTTAAAAACTGAATTAGAAAGCACTCAGCATATCTCCACAAAGGCTGCACACATTTGTTATATTAATAATAGAACATGTTTTTTAACACTATCATAATGCGTATCTCCAAAAGAATTAATACAAAGAAAGGCAATCATGAGATGCAGCTGCCAGATATTTTTATTCAACGATGTGCAATAGTTCAGCAAATGTTTTTCCCAAGTTCAATTTTGAGATATCCTGCTAAAAGACAAACAAACAAACAGGACAAACAGGAGAATTACTTCTTTAAGAAAGCAAATTATTTGAAAGATTTTTAGATAATATTTCTCTGGCATTTTTTACTTTATTGGATAGTTCACAGTACAGAGACAGACAGGAAACGAGGCTGAGAGAGGGGTATGACATGCAGCAAACGTCTTGACCATGAGGTTTATCTGAAACCTATTTAAGGTTTCACATTTTATAAGATAAGACTAAACCAACACTTATTGGATTAGGATATTCATTTGAAATAAATGACAAACAGTGTAAAAAAGTTCTGCGCACATCAACATCAACATCAAAACATGGGTCTGATATTCAGAATTTAGCTACAAGCTTTAGCTATTTAAAAATGTAGTAATTCTACATTTTGAACCAATAAAACCCCAATAATAGATTTAAACAGAACCTTGTTGGATTCCAGACTGCTGAACAAATTCAGTTTAACAAAAAATGAGCCTGATGTGAAGGGTGACCATAACTTATGAATCGCCATGGATTGAATAGTGCAACAAACTGTGAGTCAGATGTACATACTGCAGTTAACAGTCACTGGAAGACAGGTTTCATAAAATGGAGCCTGTTATAAATAAAGTGTTACAAAGCTGCATGTCATTGGGAACTTCCACTATCCATTTAACCGATTTCTGAGACCGTTTACTTTCCCCCCGTCGGTGTTGCTGCTGTGCTTCTGTCCGCTCCTCTGTGGAAAGTGCCAAACACCCCAAAATAATTGCTTTGCTGTTTGTTTTTATGTATTTGATGAATGTGTGTATTTGTGTTCCCGTTTCTGCATTGCTTAAGGTTAGCTACGTTAACGGAGAAGTGTAATCAGCTGGTTTTTTATGGGTTTTTTGTTTTGTTTTTTTTTACACTAGCACTGTTGAAAATTGCAATGTGCATATGCTGTGAAAATCTGATTTATAACTAGTGTGTCTGGGCAACAATGCAAAATGGCAACTACATCTACAATTTCATTTAAATTTACAGAAACATATGAGCAATTTTGTGCAGTTTATACAGTTTTAACTCAAATGCAGTACGTTTTGTTGGATCACTGCTCCTGAATGTCAGAATTGCTTGAGATTTTAAGTTTACAGAGTCTCACAAAATGCCCCCCTCCCCTCCAACTACTGGATAATGGTTTGTTTATAGTTTTGCAGTAGAATGAATGATGAAGAATCAAACTTTTGTACTATTTTTTGAAAGAGTGAATTAAATTGACGCTTTGGGTGTGCCAAAGAATGACATAAATCCAGACTTGTGTTGAGTTTTTTAACCGAGAAGAGCGTGGTAATCAACTGTAGTATGAGAAAGAAGAAAACGTACCTTAAAAAACTCATCTTAAAGAGCCTGAAAACATATTTTCTCATTCAGCTTCCTCCTGTCAGCGATTTGGCCTTGCATGAATGCACTATTTTCTACCAAAGTCAGCAGAATTTTGGTTATTTCAAATGACAGATTTCTGTATTTGGGTTTTTGTCTGTGGATTTTGCAGCATTTGAATAAGGGTCTGAGGACAGTTGCGGGTTTGTTTGCTTGTGTTTCCAGGCCTGCATCGATCATTCTGACCGTTCAGCACCCACACGGTCTGAGTTAAGCCCATCAGCTGATTGATAAGTCTGGTTTTTTTTTTTTTTCATCAAACTTTGACTTTGACTTATTCATGACTATTTGACATAGATGTTACAGAGAATTGCTCAACACACTGGAGAAATTGCCTTGTGGGAAGCAAAACTAAATAGAAACACACTGAATATTTTTGAATAGTTTTGAATAGTATAGGAAACCTTTTACAGTTTGGACTGTTACATGAAATTATAATACAGAATAAACATAAAAGCCAACCTAAGCCTTTAGTGGATTAAAATGTAAAATTTAAAACTCCTGGATTTTTTAAGGGAGTGAAATCAGCTGCATGTAATTATCGTCTGTTAGAGTTTGACCACTTCCAGCTTTGCCTTTCTCAGTTTTACTTTTCATCTAAACAGATAAAGTGTCGCCACTGTTGCCTTTCTCTTTCCTGCACCCTCAACCTAGTGATGAACAGTCCTAGTTTGAGAGTCAGCATGATTACCCGACTTCTCCTGGAATGGAATCATCCATCAGATTAATTCAATACTACTAGACAGTATACGGCATAATGTCCTGCATCTCATATACAGAATTGAATTATCTAGGGCCTTGTTACAGCTGGGGTTGCTATAGGGATCAGCAGTAAGGATAAGGGATAAAATCATGAGATCTAAAAATTAAACAAAACACTTCTAATTGCAGAGAGATGCTTTTAGCTGTCTCCCTTTTCAGGCAGTGAGCACAATTGCAGGGGGTTATTTTCATTCTTTAAACCAGCTGGAGGAAACCAAGTTGTGAATGCTGATAGACAAGAATAGCAACAGCATTCGTATGTAATTTGCAGTGTAAAAGGTGCCTTAGTAATTATGAATTCTGAGACGTTGACTATGCTGTGTGAGGCTTCACATTTGATACGTGATCCTGTTTTCTTTTTTCCTTCACTCTCTCGGGCTACGTATATGAAAACAGACAGACCTCTGAACTTTTTTTCTGGCTGAGCAGTTAGCCAGGTGTCAAAGTCTGCACAGCAGGTGTCATGTGTGAATCCACTGCGAACAATGGCAGCCTAACAACCAGGATCAGGCGGTTTCCGGTCTCCTCATGAGAGAGTCAGTCTTACTCACGGAGAATAGATTAAATCTACAGTAGGTTTCAGTGTGTCATGCGCCTGTGAACGCAGCCATGCTGAGCCATGCTGAGCCATACTGTGTGATTAACTCGTGCATGATCTGGCAAAAGTATATAATCAGCATGTTTTTCTGGGAAACCTGTCAAAAAATCTGACTATTGAGAAAAGAAAAGTCAATGTTGGGATTCAGAGAAACCTCCAGAAATCTTTTTTTTTTTGTAGTAAAAGCCGAGCACCTTCCAAATCCTGCGCTACTGTGGACCCCTTTCTTCTGTGGACCTCTTTTTTTATAAGCATGATAAAACATGTGAGCCCAAATCAAAAGCAACTGGTGCAATGTAGTTGATTTAAAAAAGGCATATTACTCCTTTTTCACCAGCAGAGGGGGACATCCACCTTGTGCATCTCTTGATTTCACATCTTTCTTGTTAAGGAATTGAAACGTGGTGGTGGAGACAGACAAGCGATTGATGACCTGCCTCTGTACGTTCGTTTGACTTGATGTGAGAGTCGTGGGGTATTTTTGTTTTACTTTATTTAAGGTTATGTATGTGTGTGTGTTTGTGTGTGTGTGTGTGTTGGTCATTACACATCCATGTGCATTTGCTCCCGTTTCCCCCGGATCCACTAACAGACTCGATGCGCTGCCCTAGAAAACAGAAAACACGTCCCGCGGAGCCGATAAGACGCCAGACTTCGCTCGGTTAATTCCTCTGTCAGTGTGAACCAAAACAGAAGTGGCTGAATGACGCGACGGCCTGGGGTCCAGTGATGTGTCATGGCCGGATCATCGGCTAATGAACCCCCCCAGTTTTTTATTATTCATGATGGATTTCATTTTTTTTTGTCAGTTTCTTCCTGTGTTGTGTTGTGTGTGTGTGTTGTGTGTGTGTGTGTGTGTGTGTGTGTGTGTGTGTGTGTGTGTGTGTGTGTGTGTGTGTGTGTGTGTGTGTATAACGTGCGTGCGTCTCTTTGTGCGTGAAGGGTAGAGGCGGAAAACGCAGGGAGCACTTGGCTCATTATTGAATATCAGAGTTCAGCTGTAGGTCCAATCAAAACAGCCTTAGGGAAACATCAGCTTAACCGGAATCATGAGACCAAATTCACTCACACACATGCAGGCGCACACACACACACACACACACACACACACACAGACACTCTCATTCACACACACAGATAAATGTGTGTGATAGTACTCAGGTCTGTGTTTCTGACCCTGAACTTTTACTGATGTTACTCTTAGGTATCATTTTAGCATATTTAGATTAAAACTTGAACACACACACACACATATATATATATATATATATATATATTTATATATTTTATTTATTTATTTATTAGTAAGACTATTAGAGCTTGCCATCCGAGCACAACTCATTTGGGCTTGGTTTACATTGGGGCGTTGGTAGGTGGTTACTAAAGTATTGATTTCATGAGTTTTTTCTAGTGTTTGCCAGACCAGGAAGCCGGTATATTCTTTGGGATGGTTCATTGTACGTTTACAGGTGGTTGCTATGCCAGGTGGGTTTTTTTTTTTGTTTTTATTTAATTTTTATGGTCTCTGGTGAGAGTGTTAGAGAACTGATTAGTAGTTGCTGGTATAAAACATGTTTCCGTCTGAGGGACAGGGAAATGAAGGTACGGTCAGCCATCATGTCTGTGCACAACTATGGAGACGTCCTTTCTTCCCGCTGCTCGTTTCCCTTGAAGCGGGGGAGAACTACATTTTTATCCTCGCTGTTTATAAAGGTCTTCTTCTAAAGCTGTCTCACTTCTCTTCCTGCATTTAAAACCGCTGCTCAACAGACTAGATTTCAGGCGGTTTTACTCTAGTTACCCCTCAGGCAAACACCAAACTTGAAAAGACGTCTTTACACCTCAGAAATGGATTGCAGAAAATTTAAAAATCTGAATGTCTCATCCCGCTGGCTGATTTTTAAACTTTGATCTCCACATCAACTCCACATGATGTCTGCAATTGTCTCTGATGATGTGCTTTTTCTGCTGTCAGTCGCACTCAGGCCTCTCTTGCAAAAGGGAAGTTGATCTCAGTAAGGTGACCAGATTAAATACCGGTTACATGCACTCAAGGAGAATGCTAATTCATCCCGATTGTTTTCTAGGGTATTTACCAGCTGGTTATTATAATCTTCTGGGCAGTACTAGTTGGTTGCTATGGAGTCATTCCTCCTTCTTTATTGGTCAGCTTAAAAATTGTACGTCCTTTTTCCTGTTTTAACATTTGAATGAAAGGCAGAGTAGTTTAAATATTTCATACACAATTTCAGTGAAATTAGGGCAGAAATCACTGGATTGGCAGCAGTTCAGTCAGGGAAAATGTAATTATAATAATTAAAATCCCTTTATTTGCCAACTTGGAGGTTTTACAACTGCAATGACAAGCACATAGTGGTAGGTCACGTGACAGCATATCAAAATGCAGCCACTTTTTCTCTTTTACATACCTTCAGGGAGTTAGTCTTAATTTTAGTGCATATTTTATGGCTTTTAAAAAGAAAAGCTTTTGTAAGATAGACTTCTTTAATGGCAAAATTTGAATGACAGCAAGAGAGTAGTTTTTCTAATTGCACCAAAATATTTTTGTCCTGGTGGTTTCAAATTGTGCAGTGTAAAAGAAAACAGTACAAAAACATGAAACCAAAAGCAGCTGAATTTGTTTTTGGAGATATTGAATATTTGATCGCCGTGTTTTCTGTGTGCAATGATGCCCATATAAGTTTCATCTAAGAGGACAGCTATCTATTCAACACAGATACTATGTTTGTGGCTATTACAAGACAGTCTGTGCAGTTAATGTAAAAAAAAAAAAAAAGGGGAAAAAAATTTTGCCTTTTTCACAGGGGACATTTTGGCATGTTACAATAGGAAAAAGCACAGGGGTAAATAATAAAAGTAATGATGCTGACACACTGACTCACTGTTGTCATGGCTGACTGGGAGCCATCGTTAATGTTATTAGTAACACATGTGCCTCCCCCACTGTGAGAAGGCAAAATGTTCACGGAGAGAAAAGGACGTTTATCTTGCAGGTCGCCTTCGGTTTTCTAAGTGATTAATAAATAATGAGTGATCGATAAGTTTGTATTTTGTTTCATGTGGATACATTTACATGTTACAAAGATATAATGATAATCCATAAAATATGAAATAACTCACTTCAGGGACCGGCTAGTATTCGGCTATAAAACTACGTGAGTTTTTCGGTTATAGTAGTATGTATTTTAAAACAATTTAACACAGATACACACACACATACAGTAGGGCCACATGTAACACACACATATTGAAGTGCAACTTGAGGACAAAATGTCCTGCGCTGCCTCTCTGCTTCTATAAACGAAGGCTTCCTTATGTTTCAGAGACCACTGGGGATATATTTTTCTGCTCCCTGCCTTTTTTTTTCCTCTCATCTCCGTTGTAGGATACCGCAGGAGGCTGGTTTGGGTTTCTCTGATGTGTGTGTGTGTGTGTGTGTGTGTGTGTGTGTGTGTGTGAGAGAGAGAGAGAGAGAGAGAGAGAGAGAGAGAGAGAGAGAGAGAGAGAGAGAGAGAGAGAGAGAGGAGAGAGAGAGAGAGGAGGGAGACACACAGAGACACACACACAGAGAGAGAGAGACAGACACACAGAGAGAGAGAGTGTGTGTGAGTGTGACACAGACCTTAACACACACACACACACACACACACACACAATATTCCCTCTTAACCAGTTTTGTCTTCTTACTCTAAACCCCTTGTCTGGATGTTTTCAGTCCCTTCTCTCTCTCTTCTCTTCCAGAGACCCGCTTCTGTCTTTTTGTTTGTGCGGCGGCGTGTGTGTGAGTGTGTGTGTCTAGACTCGTTGTAATTACATGTGTTGTTCCTGTGTAAATAAATGTGTATATCCAGCTTCTAAATCAACAATAAACTCTACTGTGTGGATGTTTTCTTACTCAGGGCTTGAGACGCGCAGTCTGTTATGTATCAGAGCTCCTCTGATTAAAAGCCAAAGCAAAGGTCAGGCTCTGCTGGGTAACAGAGATATCGGCCCGACTTCAGCTGTACTCTTATGCCCAGCGGTCTGATAGCTCTAGCCGATGAGCTTCATATTACATTATGTGGAACGAGAGCCTATGGTCAGCCTCCAGGCTGTACATCAGTATGACATTACTTATCAGGAGCCTTAAGTCTCTGCCTTCATGCTTTGCTTGTGTTCATAAATACTGATTAATCTGCCCCAGGACATAAGAAAAACATACTTGAATTTATTTTTTTTTCTTCACATCCCTCCTTCATGAGACATTTTTCAAACTCCTCCGCTACACCCCCCCACCCCCCCACCGCTAATCTTTCTACCACTTTCCAAGCACAGAGGGTCTTGACCTCTTGCTTTACCATATACACAATCAAATACACACAGACGCCAGCACTGAGAAAATAAAGAAACAGCATGTCAGCAAAAGGCAATGTATTTCACCACAGAGCACAGAGCCAAGGGACTGGGAAACAAAAAAAGAAAACAAAACAAAAAAAAACAACAGCAGAAGACCTCCCTCTCTTCATCCTCTGCCTCCACCCTGCTCGCCTTTCAAAGTCCGCCGTCTGTTTATTTGTTTCATTGCCCCCCCCCCCAAAAGACATTTTTCCTTTCTGGTCGTTTTTTTTTTCCCCCTCTCGGTCACATCCAGTGCAATGACGACACTTACAAAAGAAAAAAAAAAAACTTGCGTGAGTGGAAAAGGTAGGTTAGTTAACAACAAATGTTACAGCAACATTACAGTTACAGTGATACTGTTAAACCGAGTGGTGTTTGTATTGTAAAGGTTTACACACAGTGTCAGGCAAATACTTACAGTATTTTATGTACAGGAAGTATAAACATGCACAAAAAGGGCCACAAGTCACTATGAACACAGACAAAAACAGACAAATTACACAGTTTAATACAGTATTATAATAAGGCGTGTGGAAGTGCTCGTGAGTAGCCTCACTCCCCTCAAGGCTTTTTGGACTTAATACTGTGGGAGGAGCAGCCCAGCCCAGCTGTGTCCTACTGCTGCGTACCAAAATGCACATCATGCAAATGCTGGGAATCAAATCGAATCATTTTTCAATTCACAAATTCTCCACTTGAAAACACATTAGACAGGAACTTGTATTGAGAGTCCCAGGAAGGATATGCATTCAAATTTGAACAGATTATGAAAATACATGTGCACAAGCTCACTGGCTGACAGGTATTCCTTGAAATCGCGTAAAAAGGATACCTCCAATATGGTAACAGTCGACAGTTTAACCACCGCTTTAAATCAGTGCACAAGGGATGTAAAACTGCATGTAACCATAGCAACAGTACTTTTTCATTATGCTACATTACGAGATAACTCTTACTGGTGAAACGGACATAAATAAAGCTGCAACTAGTGATTATTTTAGTGATTTACCTGTTGGTAATTGTATGATTACTTGATTTAACAATTTGGTCTTTAAACCTGCATTAACTGATTTTTAGCCACTTGGGGGCAATGCAATAAGCTGTGAACAAGCCATTGAACCTTGAAGTTGATAGGACAAACTTGTTGGCAAACAGTTGCTAATCTACACATCCAGAGCAACATAAATATTTATTTGGAGTCTTGTTCCTGGCCACATGATGAGTCAACATTTGCTCTCTTTCAGCTCTGTTTTTGGCCGCAACCAACTCCTGAGGGAAATATCAGGCTCTTTAGCTGCTAAATGCTCCCCTATGTTCAGGTACTGGTACTGTACAATGGGTTTGGCTGAAATTTGATTGATTGATTTTGCTGAAATCAGCTGCCGGTTCCAGCTGGAAACAGTGCATTTAAAAGAAGTGACACTAAACCAAGTTGTGAGATTTAACCCCCCCCCACAAAAAAAAAGAGCTGAAAGATGCTTAAACGGCTCACATGGTTGAGTGGAACTGCAGGGTCGGTTAATAACTATGTGGGTGCATAGCTATACACAATCTTTACTCTATACACAGTAACTTTTTCCATTGGTAATATATGAATATTGACTAATGCAGCTTTGAAATTTCAGAAAATGGTGAACAAGCCAAAGGTGACCTCTTTTCCTATCAGCAGTCTGGAAATCAAACCCATTTAATGAGTGAAAACCAAATTAAAAATTTCAACATCTGAGAGGTTGGAACAAGCAAATGTTTACTTGATTCATAATAAACTGACTGAATTGACAAACAAAATTATTATTGAATAATTTCTTATTTTTGTTCAATTAACTGACTAATCATTAGATCTAACCAACTAGACCTAACCAAGGGTTAAAACATTTTTCCTAAGGGATTAACATGTTATTAGCATGATAACACACGCTGAGGTGTCCCAGTATAGAAAATATCAGACATGGTAGAGAGAAGGATCTCACTGTGTATTATCATTTGCATAAATTTGCTAACTTCAATGTTTTGTTCACTCGTTACTGTTTAGATGTTCTGTGAGTCTATCTTTTAGGTAGACTTCTCACCCCGACTGCTACATTTAGTACAGTAAAGCCAAAATGGCTGCAAGAAAGTCATTGACAGTTCAACCCTGTCATTTCTGCCGTTCCCTTCACGTTTACAGGACGATGGACCAGGAACAAGCAGTGCAACCGCATCCCAGAGTAGTCTTGTAAAATCGGATACTTTCAATATGTCTCAGGTCATGTCTGGGCTATTGGGGTACATATACGGTGATGCTGGTGGGAAACAGAAGAAAGGCACAGGGATAGAGATGAACCATAATTCATTCAAGATCAGGAGTTGTGTGTGTCTGCACGCGTGTGTGTGCGTGCATGACTGCGTGTGTTTCTTTAAACCAAGAAGAGTCTCTAATTTGACCGTCTACTGTTTCTGCTGGAGAGGGAAGAGGCGAACAATCTATCTATTGTGCCGGAGAGAAGAGGAGAGGGACAGGATAAGAGGGACTTACGACTTGTTATCTGCAGCTGTTCGACTCTTGTATGATGGTGGGATGAGGATAATATAGTAAGGGAGGGGGGGATAAAGATAGAAAGAAAGAAAGTGCAGGAGGGAATGGGGAGCATAAGACAGATTCATCTCTCATTCCTCTCATTGACAGGAACACTTGTGCAGCCTTATCACATAACACAGCATATGACCAGTATGGGCCCAATCCCTCACCCCTCTCCCTCTGTCACATGTATATTAGGACAAGGCATTCTTCAGCTCACTCTAAACTTTCTTTTCTTCCGTATTCTCTCTTTTTTTTTTTTCCACTCTCTTTCCCTCCCCGCTCGTTACTCGCTCAGCTCGGTCCAGCTACATTTCGACAGGCAGCAGTCGGACTTGGTTTAGTGACAGGGTTGTCATCAGTCATATTTACATCTGAGAAAAACACTTTCAGTGCACGTGTCATGTAGCCGGTGCTTTTCTCTCGTTTTTCTCCGCTATCTGTTTTTTTTTTTTTTTTACACATTTCTCAACATGTATATCAGGGAAAGAACCCTTGAGTGCTGCAAGTAGGAGAAGGTGACTGTCTTTCCAGCATACACGCATTTTTACAGGTTACATGCAGGGTCTTGTCCACGTCAACCCTCACAGTTTTCCACAGTGGGCCGACGTAGGCAAATGGGGTCCGGGGTCACTTCGTGGTTCCACAGGTTCAGATTTCAGTTAGATCCACTCTGTGGGTCAACTGACTGCTCCGCAGGTCAGTGTCAATATGCATCACAACGAAGCAGGCCTTCTCAGCGGTCCTCCGAGCTCGGATTCACAGCTGGTTTTTCACAGTTTACAGTCAGGAGAAGCCGTCGTCTGCAGCATGGTCACTGCAGCATGATGTCTTTGAGGTTTTCCTGCAGGATGGTGTCCTTGACGGCGTGGAAGACAAAGCGGATGTTCTCCGTGTCGATCGCCGTGGTGAAGTGGTGGAACAGCGGCTTCCCTCGGTTTCTCCTTTTACGACTGAATGACTGCACCAGGAACGCCTGCAAGGAGCGGAGCAGGGACACTTGAGTAACGTAGTTAAGGTTGGCTTTCTGCAGTTACCTGATTTTAAAATGTCATGTATATGAGTAACCCTGTTTCCATAATCGAGTTAGTACTAAGGAAACTTGATTTATCCCGGAGAAAGCCAACGTCTTGGTCATGATAACCAAGTTTCTACTCTGCTCATTACATGTATACATTTGCATGACAAAGACTTCAGGCAGTGTCGGGCAGGAGGATGAAAGGAAAAGGATTATTAAAAGTAGTGATAGATCCTAATATGCAGAATAATTATAGCCAAGGAAGTTTCCAGAGCTGAACATTTGAATATATTTCTAATATGCAGGTCCTTTCTCCACTGATCTATCAACCCTTCACATCACATTCATTTTTCAAGTATACACACATATGCAAATTCGCAAGTTAAATGTAAAAGGACAGAAAACAGGCGGACAGGCCTAGTCTAACAAAGTAAAACCTTAAAGAACAGAAACACAAGAGTGCAACTGCCTTAAAAGGTATACAAGTAAAAGGCCTGCGGTCTGATGGTGGCTTGGGACTGTCAGTCTGAGAGCATCCTGGCACACCATCCCTCGGTTTTTTCACTGGCCTTGAAAAAGGAAGTCTCATACAAGAAGGTTATATTTCAAAATATCTTTTTCCTATGGCCAGAAAATGTATCATCAAAGATATTTTAATAAACCCCGAAGCTCTACAGGCTTTGATTGCTTTGATTGCGAGACACCTTTTTCTGCTTTTGAACTGACTGTATTTTTGTGGTTGAGCTGCCACTTGGATTAACCTGCCTTCTTATGTGCACGGACTGCAAAGCCTGTGTGTGTTTGGGTGTTTAAAGTAAACATGGTACATTCGACTCTGTGTGTGTGTGTGTGTGTGTGTGTGTGTGTGTGTGTGTGTGTGTGTGTGTGTGTGTGTGTGTGTGTGTGTGTGTGTGTGTGTGTGTGTGTGTGCGTGCGCGTGTGTGTGTAGACGTATGCATGTACCTGTACATCCTCCAGCCTGCGAGAGTCTCCTCTGAACTCAGGAAAGTTCTTGCGGATGTCCACCGTGCGGATTTTCTCCACCAGCAGGTCCGTTTTGTTGAGGAAGAGGATGATGGACACATTGAGGAAAAGCTTGTTGTTGACGATTGTCTCAAAGATGTTCATGCTCTCCACCAAACGGTTCGTCCTTCGATCCTCCATCAGGACCTGGAATCACACATACAACACACACATGCGAACCCCCACACACACACACAACACACACACACGCACACACATTATCCTTTGTTTTTTTTCAGGTTTTATCTGTGCACCAATTAAGGATTCAGTCCTCATCATATGACTGCTGATTTGAACTGGAGCCACGACTGAGGCAACAATCAAGTTTCCTCAGCCAACCCACAAAGAGAGCTTTGTGTAAATCTCAAATGTTGAGTCTCTCTGATGTTTCTTGTCCATTTTGTAATTCTAAAAGCCAAGAGAATAATGATCAGCCTGTCTGAACTAACCTCTTAAAGAGCTCCACATCGGCGTTACATGATTGGAAGTGGGTGTGTGTGTCCTTGAATGGTACCTGGTCGTACTCAGACGAAGACACCATGAAGAGTATCGATGTGATTCCGTCAAAACACTGAAACCACTTCTGCCTCTGGGACCTCTGTCCTCCGACGTCCACCATCTTGAAAGGGATCTTCTTGATGACAAAGTCGTGCTCCACGATTCCTTTAGTCGCCTTCCTCGCAAACAAAATGTCCTGCTTGCTTGGGATATAGTTCTGAAAAATGGAGGTAAACACTTTCATTGTTAAGTGAAAGAGGAAGAGCTGAAGCAATGAAGAATGAACTTAAGGTTTAACTAGTCACTTACCAGTTGTCCAATACGATCCAAGTTATCCAGGAAATATTTCACTGACTCACTCTGCAGACAGGATGAGAAAAAAATACATTACATCCGAAAATGGAACCATGTTATCTTATTAGAGATTAACCATACTTAAAAGACACGAATAATCAAGTTAAAGAATTTAATCTGATCATTTGAACTGTTTAATTTCTTGTATTTTCTCCTTATTCCCATATGAACATATTGATTTAATAATACATCAATCAATGCAGCAAGGGACAGAAAACATGCGACCAACCATAATTGCATCAATTAGTGATGATCCTAACGACTAGTTTCCCTGTCGATTAAACGGAAATTTAAAATTTAGATTATTCAACTAGTCCGCGGAGGGGGCTCTCCGGGTGCTGGTCAACTGACCTGCCTACAAAACTATGACACACTGTCCATTATCAATTTGTTTGTGTGGTTGTGTGTGTGTGTGTTTGAGAGAGAGAGAGAGAGAGAGAGAGTAGAGAGTGACTGAGTGGGGAAAGAACAAGCAGCTCTACAATGAGGCAGCGACGCAAAACATTAGAGATTTTTCTGTGTTAGTTAGTTGGAAATACTGCATGTGGTATTAGTTTGCCTAGTCTGGCTAACGTTAGCAGCGCTAGCGCCGGCAGGCCTCTTTCCATGCACACGTCAACGTCCAAATACCTGAGCTGAATGTGGTTAGATGCCAGTTTATTCTGACACAGCCTACATACAACTTCATTGTCTTTTTTTTTTTTTAGATCAAAATACTGCCACTGTTTAAAAAGCTGTCTTGTGTCCCACTCTCCGTCTTTGTCGTCCGGACTAATCCGGACATTAGCCCGGGGAGAGTGGGGCCTGCCGTCTGCCAGGGCTGCAGCCCCAGTTAGTGGCGTACATTTTTGTAACATCTTAGAAGAAACAGTTAACTGAAATTGTACATCAAAAAATATTAGTATATATAAATATAATAATAATTCATGATATAATTAATTAATAAACTAGTATTTCTTTTACTATCAAGCGTAGGTAGTAGCGCTTAAACATTTAGTCACTACTCACTGATCACACACATCCCTAAAATCTACTCATCCTCTTTTTTCTCTCTGTTACTTGTGAAGCTACTTTTATGTACTTGGCCGTTATCACGGTGTTCTAAATGTATAACCAGACCATGAACTGAAAGGACTCAAATGATATAACTGAATCATAACTGGGTCTCTGTGTTTAAATGAGCATTTTCTTTTTTTTTCTTTTTTTTTTACATCAGCGTTGTCTCTAATCACATTTAGTGTACTTGTTCACATTGCTACACAGAAACTTAAATGACTCTAGAGCTCCATAAGGCTCGCTAAGCATACATTAAAGCTGCACTTTTTATGTAATTTTTACATTAGCAATGGATCAAATGACTGGGTGTAATTTGAAAGGGGTCGCTTGTAGTTACAAAGCCACAGAGAATCACCGCCCGACTCCGCATCTCCCCTCAGCTTTATGTGGCGTTTTAATGTTTGTTTGGGTTTTTTTTTAAGCACATTCATTTCTTTGTCTGGACCACAAACTCCACTCTCATCAGGCTTGGTTCCAACAGCAGCAGTTGTTTTTAATGATAAATCCACTGCACCCTGTCTGTCCAGCATTAAAGAGCAGGCAGACAACGTATTTAAAGGAGCCACGTGTTTCCCTCAGGACTGGTGGAGACCAAAACAAAGCTAAAAGGAGAGTTAGTATTGGATTTAAATTTGTTTAGTGGCCGGAATCTCCACATTAAGGCTAATGTTGCTCCATGTCTGCTGGAAACTATTTGCTAGCACATTTGCCTTGATAAGAGGCTAATGTGTCAATGTAGTGGTTGCAGTTTGTTCTACTGCACCTGCTAAGTAGCCAAAAAAACAATTAATGCAGTTTTTTTAGATTGACGAAACCTACAAACAGTGGCTGTACCACACATGAAAACTATTTGACAACTTAGGTTTCGAAAAAGACATAAACTAGCATGTATTGTAGGAGACATGTAGTACACAGTGGAAGAGGGCTAAACTACAATTTATTTTGCTTTACAAGGCAACCACCGAAATCCCTTAAGAACAGGAATTTTTGCATTTAACTTCATTTGCACTTTAACAGAGACAGTCATCCTTCCACAAAAGGGCTGCTGTTAACTTGTGGTGCCGGTTTGTGCAGAAAAGAGCAAAGAAACTGAGGAAAATGTTACATTTGGATGGAGAGATGTGGGCCACAAAGAACCCAAGCTGAGTAAAGCTAGCTGGGGTTGGCTCTGCACCGAAACCTAATAAACCAACTTCTCAGTTCTCTGCTATGTGACGTAGAAAGTCCTGGAACCAGTTGTAAAAAAATAAATCAATTGCTGTTTACAATAATCTTATTTAGAAAGAAAACTAGGAACTTCATCAGAAGGGAATCGCACATCTTATGATTTCATCTCCTGACTTCTGACACCAACTGGACCAGACAGGAGCAGATATAAAGCTCTGTGCAGCCGGGGATCTTCAGGTGAAAATGATCCGTGGCTTCTTCATTGCAAGCGTCCCCATTCACATTGTCACACTGACCTCTGAAACATTGTTATTGTGAAAACATCAATTATGGCCGCTCGGAGGCATCAGTTGAGTTCATTTCATTTTTGTACGGTGGGAAAATCGATTAGCAGACTCGACTTGAGCTGTGTCATCCATCACAGCAAACATCAAGTCTGGATTCACTCTGGTAAATGCAACACTATTGTTCAGTAATAAAGTGCAGGGTGATAATCATTGTAATGGATTACACAGCTCAAGAAAGTTTTAAGAGGCTGCTATCTGACCCTCATACTGTTTGGAAATGAATGGAAACTAGCGGGCGCTTGGAACAGAGGAAAAAGTTCAGTATGTTTGGTTTTCTAAAGCACAGCAGCATGACTTGCAGAACAGTTTGCTGTGGTCTTGGGTATATGTAATTAGTAGTAAATGGGCTACAACTTGCAAAACCAGAACTTCAATCTGTAATACAATACACACTGTACATAGAACAATAGAACATAAAAAACAGGGCTTAAGCTGAAACATTAGGTGCATAATGTTCAAACTTCCTTAAATAATCTTCCTTGCACTTATGATTCCTGACAATAGTTTAAAATTGAATCTCTCTCTTCCTCCCTCTCTCTCTCTTGGATACACACACATTCAACAGGAAACAGCTGTGTGTGTGAAAACAGTGGGGAGAGACGTGGGGGAGGGAGGGATTAGCAAGTCAGACAGAAAAGTCACTTTAGCAGTACCATTGCACACACACACACACAAACACACACAAACACACACACTTGGGCCTCACTACAATAAACCATTACTCCTCTTTAAACCACTGTCAACTGCTACTTTTTCCAGGCATCGCAGATTTTCATTTTCGTTCACACAAACAGAATCAGTGACTCCTCGTGCGGCTGCTGGATTCATCACTGTCGTCCCTGACACGTCGCGCAACAACCAGGAAACGTGACCCCTGTGTGGGCGAGATGTGACCCCATCACCCCTGCCGCTGACCTACAGTCACACTGCGATAGGAAACACAAAGCCGGATGCTCTGATTGGTTCAGCGGGACGTTGTTCGACAGGAGGAGGGGGCTGGTCGGAGGGAAAAAGCAGGGAGAGGGGAATTCCCAGAGATGAAGGGATACGCAAACACAGACAGAGGCACAGACATATGTGAACACACACACACACACACACACACAGATCACTCCGACAGACACTTTAACTGCCATCAGCAGAAATGACACAGCCTGATCATTCATGCACTGGAAGCATCAAACTTAATATGAAGATAAATTCATTTTATTAGTCCGAGGATGAGTTTTAGTGCCTTGGAATTCAGATCCATAAGTATTAAAACTGTAAAATACAGCTACAGGGTGTGTATGTCTGCGTTTGTGCTTGTTTTTATATCCTGGTGGGGACTTTAACCTGAATACACACTAACTCACACACTAGGGGCTTGGGTCAACGTGAGGACAAAACCTGAGTTCTCCGTGGGTAGAGACTGCTGTTTGAGGGTTACGGCTTGGTTTTCGGTTTAGGGTTAGAATTAGGTTTAGGTGAGAGTGAGAGGCTTGGGAACGAATGTCCCCACGGGGATAGTTGAACAAATGTGTGTGTTTGGGTGTGTGCATGTGCATGCGCATGTGTGTGTGTGTGTGTGTGTGTGTGTGTGTGTAGTTGAATAAGTCAGGAGGAATGTCTCCATTCATGGCTTGTATGGGCAGATTAGGGGCTTTAATACAGCAAAGACCTGCATAAGCTCACAGTTTGCAGTGTGTGTGTGTGTGTGTGTGTGTGTGTGTGTGTGTGTGTGTACTTGTGTGCGTGTGTGAGTGCCTGTGTTTGTGTGTGTGTGTGTGTGGCCACAGGTATATGTGGCACTTGCAGAGAGTGTGTGTGTGTGTGTGTGTGTGTGTGTGTGGGTGTGAGAGAGAGACTGGGTGTGCCACTATTGTTTGATCACTGAAGTCTGTCACTACAAACTACAGTGGCATATTAATAGTGTGAATATACTGAAATTAAGTGTAAATTACATCCCTGGATTATTACATCCTGAGATGTAATTTACAATTCATTTATTATCAATTATTGCAGTTGTTATTTTTTGATTATGCCCATCACAACTTCCCAGAGTCCGAGGTGGCAACCTCAAATTGCCTGTTTTTAACTGAACGACAGTCCAAAATTCAAATATATTCCATTCATACTAATTTAACCAGAAAGCAAATGTGCAATCTATTAGTTTTTTGTTTTTAGTTTTTAAAGGTTACTTATCTACAACATTTGTTCCCTAAAAGTTTTGCAAGTTAAAAAAAAACAAAAGTGAAAATTTGAGTAAACAGTCCTGTTTACTTTACCTTTTTTTTTTTTTTTGACTGTGTTCATTGCCCAGATGCATTTGGTTGTACTGATGTTGGAGTGTTTCCCAATCTCAGCGATTTTTTTTTGTTTTTTTTGGTGTTCTTTTAAACTGATAGAAATGATGACAAAAACTTTAAAAATAAGCCCGTGAGCAGCAGAAATATAACATAGCAAAGAAAGAAAGAAGCAAAGACGTGTTGATGCGCACCCCCCCCCCCAGCCCAGAAACGGAAATACACAGAAAAAGATGTTTCTTCTTTGAGATGAAGCGACATACAGCATGTGCAGTAGAGCCAATATTAAATTGTAAGTAAAGCAGCAACAGCAGCAGTAGAGACTTCCAGGTTGAAATCTCATTTACTTAACCATATGGAATGTGTGTGTGTGTGTGTGTGAGTGTGTTTGTATGTGTGTGTGTGTGTCTGTCTGTCTGTGTGTGTGCACGTTTGTGTGTTTCAGCCTCTTTTACAGCCTCTTTGCGTCTCCGGTTCCCTATACGGTGCAGTCTAAACTCATACTTCCTTCATTCAGGATGTCTGTGTTGCTGAAGACAACAGCAGCACTTTGCCGTCACAGCGTGATACACAGCCGTGTTTTTGTCGAGCGAAGGAGGTCTTGGTGTTTATATCCTATATCAAACTGCGTGTTATCTGGGTGTGGTGGGAACACGGAGCCCGCAAGTAAACAACATCCTTACATGTGCTTGCTTTCAGTTTGTTTTTCTCTCACTCTCTCCACTCCTTCACTCTGTTTTCTCTCTCTCTCTCTCTCCCAGCCCCCGAACTCTTCTCTGCTTTCCACTCCCCTCTCCTTTTTTTTTAACTCCCTCTCATCGGACTCACTCTCTCTCTCTCTCTCTCTCTCTCACTCTCTCTCTCTCTCTCTCTCTCTTCCTCTCTTTCTCTCCTCTCCTCGTGGATCGCGGTCGATGTAGTGTGTGTGCAGGCAGGAGTAGTAGTAGCAAACGACAGAAGATTTGTTTACATTTTGTCCTTTATGGAAGTGGGAGAAAAACTCAGTGCACTAGCTGGGCAAAACCAAGCAGCAGTGAGGACCACCTCTACAAAGCACTCAAAGCCTTTCACAACATCGTTCTAATATCCTTTTACCTCTGTGGAAATAGATTCATGCTCTATTCTGCAGGAAATTTTCAGCAATAAATCTCTTTTATGACTTCAGATGAGTATTTTGTAAGTTCCACTAACCAAACAGCTAGCTTGGTTTATACAAGGGGATGCTTTGTGTGTTTACTAGCATTTTGACTCGCAGACGAGTGCATAAAATCATTTATGTAAAATGTGAGTTTATAAAGCTTTCGGAGGAGCGGCAGAGGCGGTGAGAGCACAATCAGCACGAGTCATTGATCAGCGACGCCACGGTGTTGAAAATAAAAACCAGATTTAAAAAAGACAAACATTTTCCCACGGCACAATTGTTCCTGTGCTTTTGAGTATTTACAGATGCAGGATGTTGTACGTGGGATTGAGTCACAACATATCTAATGTTGCCCATGTCACCCAGTGCAGCGCTGTGGCTCAGCGGTGTGTTTTTAACTGGTTTTTTTGGAGCTCTGTGGCAAAGAGGAATAAGCTGTGTCAGGCTTACAGAGACGATACTTGTTCAACCGTCGCCAATTTCGGTCTCTTCATGGGGTTTGCTATCAAGAGGCTCATCCTTTAGGACAGAATAATGTCTGCAGGCTTGTGCAGCTGTAGCATACTAGTTTTATCATACAGTGACTCCAGATAAGACAAGGCAGTCTGACCCAAAGCCGTGCACTGACACCTCAGGCGCACACACACACACACACACACACACACACACACATCCAGTATGTTAAGTGAGATGGAGACGGAAGTGGCTTCTGTCTGACTCCAGATTGTTTTGTCACTGATAAATTTGTAACAAGGTAAAAGGTCAAGCTTACAGCTCCAAACAGACGCTTTAGCTGCACTGTCACTTTCAGTAAAGAAATAATCAAGTAGCTGCCAGAGCCGATACAAAGCCCACTGACAACAAGACCAGCTGTTGATGTCGATGCCGTGAGACATTCGCTGTGTTGACAATATGGTTGGTGATCACTCATGTTATTCTGTTGAGCCATTAAGTGCCATTAACAGTATGTCTGGCCCCTCGCGGCATATTTGCTTCTACACTTGTGGAAGCAAATGGTTCTACAGCCATTCTGCAGCTCAAAAATTGTTCCTTAAACAAAATCTAAGTGGCTGCTTTATATCAGTCTCAGTGTGTTTGGTTCTCTTCAGGCGGCAGAGAAAAAATGAGCCAAGACATCTTGATGCTTAAAGATTTCAAATTAAATATTTCAAATTAAATCTTTAAGCATTTCAGTTATTGTCCAGGCAAAAGTTATTGTCTATAATATAGTTGTCTTATCAGCATAAATTACAAAAAGACAGGCCTTCGTCTCCCCAGCCAACGTAATATAAACTATTTAATGTAAAATTGTCCAAAATTTTGTCCTATAAATATTAAATAATAATACCAAAGAGTCTACAGCCATGCTATCAGCTCTGAGTCCTTAGGGATAAAGGTGCTCTGAGCACAATGCTAATGTCAGCATGTTAACATGCTCACATAGCAGCTTAGTATCAACCATGTTCACCATCTTAGCTCGGCTTGTTAGAAAATTCTACCATCCGCTAATTAGGACCAAACATGAAATACTGATGAAAGTTGTCCTTTTGTTGGTATTTAAGTATAAACCAAAGTACAGGACAAACAGAAATTTTGACCCAATGCTAGATAAGATGTTGAGGTATGACAAGAGATATTACACACACACACAAATAAATAAATAAAAATTCATGGCAATCAATCCCATAACATTTTGCCAAGAAACAAACAAAAAAACCTCTTGGTGGATCCAGAGGAACAATCAGAAAAAAATAATCCAGGTCGATAGGATTCATTGTATTTTTGAGATATTTCAGTCTGGGCCAAACGGTGCAACTGACACTGACGCTGCCGTCCCTAGAGCCGCTAACATAGATAAAAAAAAAACTTTTTTTGCAAAGTTAAGTGATGAATCAGACCTTAACCTCCATCCCCACTGCTCACCGACAACAAAACTCTTAGGTAAAAAGAGGGCACAGGTTACTAATGTAACATTTTGTTGGAGTTTTATGATGATTTTAAAGTATTTCATATTCAGTAAAAATGCAGGGATGCCTTGCTCTGGCATTTAGGTAAGTAAATGTTGCATTTTATTAAATTCTTTAAAACGCACCTCGCATATCAAATAAAAAATACTGCATTTTTCCTCCGTCTTTTCAATGTGACTAGTTATATAATAAAAAGACAACCCCGCCTTCAGTGGTGTGTGCAACCTTATGGTTTTGATTAGTATGTGTTTAAAATATTAGGGTTAAAAGGGAAAAGAATTACACCGCAATCTACGAGCCGTTTCAAATTGTGTTCGGCGCAGTGTAGCGTGGCAGATGAAACTCCGCAGGGCTCCACTTCACCGGCTCCATTTACAGTCAAAAGAGAAAATAATTACATCTTTGGATAGTCGCCAAATAATGAAAGGAGAGAGGTAAATTGCTCAGAAAAAACAATAAAAGACTTCCACAGGCTTCACTCAGCGCAGCGCTCCCTCGCTGAGCGGACAGGTAAAAACCTTTTCTGATGTTATCCAGTTACAGTCACTCGAAGTTTAGAGCAAGTCAGTGGACATTAGCTCGGTGGAAGCTGGCCCTGGTAAATGTGTTACCATGAAGCTAGCTGCTAGTCTCGACTGCTGACATGGGGAAATATTTATGGAACCGGTGGCATAAACATTTCCGGTTCACAGTCACGGGCACTTACAGAAATGGAAAACGTACACCGTGTGAGGTATTTTATTAAAAGGTCAGTTTTCTGCGTTATTACCTCAGCTCACAGTAGAGTGAGGCAGAAACAGTGGAGAGGGATGATGGGAAATTAAAGCTCTTGAAGTGTATTCGGTTCCAGGATGTTATTTTTGTGTGTATTCTAAAGAGCAGAAAAAAAAAAAGTTAACTCCCTTCTTTTAACCGGAAAACACTGTTTGCCAGTGCATGGACACAAACACACACACACACACACACACACAAAAAAAAAAAATACATATTCATACTGATAAATGAGTGAACTCCTGCTCGGTCACAGTTCATGTGTTGGATACTCTCTGGCTACTGTGACGCATGAAATGGGAAACATCACGTCAGACAGTGAGTAACTTATGAGCAAACATGACTCCTGGTCAGTGAATGAACTGGAGGATGTTTCATTTTTTTGATGCCGATGCTCATGGGAGGATTAGTGGAGGTGGCTCATCTTTGCAACCCTACAGGTCGTGACCCACCCAAAAGGGTCACAGGATGACATAAAAACAGCGTTTCTACTAGGCAAAAATATTTAGATGACTAATCTCTAATAATTGCTGTTTCTTCTTTTGAATATATAAATAATTCCTCTTCAAACTTGTAAAAAGTAAATTTAAATAGATTAAAAACGAGAACAAACAAAAAAAATATCTCTTTGATTCCAGATGTCTTAACACACAGACATATGCAAATTGTGATGGTGGGTCATTAGTAGATGTCGCTTTTTTTAAGGGGTCACAAGTTTAAATGTTTAAAGGCTGCTGCATGAGTCGTTTGAGATGTAGTTATAGAAGCTTTCATACAGTTTGTATCTTGACTATGACTGAAAAGTCTGTGACTGAATACCAATTTTCTTTTCTTCCATCGTTCCAGGTTAGGAGAGTGAACAAAGTTATGCATTTTTGCTGAAGTACTCCTTTAAACTGCAAACATGCACGTGTGTGAGGTTTTGTGTTTATGTTCATGTCGCCACGCTATCTGATTTTCACTTGAATTATTTTATTGTTAATACTTGTAAATGCCTATTCTATTAAGGGCTATATATTGTACATAATGTTTAAACTCTCATAAAGATCTTAGCACAGCCACCCATCTAACTCATTAATTCATCCCTTCATTCTTTATTGATTACCAAAAAAAATATATCATCTTTAATAAATCATAAGATAATTCATTGTCAAAATAGTCAGCAGATAACCAGCTACAACAGCTTACCACCCCACCACCACCACCAACCCAAAAACCTGAACATAATTTTGCAACTGAGAGTTTATGAAAAGTCACCAAAATTGTTAAAAGCATAAATACAAATAATATAATAAATGCAAATTTGACGAAAAGCTTCTGAAAAAATGAAAAAAAGAGGCCAAACATTCACAAATCTGGAAGCAAAGTGTGCATCAAAAAAAAAAAAGGTATTACTAGATCTGGTTATGTAATAACTATATTATATAACATCAAGGTTATAGTCAGAACAGAGGGGACACAGTCCGAACGAGATAGGTGGTGTCAATAAAAGGGCACCTCAGCTCATCTAACAAGGCCGTGCGAGTACATCCCACAAGAAAACCCCCCCTCAAGTCTACTCACCAGCTGGAACTCCGAACGCCGCGTGTAGGCCTCCTGTATGCCGGTGTCCGCCCACAGCGCACTCAGCGCCATCACGTACAGCTGAAACTCGCTGGGCTCGACCCCCGAGGCGCCCACGCGCCCCTCCCAAGACATCACCAGCATGCCTTGCTTCTCGTTCTCACAGCTCTGCCAGCTGATGCCGAGCTTGTCCCGGGCGTCCACAAGCACGCGCATGCCCTGCAGAGACGCACAAGCCGTACAGCGCGGGGCTGAGTGCAGTGAAGTGGCGCGACAGCGGCTATTTCTAATGTCAGCAATACTGGACAAATATTTCCTGACAACACGGATGGAAAAAAACAAAAACAAAACATAACCAAACAAAACACACACACACTGCATGTGTTGTTTCCAGAGACAAAGGTCAACACTGAGTCTACAATTACTAGTAAACATAAAGCACATGTCTCAGACACACACACACTAAAACACATGCATGTGTGGCTGCTGTTGGTTTTCTGAGAACCTTGTGGACTGATCTGTGTGGGAGGTCTCCTCCTGAGTGATCAAAGTAACCAACAGACACACACACACAGATATTCAGAGTTTTATATCTGTTTCTTCTTGTGTCGTTCTTTTTATTCAGCCTTTCATCTATTCCCTCCACACCTCCCAATGTGTTTTGCAGCCAATTTATTTCAAGGTTTTTTGGGTTTTTTTTAGGTTTTTTAAGTCTTAGTGACAGCTGTTAGTTGCACCTTTCAATTTCTACTTTTTATTTGTCTATTTTCCTACTTGTTACTCTGTAATGTCTTTTTTTCTCTGTCATCTTGTATGGCTTAATAACTGGCTCTGATGTCAATCATATATTTCAAAGCACGCTGAAGGTTAAAAATGTACTGTGTTAAAAGCTTGTTTTCTTGACTGCCCAGTTTATTGATTGACTCAGCAGCAAACATCACCAGTGACCTGCAAAGTGTTCCAGAGGTCACTGTAGGTTAGGAAATGTGTGCATGTGTGTGGTGTGTGTCTGTCAGTGGCCCATGACCGGCGAACTCTTGTGCAACAGTCGAGTCAAGTCAAGTCTATTTGTAGAGATTAACGTCACATTCAATAGGGTTTACATGCCAACAACATCAACTGCCTCTGACAAAGCTCAACTTTATCGCTATCAAGAAAAATCTTTTAAAAAACCCAAAGCAAGGAGAAAAAAAAAAAAATCTGGGCGAGATCTCAGACTGATGAGTGTATAACGTGTAAAAAAAAGAAAGAAAATAAAGAATCGAAGATGTGACGGTGGAATTTATCATGCAGCTACTATGTGTGTATGTTTTTGGCACGTGAGTTTGTGTGTGGGTGTGTGTGTGTGTGTGTGTGTGTGTGTGTGTATAGTCTTCCTGGGATGCCCACCCCACCCATGTGACTGTGACTAAGTTCTGCGCTGTGTGTTTAAGTCCGATCCCTCATTCACCACCAGAGCAGAGCAAGACAGGCGACTGCGTAAACAACCGGGAAAAATCCCAGAATCAGACGGGTGTTTAAAACACAAAAATGTTCTATGGCCATGGTCACCGTGATCTGACACACACACACACATACACATATGTGCATGCAGATCCAACACCGGTGGTGAAATCACCAACAGAAAGTCAAAGTGAGAGAGTCTTGAGTCACATCCAGTCATGACTCTTGACTATGCAATCCTTTTTTTTTTTTACTCTGTCTGTAAACCTACACAAACCTTATCAGTTTACTAATCTGTGTATTTTGTTGCATAATCCACTTTATTCTTGTCTGTCTCTCTTCCTGTATGCTTGCGTATTTGCACGGCTGTCTTGTTTCCCCGGCTGGCCCATCCGTCCTCAGTAAGTTTTTCCTCAGCAAGTTTACATTTCTACACCAAATATGACGACGCCGTATCACGTTGACCAGGTCATGTTTCAAAACCTTCTCCAGATTTGGCCTAGAAATGCTGCCTTTTTTTTTTTTGCCCAAATTTGGAGAACAATACCAGGGTATCCTTCCCGTTCTCCCATGAGAACTGGATTTTTATTTTTCATTTTTTATTAGGGCTTTCGGGTGATCCTTGTCGACTTATATCGTCCGGAAACAGCACTTGCCCAATTTGTGTTTCGCAGGTATTTGCATTCTGGTTGTCATCGGTCAACTACAAGACAAATGAAAGAAACAGTAAATAATGGAAGTGTTCTTTTTCTTGTGTGGCAGTCTGTATATGTTGCTTTACAGATACATGGATATAACAGAGATGCCTTAACCTTTATTTTGATGGACCATTATCCGTTTGTTCCTCTCGTATTATAGCGAGAAATTCCACTGCTCAAACTGTAAAATCGAATATAATTTATCTTAATTCTAGTTTGCCACCGGCATTTCAGCTTTGTCTGTCCGAGGAGGACTTACTGGTGATAAACATGGAAAAGTTTGACCTCACTCGCTGATAAGGGCCTCATGAATGCAACTAATTCGTTTCGCTTCTCTCCGAGGCTGTAGGTTTGGCCTGACCTCCAGTATGTGGTCTGCGTGCTTTCACAGGATGAAGCCTCTGAACTGAAACACAGCTTCTGTCTGGGACATGTCCTCCAGCCCCCCCCCCCTTCTGTTTGACATATAGCTAATAGATAACAACTTGAAACACCAGCATACAGGGACTATTTCCCGTGGCTAGACGGCTTGATGTGAACTCAGCCTTACCCTTGACCCCTCAAACGTGGAAGGCGACACCGTTCGAAGGGGAAACAGACTTCAACAAAATGCCGGCTCCTGGTGTTTGTCTTATGTGTCACTGGCCCTTGGTATCTGACTAAATAGGACTAAAAAAACCCCGCACGAAAATCTGACAACCGAGATGACGAATTGTATTCTTATAGTCATGACACGGTCAGTGGCATTGTTAGTAGTTGCCTAAAGCAAGTGGCCGGGAGAGTCAGAGGTCTGTTTCTTTTGTCACTATTTTGTATTTATACAGTAGCTGCCTTCTTGGCTGCCCCCCTCCTCCGCCCCCCTCCCCCCCGAAAGAAAGAAAGGGAGCCAGAAAACATTGTCCACTGTAAATCAGACACCAAAAACTGTCGGGATGGATTATCAAATCAGGTAATCATTGCTTCATCCCCCTGCCCTGTAACAAACAAGTGTTAGGCAATAACTAACCTCTTCAGCCTGTAGAGTTTAATTAGTACAAACTGTGTTGAAACCAACAAAACTTTATTCTTAACTCCAAAGTTTCCAAAACTGCCTTTTCACTTGAGGGAATGTGCTACATATTCTTTCGGAGCTTACAGATCTTCGCCTTAAAGCTACTTAAGGGGGGGGAATTAAAGGACAGCGAACTGCACTATTTGTTTAAGACATACACAATTTTCCAACTATGAACATTTGGCATCATTGCAGACCGATGGGGTTTGGGCAAAATCTGAGAGAATGATTGATATATAGAGGGCAATCGGAGAAAGAGAGATAAGAAAAAACTGCCTAATGAAATAGTCAAATACAACATGTTCTCATTTTGGGAAAAAGATGTTAAAGATAGATAATTGTGGTTAGAAAAGGTACAGATTGTTTCCTGCTGCTTGTCAGGCTTAACTTTGACCAGGCTGCACTTTTTAGGTCCATATCAGGACCAGTATTTTTATTTATTTATTTATTTATTTAAGTTTTGCTTTAACTTGTGAGAAATAAATGATTCCACTTTGAAAAGGATTACAGCTGATTTTTAAACCGTTACTAGAGGTATAATTACTGAGGATCAAGGAGCAGGACCACACCTGAGCTCCATCTCTGGGATTTATTTTTATAAGTCGAACTTGGCTGCACACCTGTATGTTCTCTTTCGGCTTTGTCCCTCCTGTCCCTTCATAGGAACTGTTAGTCACTTCCTATGTAGGGAAGTTCTTTCATAGGAACTGACTAACCAGGTGAAGCCAGGTGAAGCTGATCCTCCACCAACGCCCTAAACTGTGAACGGCGATCCAGTCAAACCACCAGTGGATGTCAGCTTTATTACTGAAGCCATGTCCAGTTTATAATGTGGTGAATCCAACTATCTTGTTTTAAAATAATTTACAATAACTAATTAATGTACCTTCCCCTCCAGGCCTATAGTTGTCAATATATTGTGTCTATTTCATTCATGTGTTGTTTTTTCACATTATAGTAATTATTTCTGAATCGATAGGCCAACTTACAGTGTGCTGTTGGGTAATGTGCTTCAAACTCATGCTACGCAGCCAAATATTGTTCAGATATACATAACATTATTTCAAATTTTACCACAAGGTATCAGGTGAATTTTGGGGGAATATGTGTCTAAAGAGATGCACAAAGAGTGTAGGGTACGTCTCTGATGAAATGGTGCAGCCATAAAAAAAAAAAAACATGGAGTCCTTCTGTGTAAACATCATGAAGCTTAGTTAGAATGATCTGATGCGAAAGGGCCGAAATGATTAGTTACTGTTTAGGTTTCATCAGTCAGTCAAAATTATGGTAATTGATAACAACGATTTTCAACAACCTTAAAGCTACTCGCGGGTGTTAATCAATTAGTCAATTGACAAAAGATTAAGAATTTTGCCAGTGGATTAATCCCGACCATTTATCGACCAAAAATGCCAGTCACTGGCTTCAGATTTGCTATGTTTCTTCATAGCCTATGACAAAAATACTAAATATATTTTGGTTTGCAAAAGTCTCTCAGATGGCCAACCAAAGAAGCAAGATACCATTTTGGGCAATTTCCCCCCATTTTTTGTGAGATTTTATAGTCTGAACAAGTATCTATAGTCAGGTCAATACTTGCCAGATTAGTCAGTGATGGAAATTTTCATCTGACTGTTGTTCGCTGCTTTTGCCTCTTTGTTTTGTCTGAATACTTTCGGGTTTTCGGACTGTCCGTCAGACCGGACTCGTAATTGGAAGACATCACTCCAGGCGTTTCCCGCAAATTTTCTGACATTTTATAGACTAAACGGTGACCGGATTAACTGGAAAATGTAATGGAGAGACGAACCTTTAATGGGACTAACCGATACGTGTGGCACCCTGATATACTAATATGGTGTCTTTGGGCTGCTTTTGGCTCCTTCTATCTGCTCATACAGAGGAGTATGAGTGCGTGGGAGGTGGGGAGTTGGGCTGGGGGAGGTTGGAGAGGGGGGGATCTGGGGTCTGGCACGTGACGGGATCGCCACTGTAAGCTGGTATTCGGGGCAGGGTACTGCACACTGCCTAGGCTGTGCAGAAGTGCAGGCTCTTATCATCCTTGTCTGGGCTGTGTGGCACTCGGGGCGGATGTGCTCATCCCTCAGGAATAGTGTGGTATTGTTAGCTGGTGAAGGAGGCCCAGCCATGACAGCAAACAAAGGGGTAGCACACACACAGGGACACACACACACAAAAACTCTCTCTCTCTCTCTCTCTCTCTCACGCTCACACACAAACACACACACACACACACACACTTCAGGATAAAAATATGTACTATGTCAACAAACCTCCCTGTGTGGCTCAAGAAAGTTTGCAACAAACAAAAATGTTATTTCAAAATAAAATAAAGCCACACCATGTGTTGCCAGCCAAGATTATAGATGTTGGGAACTAAGCTCTGGACTCCGGGCTCAGAAAGTTCGCCTTAAGGCCTCAGGTTGTTTCAGTTCCCGTTAAACCTCCTCCTTACCTTCAGTATGTTCTCATAGATAGTGTCCCGGAAGTCCAGCATTGCTTTCCGATCAAACTCTTGCCCGTTGATGATGCGCATCTGTTTGAGGAATGTGGACTTTCCGCTCTCTCCGGCCCCGAGCAGGAGGATCTTCACCAGCCGGCGCACGGCTCTCCTCTCCCGGGCGAGCATCGCGTCTATCTCCCGGCTCCTGCGCCGCGCCTCCCGCTCCTGCGCCGCGTCCCTCTCCCGGCTCCTCTCCTTGCTGCCGCCCGGGTCCCGGCTGGCGTCGGCCGGGAGCAGGCAGCGGCTCAGGGTGCGGACCACTCCCGACATGGCGAGTCGTCGGGGAGGAGGATAGAAAAGAAAAGAAAAGAAAAGAAAAGAAAAGAAAAACAAAAGTTCACCGAAACTTCGGTGGGAAAATGTTCATTATAGGACGTGACCTCTGGGGAGGAGGGGAGGGGGGAGAGAGAGACGGCCCGGTCCAGTTACATCCACCTGATGAATAATACGTTTCCAACGGGATAAATAAATAAAAGTCTACATTTAGATTCGGCGGATGAAGCACTTATCTAGTCTCCAACGGGCAGACAAAACGTGTCCATCTTGGGTTAGACCGCGCCATCAAAAAAAAGAAAAAAGAAAAAATCACTGTGGATAAATGAGAAACAGCCAGAAAAGGTCCGGAAGAAAAAAGTTTTTATAAAAGTTCAGGCACTTTGAATCCGTCCTGCCCGGAAAAATATAACGTGAGAAACTGATCCGGGGTCTGTCCGTCTGTCCATCCGACGCACGACAATAGTAAAAGCAAACGCAAAAAGACTCACACGGCGGGACAGGCTCCGCAAGCTCAGCGCGGCCGGAGGTTTGTGAACTTGGGCAGAAGCGGAGAGAGAGAGAGAGAGAGCAGCTCCTCCGGGCGGGGTGTGTGGGTGGTGGTGGTGGTGGTGGTGGTGGTGGTGGGGGGGTGAACTACCGGGGCCCACCGTTAGGAGGGCGCCACCGAGCGCAACCAGGGGCCGGAGGGGATGGCAGTCAAAAGACCTGGTCCCCGTGTCAGCGCATGGGGGACGACAGGCTGGATGTAGAAGAAGGTAAAGCAAGAGAAAGAAAAACAAACATCTGGGGATGTGGCTCATTCTAAAGGCGGCGGGGGAAAGCGTGATGGGAGGGAGAAGATGGATCAGTACCAGAGGAAAGTTTCTCCCGGGGGTCAGTAAATTGAAGATATGAGCTGGAAACAAAAAAAAAAAAAAAAAAATTGGTCTGGTACCTCATAAATTCCTTGGACGCAGTAAAAGTAGAGAAATGCATTCAAAAAAATATATCTCCTCGGCAGTGTTTTTGTTTCACGATTCACTGATGTTGACATCCGTCACCAGATTTGGTCGTTTTGGAGCTTATATGATATTTGTTTGTTTATTTGTTTGATTGCTTGTTTGCTTTTGTCCTGTTTGTTTTGGTAAATTGGATCCCCCGTAAGTTCTGCCATAGAAGTCGATGTCTTCATGGGATCTCCGAAGGTGCTGCCAGTAAAGGTCACAGGTCAAGGATATATCAGTAACACTGTCGAGGGTCTTTCTTCTTTTAAAAAGTGTAACACAGCCCCCCCCACCCCCACCCCAACACCACCCCAGTTGTTTTCATACTGTACCTTAAAGAGCCTTGTTATTCTCAGCAAATACATCCAACAACAGCAACATTTTATTTCCATATTATTGCATTTACATGTGGTTCGTAATGCACATAAATCACTGAATTCCTCCAGTCCTATTGTGCTCATAAAGTTCTTCAGTGTGTCTCTGCATGTGGGTCTCCGCTGAAGAACTGCTGCAGGTTGTTAAAACGGCTCGGGTCAAGGACATCCATTTTGGATTTCCTCCCTTGCAAAGCGTTTATTCAAACATTTCCTAAACTAAGAAAGAAAAACTGGCAACTCTGGATGACAAAATTATTGTGCGAAAGTAACTGAAGCATTACTGATTATTATAACAGCTTCAACTTTTTTTCTCCTTTTTTTGTTGTAGTCATATTTTACCGCTGTGGAGCACATACTTGGTTCTGACAGTAGGGTTTCTAAACTTTTCCCCCACATGCCACAATTACATATATGTTCATGAAATGAAAGGCAACAGTGCCATTTGAAAAAGAAATAAAATTTTGTTTACTACGGGAGTTCGATTACCAACAAAATACACACAGTCTGTCCAGGGCTGCCCGCAGTTTTGCGTACAACTGTAGCCTGTAACTGGCCCTGACCTCAGCGCCTACCACAGTTTAGCAAGGTCAGATCATAACCTCACACAACCCCCCCCCCCAAAAAACACAACAAATGCTGCACACACACAAAAACAAAAAATCCACATTCACTCTTCACATGTCAAGTGCTTATATTATATTAAACCACTTTACACAAACCTTTAGAAAAATGGGAAATCTGAATGTTCCTAGCATTCTGAATAACCATCTTTACTACCGCATAACCTGGCAATATTTAGACATTCAGCCATTTAGTTCAAACACTTTTGGCATAGGTTAAAGTGCCAAAAAAAACCAAAAACAAAACTAAAACAAAACAAAACAAATTATTCCATAACCTTCAGTTAGGTCCGGCTGGGCAGCAGCTACCCAGGCTACAAAAGACAACACAAATTATACAGATAACAATGCAGCAATCTCAGTAAACTACATTTACCCTCAAAAGTTTGTGCAATTATCTCACTTAGCAGGCTAATTTATTTATTAACAAGCTTTTAAATGTAAAAAAGGGCAAGTAATGGAGGACATTTATTACAGGCCATCAGATCAGACTGTGGTTGTACTTAACTGTACTGTAAACTTCTATAACTGAGCGTGATCAAGGTTTGCAGAAAAGGAGAACACCACTCTCAGTGAAACTCGTTCTTTTGAATAAAAGGTTAAATAGAACCAAGTAGTTGCAAGGCAGCTTACGCTGAAAGTCAGTATTTCTCTCCAAGCCAGTTCCTCACACAGGGTTTCTTTTCATCCCAATTTCTGCACTTTGTCTTCTCTGTCTAACCGCCAAGCAAGCCAAACTGTAGCATCCATTCCTGTACAAGCCAAGTCCATGTCCCTGGGAAACTCGAGCCTCTCGCTCAGCCAAGCAACCCGGAGACCCACTGCTCGACAACATCCCTGCCAGAGAAGCAGGAGTTTGTCTGAGGCTAATCAGACACATGATCCAGGCCGCCTCAGGGCCAGTTTTTTTCACTACGAAAATCTGCATCACACATGCCAGTTGGGTCCACAGAGCTCGAGAACTCCAGCAGTCTCCTTTCTGCCCACCGACTGCCTGCTGTTACCAAGATGGTGACCGTTGGCCAAGGGAAGTGGACCCAGCAGAAACTGGCCAGCTGGACGTGGACTGCACACTCAGAGTTGGAAGTCTGTGAGGAGGAGTGAGCGCCACTGGAGAGAAAACCTCTTGGACGGGATGCGATACTGAGCCATGCAAACTAATCAGCATTTGACCTCTTCCGTGATCAATGGAAATCAATACACCAGTGCGCTCACTCAGTGTTGTGATTTTATTTTAAATTTTTCTCATTTTAATTTGACTTGGCACAGCCTCATCTTGTTGTTCCTTAGACACTGGATTATAAGACACTTTCTTTCTTCCTTTTTATTTTGTTGCAGAAATGTGATGGAATAAATTAAATCAAAAAGACAAAATTCTCAGTTGTTATTGAAGCCAGGAAAACAGGCGTTAGAGTGAACACATTTCCTGAATGTCAAATTATTCCATCAAAAAGTAATGCAGAGAGGGTTTTGGTGTAATATTGGAGTGAATATGTTGAATACCCAGCACACAGCACAAGGATCTGAGGTTTTTAAAATCAGCCAAGGTTTGACTATACAATAAATTGATTTCCATAAAAAAAAAAAAAATTAATTTCTCCAAACTATGGGTATATTGAAAGGTTTTAGGTACCTTTATGAAGCCTGCCGCAATTCAACAGACAGTATGACAGATGTAAATTTGGGGATAAATTGAGCCAAAAGCTGTTTTATAGATCAGTTTTTTCTGTGAGACAAATAATTTCAATTTCTTCTCTATAAAATGAATACGTTCATTATATTAATGGGCACAGTTGATATAACATTAGATGATAATCCATTAAAGTCTAACAAATAGAAAAAAACAAATAAAAATTTAAGAAGAACAAATAGAACAACAAATAGAAATTAAAGAAGAAAAACTGAATATAAACTGATACACGGTTAGGTACATAAGTATTTGGACGGCGTCACAATCTTTATAACGTTGCCTCTGTACACCACGACAATGAATTTGAAACAAAGCCATCAAAGTGTGACTGAATGGTAGACTTTCAAGGGTTTTCACAAAAATTTTGCATTAGCTCTTTTGGAATTACAGCAAATTTTATACAGAGAACCTCCTCATCAGAGGCTCGAAAACTGATCGTACAAACCAAATTAATCACAAATGAAAGGATTATATTTAATACTTGGATGAAAATCCTTTGCAGTCAGTGACTGCCTGAGGTCTGGAACCCATGGGTATCACCGCATTATGAGTTGGCCTGGTAAAGTCTAATCTGGCCTTTCTGTTCTGAAGTGTTATCAGAGGTTTGCACCTCGCGGTAAACCCTCTGCATTTACATTCATGGAGGCATCTCTTGATTGTAGCCTTTGATAATGATACACCTACCTCCTGTGAGGGATTTTTCCTCACCGAGGAAAGAATTCTGCGATCATCCACATCAGTCGTCTTCCGTCGTCTTCCAGCTCTTTATAAGAGCTGTTGATTTGGCTGCTAAAGTTGCTGCCATCTGTCTGATTGGCTTGTTTTGTTTTTTCAGCCTAATGATTAATTTGTCACAACATAACAAGGGAACAGGCCACACCTGGCCATGGAACTAATTGTTGGTCAACTGTCCAATTACTTTTTGACCTCTCAAAATGAAGGACTATATTTATTAAATTCTTAGATATTGAATCTTATATTTTTGTTAAACCCCTTGATGGCTTCGTTTCAAATCCACTGTGGTGCGGTACAGAGGCAAAATGTTTCACTGTCCCAGTAGCCATATACCAAACTGAAAATCTGTACAACAATACAATATAAGTTTCTATTTGTTAATAGCAGAGATTCTGATTCATCGTAGCAGGAGACGGACGGTTGTTAGCTATGGCAGTGAGCCAGAATGAACAACACTAGGACCCTGAAACTGAGGCAGCCAAAAGGAATTCAGCCATTATTCAATTTTTTCAATATAAACTTGTGTTTCCCTACTGTGACATGTAAAATGTCTTCTGTGAAATAGCTTTCATTTGTACCTTTGTTTTCAAAGAATATGTCTGTGACACAACAACCTCTGAGAAAGAAAAGTTTAAATTAAATTCATAACTCATTTTGGTCAGATGATCTAAATCAAATGATTTTGGTTGGATTCTGTTCAGACAAACTTCTACAGGTTATACTTGGCCAAGTCGGCTGCAATGCCAAGTGTATTCTAAAAGCAGGAGGGAGGAAAATACTGTATAATTGAATATAACTGAAATAATTGGATAGCAAAAGAGGCCAGTGCATTTGTGCTCAGAGTTGAATCTTGAATGCATGTACCCTTGGAATAATGTTTATTCATTTTCGTCTTTGCAAGTTTTTCCAAATGGAGCAGAGCTCAAATAGCCTGTTTAAGTGTGCTATCAAAAGGACCTCTTTTGATTTATGTCAGCCTCACAAAATAAAGTACTAATTCATCTGACTCTATTTTTATCTTTTGTGTGAATGTGTCCCATATCAAGCTTCAATTTAAGCATAATAAATTTTATATGCTGCTTACGGTTTGTTATGTTTTTGTTTGTTTGTTTTATGGTTTCTGCATGTTCATTTGTTGTGATGGATCATATCTGTTATATTTATTATACCATATATATAGGCATTTGCTTGTCAATCAATGAAAAATTTGTTTTTTTAGACAAAATTAAAAACAAACCAATCCTCAATCTTTGCTCTAAACAGTTTTACATTTTGCCAGCGACTCATTAACTTATTACATTTATTATTTATGTAATATCAAATCTTAGGCACTATATCTACCCTACTGGGTGAGTATTTCCTTGTTCAAATCCTGAGTTTTTGTGGTAGAGATTGTAAATCCTTCTTAGAAAAATTCATAACTTTGGCTATATAAATAAAATTTACTCTGCTGGACTTTTTTTTTTTTTTTAATCTTTGAATCAAGAGACAAACAATCCTCGAAAAAAAGTGTTTTCCTTGTCAAATCAAAAGGGACATGATCTTGCAGTTCTGGCTTTCTCTGGACAGAGGGCGCTGTTAGATTAGAATTGAAAAGAAAAAAAAAGTATTTTGTGCCTCCTCTTTTCAAAAATTTCCCCTTTCATCCCTCAATTAAAACAGAAAAGGAAGCGAGTCAGTGAATGAAATACGCTGTCAGCAAACAAGGTATTAGCAATGAACCAAGAAGAGGCTGTGTAAGTCACGCCCAGAACATCATGTTCTTTATTGACTCCATCATGGAGTTCGGTGTTGTGGGAGTCGTGACATGTACAAACACACACACACACACACACACACACACACACACACACAACTAGTGATCCTGTTGACTTTTTAATTTGAAGATGCAACAGCAGCAGCAGTAGCAGCAGTCTGTTGAACCAGTCTGCAATATATGACTAGTGTGTGAGGAAGATAGTGATGCAAGTACAAGATTAAAACTAAACAGGAGAGCAACACGCTCTTTTCATGTAATTAGCCTAAAAGCCTTTTCATCGGGTTTGGAACACTTTGAATGCTCACACACAAACACACAAACACACAAACGCACGCTAATGAAAAACACTGGAGTCTGCTTATCCCTACAAATATTCACACATTCACCTCTTAACACTGCTGGAAAATGTATGTGTGTGAAGGCCCCATTGTCTCCTCATGTATTTTAGTGTTTGCATGATGTATTTATATGCTAATGAACCTGGAAGGGCACGCGGAGGTGTGTGTGTTTGTTTGTGTGTGTTCGTAAGACGAAAGGCAGGAGTCACTGCAGCTGGAGAACAGATGGTGGATGAGGACCTTGAAGACAGATGTATAAAAAGTCTTAACAACGCGACTGCAGCTCCTTCCTGAACTATGTTTACCTCGCTCATCCCTTTCCCTGTTATTCCCACTTTACTCTGATGAGATATTGTTATTCAGGCACACTGTCTGGATGCCTGTGTGACTTGAGGTACTTTGGCACCAAACACACCTTTTGTACCTGACTGAAATGCAAAAAGCAGCTGTTAGCAATGATTGACAGGCCCACACTCCAGTCAGCGCAACATGCTTCTCTTCTTCCCATCTCTAATGGCAGAGCTCCTCGCATTGCTCGGTGTCAGAAAGATGAAAAGCGATGGGCTGAGCGGAAGCCAGTACATAGGATTCGCAACTTTTGTTTGTGTTTAAATTGGACTGCTATTGCCATTTTAAAGGACAATTCCGCTTCCTACTTCTTGGGTCTCATTTTCATGGTTTTGGCCATAATTCCCATTGGTAATAACACACGCCAAATTAAACTGGATATGATTAACATTTCTATGATGAGAATAGATCAAATGATTATGTGTAACGTGAAAGGGGTCGGCCATAGCGATGAACCCACGTAGAAATATCTCCTGGCTCCTCTCCAGTTCCCCTCAGCTCTGAGAAGATTTATAGCAAATTTCAGATCTCTTTTTTTTTTTCAGTCTCTCTTTCCCCCACCCGCCGCTCTCATCGCTGTCGCCTTCGACCGGAGCGCTAAAGATCCACTGCACCGAATCAGCACCGGACGGCAGACAAAGCTATCAACTAGCTAGTGAATATAATGGAGCATCCGGAAACTGAGCTGTACATTTTCCGAGAGGAGAAGAGAGCGGATTGTCACCAGGTGGTCAGACACATGAGTCCAAGTGAAAGCTAATATTGCTCCGTAGATGCTGGATGGCGAGATAGTTAACTGTTTGCTAACAAGTCCTCCTTATCACAAGTTTGATTTCGAAGCTCTGGGGACTAAGCCGTTATTGATTGGTTTGTTCTAATCACAATTTGTCGTAAGAGACACATGGCAGGTGTTTTTCCCTTTTCTACAGGCAGCTTTACAGAATGGCAGTTGCAGTACATTCCTTTTGCTGATTGACTTTTGTTTCTGCGGCGCAAGTAGAAAAGCTAAGAAGGCTAAAACAAAGAGGCCTACTTCAGCTTTCTCTGCTGGTAATGTGACCGTCATTGTTCCTTAGTCCCCCGGAGGAGGTGGACGGTTGGTCAGTTGAATGTCGCTTGTGACGTGGACACAATTTTTTTTTTTTAATTATTTTTAATTTCCTGTTGATAGTCAGTGTTGTCTTCTTTTGATAATAACCAAGGATAATTTCCTTGCCTCAACGAATCACTTTTGGTGCCCAAGTTTTCGAGGCGTCAGACCAGAAAATGCTTGCACGGTTCATTTTGTAAAGCAATGACAATCAATGTATTATGAATTCTTAATTTGTAAGTCTAATTAATCCGATTGTCTGATGACCCGTATATCTTGCTCCACTGGACTGTGATTCAGCAACGATGCCATCATATCAGATCTCAGCCTTTTCTTTTGCGAGTTAAGTTTCATCATATCTAAAAAATAAAAACCAAACAAAAAACATTTGGAAAGATTAAAACTACAATAAAAATTAATTACACTCTCACTGCACGTCTCTCATACCCAGTAGGAGCAAACCTTCAAAAATGATGTTAATTGACAATAGAGGTTTGATTTAGTGCTTTAATGATTATTTAATCATTGCCCAGAAAATTAATTATTTTCGAAAAACCTTTTCAGTGTTATGGTGTAAGTTACTTATTGAGCAAAAATACCAGAAATTCACTTGTTCCACTTCCTCAAATGAGAGGATTTGCAGATTTTCTCTCTTTCTTACTCCACTGTAAACTCAGTGTCTTTGAGCTTTGGTCTGGGACAAATAAAGCTATTTAAAGATGTGACCTTGGGCTCTGAGACATTGTGATGGCATTTTTCCACTATTTTCTGACATTCTATAAGTATTGGACAGATGAGCCGATGATGAAAATTATCTTTGGTTACAGCTGCATTTTGATCATATGGTTTTATTTCAGGTGGTGCCTACTAAATCTGTCTCATTCATGAATGCTTTTGATCACTGATGACATCTATTCACTGATGTTATAATCGATCATCCAAAAATCCAAGCCAAACTTTGAACACTTTTCGGGGGTTGCAGGGACACGCAGGTCCATTGATTGCTCACCACGGAGCCAAGACTCTGGCTGGCTCCTCACTTTAATACAGGTGCACATGGTATTTCAACACCTCGCCACCCACCAGCTTTTTTGCTGTCTGCAAGCCAGCATTTTCCATTTTACACTTGAGGCATTTAGCTGCCACTTTTATTCAGAGGGAATTAGCCTGGATGGAACAGTAGAGTGAGCTTCCGTTCCTGTATGACTGAAATAATAAGCAAGTAAGAATCAGGAATGCAAGGCCGAGCCTTGTACTATAACCATGCAATTTTCTGTGTATTTCTATAGCAGTCATATAAGGGTGAAGTGCTCGGAAAAAAATGATGAAGGTTTTTTTTTTTTTTTAAAGAAAGTAAATGAAAAGGAGAACAAAGAGGATGTGACTCAGTGCAGAAAAGGTAATGTCAAGTGTTTCTAAGGAAATAAGCTTTTATGGAAATGAAGAGTCGTTTTGCACGTCTGATTGGTGAGAGAAGATAGTTATTTCAACATTAGGAGTCAGTAAAGGAAAAGGCTGAGTGGCATGGATTTTCCGCACTGCCTAACATGGCACACGGAAATGAAAGATGGGGAAAAATAAAGTAAGCAAACGCTGCAATACAGCTACATTAAACGATCCTACATGCCCATGGTACACTCACCCAGGTTTTTTTTCCATTTATTCTGAATGATTAGTACTCTTTGCAGAACTTTGTAGACATGGCGGTGCTTGTTTGAAAACTCTGTCACGCTCTTATTAGTTTGCTTGCGCCTGTTAGGGAAGGATGAACTCCACCCTTATCAATCCTAAGGCCTCAGTGTGCTTCAAATAAACTAGGTCACACAGCTTGTTTTTCTACTGAATCAATCACTCTCCAAAAATTCTGTCTCATTTAGTCTCGAATGTGGTGAATCATACAACTGGGACAATGGCATCACATATTGGGGCATCCCTATCTCTTTTGAAGCTATTCACGATGTGACATTCAATTACACACAAGAATTGAAAAAGGAGCTTTAGAGAGAAGCTCGGGTCCTGCCTTACTCTGACACACCTGCACACCTGGCCAGTTGCTACATTAAGTGACCATTGAGTGATCGTCTCCCTGGAAGCTTTGTCATGTGCGTACACCCTGCACATGTCAAGATCAATCATGCTACACTCATTACTGACAAAAGATGAAGTCAGAGGCGCTGACCTTGGCACAGCTGCATAAATATATTTGAAATTACATGACGGGAGATTGGGTATTAGTTTCATTTTATTTCATTCTTGTACCGTTCACTGCTGCATTAGAAATACCAGTGGTTATTATTCCATTCTTAGATGCCCTAAACTCAATTCTTTTTATTCTTCTGTAGCCCATAAGGGCTTAACAGACCAATTGCAAATTACATTTGTGATAAATATAAATGTATAATGTGAAGACTGGTTTGAACAAGATTAGGTCAAAACATAGTATAAGGCTGGACAACCCTTTATCTGTTAGCTTCTCTCCTACTCTCTATGCTCACATATACAGTAATTCGATACAGCTGAATTCCCAATGAAGCTGTTCTCATTTACGTGTTTCCCTGTTTCTGTTGTCAGACAATGGAACAAGTATAAAATAGTGACTGAAAAGCTGTTGTCGCTGTTCAGCCGGAAACAGTTAATGCATAGCAGAAGTATGTCTTGTGAAGTTCAGAGTAGAACTAAAAGATAAGATGATTACAGCACAGTTCACAGACAAGAGCGAACACAGGTAAGTTTGCTGTAAATAGACTGTTATGGTGACAAAATACAGTATACTTGTTTTTACAGGTAAGGATATGTGCTGTTAGCATTAGAGATTAACGCATTACTATATTAGCATTCAAATAAATATTAATTGCTGGCATTAATGGTCACTTAGACTCTTAAAAGCCAGCTAAAATGTTAAGTTAATGTAGATCAACCCCCGTAGTATTATTTAAGTATTTATTAATTAAAGCTTACTGTGACCTATAAATGTTGTTTTGTGTATTAAGACTGTATAAAAATCAAGATTATTGCAGGAGAAATGCAGCTTGCAGGTCTGGTTAAACTGCCATAGTCAATCCGATACATGCAGTTAAAGTTGTAATAGGGAGTTTTCAACCTGGAAAACAGTTAATATGACAGTTGTGTTAAAGAAACTAAGTTGTACTCATACAGGTGTGAAAGTATTACATGAGGTTTGGAGCAAAAGCTATAAGTTTATTACAGCCCCTTTCAAAGTCGAGAGTCAGATTAGAGCAACACAACTCGAATGCAAGACGACGATATGAACAGTGTTGTTGACTACGGCCATTAATATGTTTTGAAGTGGTAACCTCGTTTCCATCCAGACGGTTAGAAGAGTCCTTTAGGATTCTGAAAATACCCCAGGACAGCAGTAAGTGTATTTAAGGACCCCAGGAGTTTTTTTCAAACACTGCTGGTTAATTATCTTTCAGATAAACAAGTGGTAATTCCTCTGTTTTGAAAGTATGCTCATACATGGGAGGCACAACCTGGGACTAAAGTAGCCTCTGTAATTAAATGGGTTTTACCACTCTCTAATGAGTCCAGTGGAGCTCAGGTATTTTTGGGAGCTAAGCCATCCCCTCCCATTCCACTATAATTCACTATAATAACTGTTTCAGATTCTGTTTGATGAAACGACAAGAGTTTAGTTTGCCTATATCACCCTTTTTCACTGCAGACATTTAAAACCTGTCAAACTCAGGTGTAACCAGCACCATTAACTATGTCTGCGTTTCATTTATGTGCTAATTTCCAGGGATCTTATTCAAAGCCTGTTCCTCTCCTGCTATGACAAGTCAAAACGTCTGCTGTGTAAAATAAAAAAAAGGTCTATTACGCAGATTTACTGAGCGACATGGGAACGGATTCATCATTAATGATAAAACTTCCTTCTGTGCTTTTCTTCGGCTATTAGGAGTCGAAAAACGTGATGTGAAAACAGTCTGTTCGTACAAAGAGTCCGATGGTGTCACATCGTTCCCAGTGTAGCTGCACCAAACTTCGATCTGAGCAGATACCTCATCAGCCAGAATAAGTGAGAACACCTGTGCTGGTGTGCTGGGCCTTGAATGTAAAGTTGTTCACATTTCAAACTTATGTGATAGTCTTTTAAAGGAATAGATCAGATTCAGGGAGGAGTTAATGGGTAGAAAATTCACGGATAGCTTTATTATGATTATATGTGCAGTGTGAAGGTATCTCATTGAAGCCCAAACAGTACAGCATGAACAGGTGTGGCTTACTGTATTTTGACTGATAAGACATCCTAACAGGGCCATGCGAGCAGATACAAAATGTACCTGATTGACACCTCCCCAACTCTCTCATTAGTCTTGTTGCACCGGATTTGGTGCGACAAGTTCATGTCATTTAACGTTCAAATCTTAATCATGAGAAATTGGCAAAAGGAAGAGGAGGAAGAGTGGGGAGAAAAAACGTTCACATCAGCCTCCGACTTGTAATTCGGAGGGAATTTCTGAAAAAGCTGTACACTATGCTGTTTTTTGGGTTTTTTTTTTTTTTTCGATTTCACTTCGGTAATGAACAGCTTCAAATACAAAACTCAACAAAAGAGGTTACTTTAGGCTATTTATCTTGTGTAGCTAAAAGGTTAGCACTAGGGCTAAGCACCGTGGAATAATGATTGAGTTTTTTCCATTCCTCCCATTCTGGTGACATTCACACAATGTCAGTGTAGTAACATTAATGTAGGAACATTAATCCCCCTATATTTAAAGATGCATTACATTTCTTACCTATGAATATTCACTCCATTTGCCGTTCAGCTCTTTTGAAGTCTGAGTTTGCTTTTGTTCAGCTTGCGCACATCTTCACAGTCTGCCAATAAAAACACTGTTGCTCTGTGAATCTTTGGGAAATCAGAAATTGTTTTTCTAACACTTCTCCTGATTATTTTTTGCACACTATCACACACAGACTGCAAATGGTGGTGTCACTCTCGCACACTGTTTATTGTGTTTATCGCGCCCTGATCAATATTTATCTATTACCCACATCGGAGCCGTGACATCACGTCCCTTTGGTAGAGTGGAGTGCTGTTAAATTTTGTTGAACGTAAAACTAATGTGACCGTTCCTTAACTGTCTCGTCACTGTCGCTGCACTGTGTCATAAATCACTCCCCTATTCGCTCATTCACTACTCCCTATGTAATGGACACTTAATAATTTATTCTATAGCAGGCAGTAAATTTAGATTTTGGTTACAGATGGATCATCTTCATTTTGTGTCAACACTCACAGGTGTAGAGTTGCATGACTCCTATTTTCAGACTTATAAATGTTTCACATTGTTCTATGGGATTATTTTCGGAAAATAGTGTACATACCATTGACCGCTCTTCTGTTCCACTACAGGGATTTTAGGGCACTATAGGGCATAAATTTCCCAAATAGATTTTAGACACTCAAGTAAAATAGCCAACATTAACTATAGTCCACTATATAGTAATTACAGAGTGATTTCAGACACTGTGGAGTTTCTTTGACCTCAGGTAATCCCCAGCAGAACACCACTAGACATAAACCTGAGGTCTAATCAGCCGGAAGGATTGAAAGCACCTGTGAGCAGGCATGCAGGGTCTTTAATATTAAATGTGCCTTAATGATGGGCGTCTCACACAATGGCCCTTTCAAAGAATAGTTGGATCTGGGGTCGTTCTGCTCCTTTCTATTTTCCTTTTCAGAGTGAGGCAATTTTTTTCAAGTGATACAATCTCATGGTTAGTTTTATTATGTCTCTGTGTGCAGTTTAAAGATACACTGAGAGGTCAGCACACCTGCAGGAATCATACTTAAATCCAAATAGACTTTACTCATTTTGACAGGTTAGACCTCCTCCCAGTACAATGTGGGCATGGGCAGAAAATGTTTTATTGACATCTCCCTGACAGTGTTTTATACTGAAGGCCAGTAATTTAAACACAGACAAATGAGAGTCGACCACAGTAGAACTACATTAGCCCTCAGGAGTCTCTCTATTCGTCAATGAGCATGTTTTATTTCCAGTAAAATAACTTTATCTATATATCATGTAGAGAAAAGCCGAGAGATCACTGAAAGTGCTAATTTTGGGCTTTAACGCTGTATCTCATGTCTCTAGACCATTAATCATTTGTTTTGAGAGACATTTTCAAAACTAAGTGCTTACTATTTTCACGAAAGCAGATTTTCAAATAGACAGCTATAAAAACAAGTTGGAATAAAATCATTTTACATGCAAATACACTATTTCAATTTTCTCACCTTTTTCTGCTATATTTGTGTGTATAAACATTGAAAAACATTTTTTTACAGCCTAGAACTGCTCCATAACATTCTGAGTAATTTTTAGCAGTTATCACTAAAGATTTGTACATTCTGTGGCACTTGGGTCATTTTTCTTGTAATCTGGGTTTCTGGCTGCTTTATACTTTGTTAAATTGATAAAACAAGGGATGAATAAGGGATACCATGCATTTGGGCTAAGGACAGATCAAAAAATTATAAAAACAGAGACACTGTCAGTTTGGTCTGAATCTTATTGTTTTTAGGTGAGACAATCTAAATGATTGCTATCTATGGAAAGCAAAACCCCATGGCCCACCCACACAGGTGTCTTCACTTATTTTGACTGATTAAACCTCCTCTCAAGACAATGTCGGCTTGTAAAAAACCTGCTTTGTGATTTGTTATTGTTGTTGCACCTGGGAGGGAGAGACAGCCTCCGACTTTAGATCAGCCAATTTCCAGCGTAGTTCTACCCAACAGCAACCAGGGGTCCAATTGGCCAGAGTTACTGATTTTACATCTGTACTGTTATAATCTTACATCATGGCCCCTATAACTTAGTAGCGTTGCTACAATACCCACAGCTAATGAGAAGGAGTTCAGGAAGAATCCAATGTTGGAACATCTAAAATAGAACCTCCCCTCTTTCATTTCTCATTCTTGAATTTGCATTATTAGATTTACACACGGCAAGTTACTTAGGTCACAGCGGCTAAATTATGGTGTTGATAACCCCAGAATTAAGGCTTTGACTCCTTTAACCACGAGCAGCTGTGCTCGCTGCTCCTTATATATGCAAGCAGGAAATTAAAATGATATCAGATGGTTTCCATCCACCTGTTTTTATGCGCATTTGAATCTGCGAATAAAAAAAAAAAAAAAAAACAGATGCTGGAAATCTGAAAAACTTACCAAAATAAAAAAGCGCAAAAAGTTTTTTATGCTCATCTGAGTTGGATTCATCCACAAAAACAAAATGCTAAAAGGCGCATTTTTCACTGCATCATCTTGTTGAACCTCCCTCTTCTGCAATAGTTTTTTAATGGCACACAGTTGGAGAAATTAGCACCAACAAGTTTTAATCTTGACAAACTAACTCCTTATATTGGTGTAACAGTGGTTGATGAAAATGTGTATCTAATTGCATTTTACTTTGCCACATTTCCCAAAAATTTTGCTAAAATTTGCACCACATTCGGCAACCCTGTCACATAGAAATAACCTTTTCCATCCAACTAAACTACAACAACAAATCAAAAGAGTCAAAAGTACTAATATTATTAAAATTCCCTGGCAAATCAAGAAAATAACTTGATACCAACACCAACCTAATCAGAAATAATGTTGAGGGGTCGGCCGTATTTGCTGTTGCAGTTTAGTTGTGAAAAAAAATGTCATTTTTAGGAGACAGGATTTCATTCGGATAGAAAATTGACATTATCTTTCTAGAAGTCTTCAGACCCTTTGTCTCATCAAAATTGTGTTTTAGGACTTTTTAAAACAGGGAATTTTTCACAGCAGACATTTTGACTTGTCACAGTAGGAAAAGCACAAGTGTTACTAATAAAATTAACAACGGCTCTGTGCTATTAAAGTCCCAGTAAGCAATCGTGCTGTGACAATGAACTAGCATCTACAAAACCAGGGCCTTGAAACTGAGGCAGCTAAATGATATTCAGTCATCACTGATTCAATTATATACACCCTTGCTTTTTCCTCTTGTGAGATGCCAAAATGTCTTCTGTTAAAATGATCTGTTTGAAAAGCACCCTTTTGTGAGATAGATAGTATTAATAGACTAATATACTGCAGTTTAAAGTTTTATACTTCAACTTTAAATTAACTGTCTAATTCTGGTGCCAAACCAAATGTTAATGTCTTATCTCAAAATGACCTTGAGACATAAAAGTGATTTGACAGAAATGATGAGGAGATAGAGGATTTGAGTGCCTTCATGGTTGATGACTGTGTCCCACTGGTGCAGCTGCGGCTTCATTGTGTTAGCAGGTCCTCTGTTTGAACTATTACGGTTTTTGTTTTTTTGTTTTTTAACAATAAAATCACTAAAGAGGGTCAGATGTTGTTTCATTATTACATCCAAAATGAGTGAGAAGACATAAAGATTTTGCTGTCTCTGCTATCACCCTGAGAAAAGCAGAACAGAGACAAAAGCGACTAGGTCAAAATTTAACCATTTTCCATTGCAGTTTCTCAGTTTTTCTTTGTATTTCACCAGAATATTTTTTTTCAAATGATAGTTTAACCTGAAAAAACCCCCCAAAGCCACTGAAATGTCCTGCGGTCCATATTGTATTTGGCAGCGTGTGAATGGACCGAACGTATCACCTCATCCTCTCAAACATACTTGGCTATTCCAGAAAATTGAGAATCTTGTTTTTGTAACCCTCGGGTCACCGCAGCACAAGTTAACATGGAGAGAGAGGCATGGAGACACATGGGAAGGAGCGCACGGATCGAGGGGAGGTGAAATGAGGGGAGATAAATGGGTGGAAAGCCACATGAGGAAGGTGCAGAAGGTGAGATGGACAAATGACAGTTTTATTTTCTCCTAAGAGAAGGAGAGATTGAACAGCTGGCTCCTCAAACATGCATGCACACACGCACACACACAAAAACACACTTTCCTCTGTCTTTCCATCTGTTAATATTCATTTGAGATCATGTTGAGCACAAAGCAAAGAGATAATAGTATCTGCATAATGGATGTTTTTGTGAAACTGTGAGTAAGTCTGTGCATTTGATGAGTTGTCTTAATATCCTTTTCTATAACACTGTGTCACTAAAATACTGCTTGCTTCACTCACAGACAGGCATACATGAGCACGCACGCACGCACTCACACACACACACACACACACACACACACACGTACTTACACGTGTCTGTGTCTCAGGGTGTGTGTTGGTTTCTTTGTCCCTCCAATATATGAAATACAGTAGTATCCTTGTTGTCTTAACCTTAACATTTTAACTGTGTGCATGTGTATGTGCAAATGCCTGTGTGTTTTCGTGTGTGTGTGTGTGTGTGTGTGTGTGTGGTGTAATGAGGAAAACTGCCATTTGGGAAAACCAATTACAAAAGGTAAATAACATAACCCTTGCCCCTTTAGCCAAACAATGAATTTATAAAGAGGAAAAAGCTCCTCTTACACATTCCCATACACACACACACACACAAACACACACAAACAAACACACGCACACACACACACACACACACACACGTGCACACACACAGTAGTTTTGG
>CM029114.1:6417500-6702500 GCA_016859345.1 Istiophorus platypterus | reverse complement strand
TTTATTCAAATACTCAGAACTTCACTGTTTACATTTTTTCTCTGACAGGGGACCTTTAGTTGCATAATGATGTAAAAGTAAAAATAAGAAGTGGAGGTAGTGTGACATTATATTGCCACAAAACCTCTTAGAGACGGATGGTGCACAGAGTTGTTGATTTGTTTGAACTATAACCGCGATATTCAATAATCTTACCCAAGTGGTTTCAATTGTCTACACATGTAACCAAACATTAAAAGGTGGGAGATCAGAACATGCTCATTTGGGCCCCATGAACATGATGACAAATTACATATATTTTGGTCATTTAACTATGAGGATTTGTTGGATTTTACAAGTGAAAGGATAAAACCAAATAATAGTAATAACTGAATGAAAACTAAAAAAAAATGTTGCACACCTGGTGGGCAGGTGTCTCAGAAAATGAAATCATGCAAGTGAAAGTTTGTCAGCACTGCGTTTTGGGCAAAGATGTTCTTCAGGCATCAAATTCAAATTCAATATATATATATATGACTAACTGATCTTAGGGATGTTTATTTTGAAATAAAATATTAAAGTATAATAGTCTCAGTTGGAACCTCAGGTGAGGTTTGACTCCTTTTGAATACATCTGCAGCCAAACTGAAGTTTTATCTCTTGGTTTGATATGACAATGTGGTAAAAAATAAAAAAATAGGTCAACGTGTTGAGAAGTTTTAGAGTTTGAAATTGGTGAGTGTTTGAAAAAAGGGCAGTTTTTGATATTCAAAATCATTGACAAAGGCTAATAATAATAATAATAAAAAGAATAAAAAGAATATCAAAAATATATAAAAGTCCCCAAAATTATGGCTCAAACCATATAACACATATGTGAACTCACCACTTCTTATTTCAGTGGCTTTTTGGTGTAAAATCTACTTGTAAATCAATTTTATGTTGCATATTCCAGGCGGAATATGCTCTACAGAGAAGATTTCTTATGTGTTTGTGGAAATGGCACAACAAGATGTGCTGTGTTAATCTGATATATAATCAGCATATAACCAGTGAGGCATATTATTCCAAAATGACATTTTGCATAAATAACATAATTTATGCAGATTTTAATGTAACCTGCACAGTTAGCCATGAAATTTGTAAAAGTTGTCAAAATGAACAATGGCAAACTGATGTGACTGCTTACTTTTTTTGTCTGTATGTGCATATTCACGTGCATATGTGGGCGTCTCTGTGTTACCCTCTAAATACTAATAAAATCTAAGGCAGTATATTTGTTTGGATGAAATGTGATGGCATTTGTTTTCATTAAGAGCTCTGACATTTTTGGTTTTGAAAGAGCTTGAACAAATCAGTTTTCACTTTTCTCCTGCAAACTTTTTGTCCCTCACAGCCCAGTATTCCACTTCAATAACACTCTAAGAGCAGTCTTTGTGTGCATTGTTGAGCCATTCAGTGTGTGTGTGTGTGTGTGTGTGTGTGTGTGTGTGTGTGTGTGTGTGTGTGTGTGTGTGTGTGTGAGTCTGTTTTTTGTGGAACTGTGCGCCACATATTAACACACATATGACCCTCTTTCCCCTGTCTGCTCTGCAAATGCTTCAGTTTTCCTGCATGACTGAACACACACAATGCGTCTGTCAAAGTAACCAAAACAAACCCATCCCTGACCCACATGTCTGTTATTGGTGTCTGTCGCCAACCGGGACATACACAAACACACACACACACACACACACACACACAGATCCATGCATAAACAGTGAAGACACAGAGATGTCAGTGATGAGAAGTGCCAAGCTTGAGAACTGAGAGAGACTCTGTCAGAACTGTTTGACACACAGACAAACATTATATATATATTTTTTATTGAACACACAAAATGTATTCAACTCTGAGACAAATATTAGATTAAGGCAGCAGGTAATGATTATTCTCACAACTGATTAATCTTCTGTATCGTTTTTCTACAATTTTTTTGATCAAGAAAAGCAGAAAAGCAGCAAATTTTCTATTTTGGGAAATAGAAGTTTGAAACTATATGGAGTTTTTTTTACAACTTTCCTTGAAAAAAATTGAAACCATTAATCAATTATCAGAATAGTTAGGTTTTCTAACGATCGACCAATCACTTCAGCTCTATATTTTATATTCAAGGCATGAAATAACTATCAGGCATTGTTAACCCCTAACTTGAAGGCTGTTTGCTTTGCAGCAATGTGGCTAAAAGTAATAAGGTACGAATAAGGTGTCTTTACAGCTATCTTTATTGCCTATCGCATAATTGAGGATCAGCAGGTCTATCTTGAGCCCAATTTGCCTTGCGATAATCACAATGGCGACCTGATTTTAGGCTGGTCTTAAGTAATTATCTTCACAGATCATCTTAACTCTCCAGACACACATGCGGGCCAGTCGTGGCCACACAGAATTCGAATCGTACTCATTAAAATCTAAAATATTTACAATTTGAAATCCTGCTCTGTGAGAGCAACGCCAGCTGCCTCATGTGCAATTTATCCTTGATGTTTAGTGTGAAAGACTGATAGTGTTTCCAAAAGGCACAAGCACATCAATAACTGCTTTGCAGTCGTGTGTTAACAAGTGTGGAAACTAGAAAAGATGAAAGAATATCACTCAACTCCCATTCCAAAGATTTAATTATTTCATTTTATCTAAGGCTCAGAGTTCATTCGTGCCCCTCAGAAACGGCAGTTGAGAAAACAGTCTCAACGCAAGGTTCATTTAGTGGCTGTTCTGAAGGTTTTCAGTCATATCCCATGGTCTTCCTCAACAGATGCCCAGCTGTAATGGAACTGTAAATATTCAAATCTTCATTTTGTTTAGATGACACCTTGATAATCATCTCTGCTTGCCTTTGAAGATCAGGTGACGTGACCATGAGATCCAGAACAACTATAGTAGCCTGTTGGCGAGATTGTTTTCTCAACTTTTATTTGATATTTAAAAGCATGTTTGATGACATTTGAATGCAGGTAAATGCCATAAGGGAGGATGTTGGGGGGGGGGGGGTTGTAAGGTATGTGGACTGTGTTCAAATTGGTTTAAATGAATTTTGTGCCACTTCGAATTCGTTCCAATTTGATTTTTTTTTTAAATATGTGACAGCCCAGGTAAATGTCACATCAATTTCACCTAAAGGTCCCCTGTTTAGTTTTCTTGTAAACAAACAAGGACTTTTTTCAGTGTTGTCGTTGCATGTAATTGCCGCTGAGTATTGGTTAGTGGGACAGTGTAAAACTGGCAGCTGGAAAGTGTAATGCGCCGACCTGTGTGCTCGCACGCATAAATATGGTCCCTATTGTATGTGAATAATACAAACAAAATGGGAAACCACTCGTAAAAACTGCTCCATAACACTACTACCGTTCACAAACTCTACAGGGTACCTTTCAAAATACATGTTAGTCAATGCATTATTATAATGTATATCTTTTGTTTGTTGGCCATATCAATCTATTGTGTTATCACAAAAAAGCCAAGAATTTTATAATAACAATAAAAAAGAATAATAATAAAAAAGAATCTTTGCATAGCTCCAGAATGTGCTTTTTTTTCACCTCTCTTTATTCTTTTTAAATAAATTTGAATTCATGGAGTCATATTTTGTGTATTCAGGTCACACTTAAAAAATATATTCTTAACCGCAGTGGGAATGACCTGTTAAAATAAATAGTACATAAATAAAATAATTCCTGAAAGATCAATAGCCAGTGACTGGAGGCAAAACCTCATAATATAACCATGATTTTAATCATTTAACATATGATGTTCTGTTTTAGTTATGTATTCTTGAGTGGGGCTTTGATAACAGTGGAACAAAAATAGGGTTTATTTCACATTTTATCACTCTTTTGACATCATTCAGCCTGTGAGCCAGTCTGATGTAGGACTGTATCTACACCCAGTAAAATTTACCCACCATCCTTTATAGTTCTACTTTCTGTAAACTGATTGTTCTGTTTCACTTTGCTTCTGAGAAATCTATTCTTATTAGTTGCCTTTATTATGACTGCCCATTCATCTTACTTTATTGCTCTTCCTCGTGTGCAGTATATTAATGAGGGCTGAACACTGCATTTAAGCTTTGTTGTTCCTTGGCTCCACAAGTGTGGGTTGTCAAAAATATGACACATATACTCAGTGCATATTGCATTTATTTACACCTGTACTTTTATCTAGACACTATAATTGTAATGGAATGTCCCGGGGTGCATGTTAATAGGCAGGTGTGGGGATGTGAAATGCTTTCACATTTTTGAAAAAGACTGGTATTTTTCAGTTTCTGTCAGGGGAGTCGAACAAACAAACAAATGAAAGGAGTCTGATATTATATCAAGAAGACCCCTGCTGCTGGCATGATAAGTTTGCTGGAGGGAGTTATGAAAAGACTCAAAGTTATTAAATCATGTCTATGTCTCTAAAAGATGAAACCGTGTTGATACTTTCTCTTTCCAAGAGACTTTCTTTCTTAGAGGTTACTCTGCCACACAAAGCGCCATTGCTTCTGTCAACCGTGCCTTTGTTACCTTAGCGAGTTGAGTTACCACGTCACCTGAGCGTCCAAAAAACCTTGATGTTTATGTGTGTGTGTGAAACAATGGCAAAAACAATAGTTATTACAACCGCGGAGACTCTACAGGTCCGTTTTTACCTGAGGAAACAGGAAAACAGACACAGTTTAGCGACTGGCTGGTGAATAGAGTTGAGCATTTAACAGCTAAACAGCCAGGTTTTTCCATCATTAGCTGGTGGAGACCAAAAACAGAGCTAAAGGATACTGAATATTGGCCGCAAACACGAATCAAAATGAAAGGTAATGTTGCTCTTTAACTGCTTATGTTCACTGACAAGTCCACAGTTCGCAGTTTATTAGAAATTATGGCACAGCATCGTGTTGTCTGTTGTCCAGCCAAGCGTTAACCTGCCCCTTCATGTCTTTTGATTCACGAGAGAGTCAAGCAGTGGGCTGGTTTCACAGTACAGACAGCAACTCGCTTTAGCTCTATCAGTCAGTATGTCCACTAACCACGCTCTCTGTTTTCCCTTCGTTTGTGTTTTAATTAGTTAATTAGATCCGGAGCATCACGATGACTGTTGTCGGGCAGCTTCGGGCTTTATTTGTAAACACCACCCAGAGGACTCCGCAAACTGCAAACACACACACACACACACACACACACACACACACACACACACACACACACACAAATCCGAAATATACGCTCACACACATAAGCATCAAATTAACATTTAGAAAGAAAAATATCAACAAAACCAGGACAAGAGAGCATGGTACTGAGCCAGAGTCTTCAAAGACAACTTCTGACAGAATTCTTGATGAGTCAGAATAAAAAGGCATGAAAATGAGAGGGTGAAAGCAGAATAACAAGAAAACATCATTCTCTCTCCCTCTGTGGATGTGTGTGACAGTCCTGGCTTTCATGTTCACAGCTGTGTCAACAGTAAATAGCAGAGAGATTATTCTTTTCTGTGTTCTGTGATTAGCCACTTAATTATTGAAGCTGTATACTTGCGCATGTGTTCGTGTGTTCTTTTCACTACTGAGGAAGCATTTAAGATTTTATGTTTTTGGAGTGAACAACTCTGCTTTTTACGCTTACTTACAAATATGTGTGTGTGTGTGTGTGTGTGTGTGTGTGTGTTCTCCTCTTGCATGTTGTTATAAAATGACCAGCAATTTGATTTGTGAAAGGTGCATGGAGCTCTTAAAAACTGACCATCATCAGTCATAAAAAAAAGATGGTTTTAAAAAGTAGCTCACGTACAATGGAACACAATGACGCAACCTTAATGGTAGAGTTAACACTAGAAAATGAACAAAAACCAACGGAGTAGAATGAGTAATGAAATGATTAAAGCCAAGTTCGACCTTAAAAATCAACCTTAAGGCACAATACACAGACAGTGAGTAACCTGAAAAATAGAAACACCTGGCAGTGTGTTACAGGGCAACAGCCTCAAAATGAAAACGTCAGCGTAATAATTTGTCTTTTTCAGTATTATGCGTATTCACTTTCTTGCTGAGAGTTAGATGAACAGATTGATACCACTCTCATTTCTCTCTGTTATATGAACAATACCAACACCTTGAAAGCTCACTGGTTAACACATTATGTCGTCTTAGTTTATTCTGTTCACAGCCCCCCCAAAAAAAACAGTCAAACCATAGCATGTTACAGGAGTTCTAGCCGTTTCTCCCGCTTCTTCAGCCCCTAGACCAATTAAACCCACCCTCTCCTGACTCCAGCCTCTTCACCAGCTCTGGGCAATATACTGTACACACAGCAGATATGAGAGTGGTATCCATCTTCTTATGTCACTCTTGGCAAGATATCAAAAACCTTTTTTTCCCCCTAAGAATCGAACTACTCTTTTAAAATTTTTGTCGAGTCTAGTGTAGCTGTTTTTATGTAGACTCATTTGTGGTGGTGTTTTAGGATCCATTAATTTGAAAAGAGCTTCTAATATTTCATGAACCTCATTTTTATATGTGAATATGTGAAGGAATAAATATTAGAAACACATTATGATATAATACAACAACCACACAAACTGAGCTTAATTAACATCTGTGTAATGTATGTGTGTGTAATTTGCCAGTATCAAAGAAAATATTTTCAGGTGGTTATGTTCAAAAACCATGTACTCTATATTTGATAGGTAATCAAAATGATGAGTACTATTACTTATTATTTTTTTCCAGTGCTGATGAAGTCAGGAACATGTTAATTAAAAGATGATTTATGGCCTGAGGCTGTTCATCATTTGGGGCCATTACGAAATGTAAAGTCAACACCATTCAAAGATATTTAGGCAATAGTGTGCATACAAATGTGTAACAACAGTTCCGGGAAGGCTATTTCCTCTTTTAAGATGCCTTCTCCCCTATGCAAAAGTGAGGTCTATAAAGACAAGGTTATCTGAGTTTTGTGTGGAAGAACTTGACTGCACAGAGCACTGAACCTCAACACCATCCAACACCTCCGGGATGTATCTGAGCCAGGTTTTATTGGACGACATCAGTGTCTGACTTCACTAATGCACTTGTGTGAGTGTGTGTGTGTGTGCGTGCGTGTGTGTGTGTGTGCGTGTGTGTGTGTGTGTGTGTGTGTGTGTGTGTGTGTGTGCGTGTGTGTGTGAGTGTGTGAGAGTGTGTGTGTGTGTGTGTGTGGGGGGGCTGCAAATCCCTGCAGCCTTGTTCTGAGATATTGGGGAGGATCTTCCTACATGGCTGGAGGTTTTTATAGCACCAGATTGATTTCCATGGTTTTGGAATGTGATTTTTAACACATTACATAAGGATGTAGGAGGTAGGGTGGGTCATCCCCCAGTCACAGGTTTTGCAAGTTGATCCCCATCCTCTCCTTCCACTTGTCAATGTGTCCTTGGGTCCCAAATGCCACATTGCTCCTGATGGTCAGGTCAGCACCTTGCTGGCCACTTTCAGCGTGCTTATGACTGGTAGAATGGACAGGAAATTGGGAAGTGTTTTGGTTAAAACTTCTAGATATGAATTTACCATTTATATCGGTTTGTATTACACATTAAGTGGGTTTTGATTTTCCTCGACTTTAAAGTTTTCAATGAGGCAGTCTAATCGTCACAAAGACATTGTCTTTTCCGCCCACACCTGTTCCTCATCAGCCTCAGTGTGTATCCATGCTGAATTCAAGAACATCAGCACCGTGGGACAGCAAAATCTCCTTTTACTCAAAGTTGGGATTGTTCAGACACTGTTGACATCATTTGCCTACTAATGATTGTGGTCTCAAATATATGACATGAATGCAGCTTTACACCATCGTCCTTCTCACTGATATTTACCAGATTGTCTGTTGTGTCACTGCAGCCACAACATTCAAGCTTCTGTTCTCGTTTGCCTGCCTTTCAGCTCGTTATTTCGGCTTGTTTTTGGTTTTCGCTTGCCTGCCTTCTCCTTATTTGGGTTTGTTTGCCTTCGTTGATTGACTGCTCATTGCTGACCTTGAACTAACGCTCAGTGAACATCATTTAACCTCAGCTGCTCTGCCCCGCAATTCCGGCTTTCAAGTCCAAACGTTGACAACCAGAATTGTTACACTGGTGCTGATCCACAAATAATAATGTTCATCATTGTGTCATGAAAGGGGAAGTTCTTCAAGTGTGACTTACGAAAACCAAACACAATCTTAGTAGAGAATGGAACGTACTGCTACTCTACCTCTAATAATACACAAGCATTCATTTTTTTCCCATGATCCCCTTTCTGTTTTCTCCAAAAAATCTATAACGCTTGCTCTTATGCTCAGTCTCCACCAAAATAGAGCCATTTTACCCAAACACGGATTGTAAACACTGACCTTTTCTCCAGGAAGCGACTATTTCGCTGATGAAAACACCGGTCGTGTCAGCATTTCACTCGTAATCACTATAAAGACCACCTTCTCAAACATTATTAGGCTTCTATTGTTGCTCCCCTCGATGAAAGAGTTGTTAGTTTTTCAGTAAAGTTAACCATTATCACCCTAGACAAATCGTTAGAAAGGTGAATTATTGGCCAATTGATTGCTGTATTGACACAGACACAGTGGATCACAGGTTGTTAATGTGCCACTGAGAGATTTTTTTTACAAGTAACTTTTTCGAATCAGCCTTTACTGCAGTATCACACACATTCAATTGACTTGTTGTGGTGTTTTTATGTTCTGTTGCTACATTGTATTTCCCAGTGTTTGAGTACAGACATCATAAAGCCATTTTTAGTGATTTATATGCAAAGCAGACAGGACAAAAGATCAGCTGGAGAGATCTCATTGGGCTGAAAGGTGCTGGTTGTGAATGTGTTAGTTTACTTTGCATTAAGAATGTGTGTGCTCATACATGCACACATATCATTTAGACATCGGGAGAAAGGCAAGAGACCTTGTGAGAGCTCTTTAGAAGAGGTTGGTAAAAGTGATATTCAGAGAAGTCTATAAACAGACCTGAACGGGAGCTCTGCAGTTCTTCTCCTCTCTTTCCCTGCAGGCCATTAGGAGTCAAAGAGGAGGAGGGTTTATTTGAGGCAATTTAGTACAAAAACCGAAAAGAGCGTGTGTGGTTTTTCTATCAATGCAAGTTTATGTGGGATGCATGCATTGGAATAATAGGAACATAAATGTTTGTGTTTTGGGTGTATTTGCATATATTGGGCCATGAAAATATATTTGCACCTCTCCTGATTTCTTCTGTTTTTGTATATATCTCATACTATAAGGATTCAGATCCTTAAACTAAGGTTAAAATAAAACAAAGGTGATGTTATTAAACCCAAAATGACGTTTTTAAATGATAATTTTGTTTATTAAAGCAAAGCCTGTTGCGAACTTCAAATCATGGACAGTTATCAGACATGCTGCCTCAGAATTTCCTGGTAGAGAGCAGAATTCATGTTTTTCCCTAAATGATGGCCAGTCTCCACCAAGCCTTGAAGGCATCTCCTCACCAACACACTACCACCCCCATGCTCGTGGTGTTCTTGTGTAGAGGTGAAGTCCTTCTACTTGAAGGTGCATAGTTTTCATTTTTCATTTCTCTCTACCTTCTGATCCAGAGGAGCATTCACTTAAACAGTGGTGCAATGGACCCTCATTATCATATTTACAATAATAAACACACAGTTAAGTTTATGGAGAAGTCATGGTTTGGTTAGGTTTAAGCACAAAAACGTTTTTGTTAGGTTTGGTAAAAGATCATGGTTGAGGTATAATTTCTTCCTTAAGGTTAGATGACTTTCGTCATAAGTGTTACAATAAAAAAAACAGGCAGGTATCATGGAAAATGTTTCATTGAAACAGCGATGACTATTGGTCTCAAATGGGGAACAAAATGGGCTTCTTCCAGGTCAGAGTCATGTGTTTTACTGACCCATCCATCCATTTACTACTTACTACTTCACCTGAATTCCCCCTCTGCTCCCATCGTAATTACTACGGCTGGTTAAGTAGCCTAACAGCAAAATTTAACTATGGGCCATAATAAGCTGCTTGGTGTTTTTTCATTGTTTACAGGACCCTAGGGCGGCCTGTTTACAAGATGTCTTTCATCAGGGTTACAATAATAAACACATGGTTAAGCTTATGGAGTGGTCAAAGTTAGTAAGGACAGTCTGGATGTTCTTATTGTGGAATGCGGTGTTTGATTTCTGTCAGATAAAACAGGACCCCTGTCTTCTGAAAAAAAAATTCCACCTTCAAAACATCTGTCCATGAGACAAGCTCTCGTGTTCTTTCGGATTAGCGATGTTGTGAAAACTGACTTCGGTGACCCTGTCTTGGTTCTGAAAAAAAAAAAATTCCAAAAATCTGTCATCTGAGACAAGCTCCTGTTCTTTTTCTTAGATTAGCTTGTGTTGTGAAAACTGACTTCGATAGAGGTGAGAGAGGCCTCCAGTTCCATGGATGTTTTTCTTGGCTCTCCTGTGACTTCCTGGATGAGTTGTCGATGTGCTCTTGGGCTCACTATGGTGCCAAGTTTCCTCCATTTGAAGATAATGGCTCTCACTGTGGTTCTTCGGAGTCCCAGAGCCCTATAAATGGCTTTTTAACAACTCCTAGACTAATGTATTTCAGTCACCTTCTTACTAACCTCCTCTGGAGTTTCTTTTCATCGTAGCTTACTTTGCTGCTTGTTAAGAACTTTTAGCCAACTTCACATTGCTGAAAATTTTTCGGTTTTAATGATGAGTAGATTGAACTGGGCTGGCAGTAATCAGGCCTGAGAGTGTTTACTGCAGCTGAACCCAATTATCAATGCAGTTTGGCAGGATTTAATGATTACAGGGGCAAATACTCGCTCACGTATGCCCAGTTGGTGTTAATTAATTTATTTACCCCAATAAATAATCATATCATTTATAAACTGTACAGTTTGTTTACTCATTCTTTACTTAAAATTTGTTTTCAAGCTATGACACAATTTATTATGAGTTGGACCCTATAACAATAAAATAAGTCAGGAAGCAGGGAAGCAGTTTTCCCCTTTCACACTGTATGCATGCATTATTGCCTGATTATGCATGTGTGTAAGATTGCAGGTATGTGCAAATGGCGTGTTGCTGTACAGTAGCAAGGTCACACCACAATATAAATTTCCATAAAACAATTCACTTAATTTGCCTGTGCAGGCTTATCTGAATGTTCCCCCTCCATGCACTGAAACACAAACGTACAACCATCTATTAACCTATGCTGGAGAAACTGCTCACCTCAGAAGGAAAATTCAGCAATTATATAGACACCCAAATGTCAGATGTTTAAGGTTTCACCAGAGGAATGGTTAGTTAACCCCTGCAGTTCTATCTCAGCATTCTGCCATGAGTATGATAATAAATAATATCCTAAGTAACCCAGAGTGCAGACACTCCGTGACATAACTTCCTGATGATGCCGCTGAAGCTGTTTGGAGAAAGTTTAACTAAAAAGTTGGACCCATTAACTGCAAAGGCATTGCAAGGGATGAACTGCCATGTGTTTGGTGATCCTTTAAATTGAGGTGAGTAGATAATGACTGAACTCATTTTGGGGCGCACTATTACCTTAAAAGTCTGAATTTTCCTATTTTTGTGATGAATTGGTGCGACCACGTTAACCTTGTTCTCGCCAGAAGTTGATCAGTGTTGCCAAAAGCCGTTTGGTTTACAGAGCTCCACACCAGCCTCTGCTGAAACAGTTTGAGGTTGATTAATACAACATATAATTATCCATTATTCATTTGCTCATCCGCAGCACTGATTGGCCTGTAGTATTATTGTCCTTCCCCTACCTTCACATATCTACCCACACTATAGAATAGTTTCTGACCTCTGAGTCAGCACCCACATCTTTGATTTTTTTTTCAGCAGTTCGAACAGGTCTGATGTTGCTCATTGATGCCTGTTCACCCAGCTGAAAAAGCAACCCAGCTAATCAGAACTGCAGCTGGAATTAAGCATTTTGACCTCATCTTATTGCACCATAGCAAAAAATCCATCTCAAAAAAAAAAAAGAAAAGAAAAAAGTAATGAATGTAGATGAGATTGGCTCAGGTATAGAGGTTAAATCAACATATGACCTAACTAAGTCAATTGTATTCAACCTGACCATGATCACTGAGTGTGTAAACATGACCATAAAAAAGTTTAATAATGCTGCAGTCACCACAAGCAGATATTGTACTGCAGGGTCGGAAATCCCGGATAAAAATATTGTTATCAGTAAACACTTTACTTATACATTCAGTAGCATGATTTATATAACTTGCAAAATACTTAACATTTCTCACATTAACAGAAAATGTTATCCAGTTCCAATTAAGTTGCCTCCATAAAATATTTGCAGATGCAAATAACTTCATAAACATTCAGTCTTGGAGACTGCGTCGTTCGACTGAAAACACCTAAACAAGTCCAAACTGAACAATAAAATGAAGGGAAATTTTTTAATTTTGTCTTATTGTTAGGGTAACCATATCATACCTACCATTTTTAATCAGCTCATCTTAAGCTCATATCTCGGGGTATATCAACCTGAATCACTCCGTGAATTACCAAGCATACTAAATATTAGTGATATGACAGTTGTTGCATCAAACTCAGACACAGTTCAGATTGTGTGATCAGTGCAATTTTATCATGTCAAAAAGTTGGTGAATCAGTGAGGAGTACAAGCTTCATTTATTCAATGGCACTCAAAGAACATGTTTAGCTGCAAAATCCTACCCAAGATGAAACAGATCTTGTCCTCCATTACACTACCACCCCTCTTAAAGGGAAATTGGTTCTCTGCAGTGGCAGTGTAATAAGATGATTACCAGCTGCGCCAGCGTGGTTGGTATTGTTTTCACCTTGTGAGTTTGAGTTTGAGATCAAAATGAAGGCCGAGTTCGAAGAAGGGCATAGGTCTGACCTATGACTACTGAGTACTCATGCAATAATGTAGTAATGACTACTGAACACTCATGGGTCTGAACGTCAATATGTTGACGGGGAGTCGGTGTGATCCCATCACGAGATGGTCTCTGGTTCCCAACTTTTTTTTATTACTACTGACCCCTTAAAATGAAGTAGTGTCTGCGTGCAACAGCCCATCACAGGCTGAAAGTGTCTATGAGTTTAACCAATGATTGATTTTTTTCCTTTTAACCTCTCTGATTGAATCATATTAATCACTGTTGGAGGCCAGAGGAGGTAAAATTATCTTGAATCTATCAGGAAAAAAAGCAAAGTTTAGTCATAAAAAAGGGAATCTGAAATGGAATAGTTCTTTTCTGTCCCATTAATCATCTCACCACCCTGTAGATATATCTTGTGACTGGTGTTAATTGATTTTGATTTAGTTTTGGTCTTGGTGTTTAGCAAATATTTGTATTAGTTTAGTCAAATTTAAGTCATCTGATTTTTGTCAGTTTTAGTGTCATTTTTGCCAGCGGCAGTGAAATTTTTGTCTCGTTCTGTTTTAGGATATTGTTTTACTAATAAGGAACAAGGCTACGATGTTTGATTCTGCAGGTGTATGCATGTCAATGAACAAGATTTCTCATTAGATAAATAATTTTTCACAGTAAGTTCAGTAAGTTTTTTTTTTTTTGATAAAAATGTAAAACAGCATGTCATAGTTCTCATTTTCGAAGGTTATTACCTCTGCTGTGTGCATTTGTATGTATCATCATGGAAAATAAGTCGTCAGTGAACATTTTTGGTCATAGTTCCCAAAAGAACAATAACTTTTCCTACCCTCAGCAGAGATGAACTCTCCTCATCAAAAAATGTTCCTGTGGCTTGTGGTGGTGATTCATCTATAGAGGCAAAAAGGTTATGAACTATGTTTCCAGTTGTAATCCTGATATTTGTTTCTCGACATCATCATCATCAGGAAAAAAAAAACCCTCGCCGAAAATATCGAGACAAAGTTGGTTTTCCTAAACAGTAATCCTCTGATTTCAAGCACACAAAGCTCAGAACTGTCAAAACCATCTTGTGTCTTTTCTTCCACTCTTCTCTTATCTGGTTTAAACAAATACATCAGATTTGAGTACTCCAGTTATATCTTACCAACACAAAGAGAAAGAAAGAGAGAGAGAGAGAGGCATGAACATGGAGACAAAGGGAGGAGATGGAACAACATGGGGACCCACACAGACACAGACACACACGGGGCAAACAGACCAGTGGAGGGTGAAGTAAAGGAGGCCCTGGATAGAAGCTTAAGAGCTCTCATACATCATCTCATTACCTCTGCTGTGTGAATGTGTGTGTATTGTCACGTCTCTACTCGTGTGTTTTCTAGGTTGCTTCCGCGCGTTTGCCTCATGTTTGCATACGTGCACAGATCCGAGTGTTTTGCGCATCTCGTGCGTAAGCTGCGGGCAGACGGACGCTATTATTCGCATGTAAATGTTTCCTCTGCTGAATTTACAGCCGCCATCCATCATCAAAGATTTCCACTGTCCTCAAACAGACAGATGCTGGTCTAACTCTGCATGCTGCCACATTGACTTACACCAGTTCACACACCAGTGGACTGGCATCAGGATGAATCTTATCAGAGTCTCAGATTGGGTCTCAGTGTGTTAAACATGGAACACTGAGCAGAAAAGTAGACTGGATGAGCGATAGGCAGCACAGCGACGGTTCAATCAAGAACACTGGAGATAGCGGTCGATAACATAATACAAAAGAACAGCTTAGTACAGGGAGGTTGACCGGCCAAGTCTGCACCAGGGATGATATTTGACGAACTGTACGGATATTCTGAGATGAACTTTGAGGATGGGAACTTTAAGGGTGGATCAACAGAGCAGCACTGGTTTGATGGTTAAAATGCTGTGTGTTCCCAGTCTTTGCTTAATATATGTCGACAATAAACATTAACAGACAACATATAAATGAAACACCTTATCCAACAATGTCCTCTACTAATTATGTTTATGTACTGTTTGGAGAAAAACACTTGATGCATCCTAAATTACTTTTTTATCAACCTAATTCGGAAATGGTTTTAATGAACGTATCTGCCAAGTCAAAGAATGCGGTTACTTAACGTCTAAAGTGTACAGTGACTACATATTTAATTTGTTTACCTGCAATATCTTTGCACAACAAATAATGCATGATTAATGTTTGTTATGATTAAGTTCGGGCACTAAAAGCATTTGGATTAGTTTAGGGAAAGATTGTGGTCTGACAAAGGACAGGACACAGCATGCAAATGCTGGTTTTGTAAATTCTGAGATCTGCTCAGTTCATCCATCTACGCCAATCACCTCCTTACAACCTGCAAGTAGTACAAAATGTAGCACTTTCTTCATTCGGAAAAATATTCTCAAGCAACATAAGCCAGGTAATAATTATATTTCCTAAAAACAACATTTGGACAAATAAAAGTACTATATAAATGTATCTAGTAGGAGACAGGATTGCCTGATTCATTACTGCAGCAGATTAATCAAGAGGATTCATAAAGCAACAAGGCACTCAGAGAGCATCGGTTTTTGGAGAATACCTAAATACAGTTCAAGAACATTAGGGCTTTTTATAATGATGAACTGCGCAAAATTTCAAGGGATCCAGAGTCATTGCCACTGCAGTGTGGTCTTTTTAATCCATCATGTGGCAGCGGGGGCACATGTCCGCAAGATGACATCACATTTTGCAGGATCGCTTATAGCTCATAGTGCATTTGTCATCAAAATTTGCACAATGCACTTAAGACTCTATATCAACAAGAAAAATACAGTCACTCACAAAGGAGCTGTATCAGACATTTTAGAAATAGCAAAGGGATAACCTTGGATGGGGGCTCTTTCAAACTTCTAATCTACAAAATGTTGTGGAGAATTGATAGAAAATTTATTGGTGAAAAAACTTGTTTTCCAAAACATTTATTAAGCTGTGGCCTACACTGCTAAACTTAAATAAAGGAATCAAGGAATGATACAGCTTTGCTTTTACACCTCAGGGTTCTGGGGTTATATGCTTTGTATTTGGAAACATTGTGGTGCTATTTGATATGGAGATGTACCAAAAAACTAATCATTTCTTCCTGGGGCAAAATTTCTACCAAATGTCCCTGAAATCTGTTGAGTTTTGTTTTTGGGTTTTTAGTTTTTTTTTTTTAATATCCTGCTAACTAAAAAACAGACAAAAAAACACCACATATGAGCATCTGTTTAGTATTTCTGTTTATTTCCGCTAGATGATAGCTCTGTCATTGTGTGTCTGTCACTGCTGCTAAGCCGTTCCCTGCAAGTACCGCAAGAGAAGTGAAATGTGTCACAAAGATTTGTTCAAGAGACGATTTTCTGTTTGAAGCTTGGAACACATTGCATGATTTAAAGCCCAATTGTAACCCCATTCTGGCTGTGACCACTGATTTTCAACGTCGCAGAAAGTCTGCAATGGCCTGCAGAAAATAGGGCAGGTCACCTTGGACAGTCAACCTTCAGAATATGTTGGGGCTTTTTAATTTCAACCTTCCAACTGATCTCTGAACTAGCTTTTAAAGCAGTCAAGATGGTTATAAACATGTCTGACTTTGAGTCCTGACACTGGTGCAAATTTGAACTTAATTCAGCAGTTTGACATGTTTAACCACTGTTACCTGAATGCGTTCTGCTTGTCTGTAGTTCTAAAAGACAGTCATTAAATGTATGATGAGTCTTTCAACAGTCTGTTAGAGTTTAAAAGTCTTTTTATGTTGTCAACCATGCTTTATGTCACAATGTATTTTTGCACTCACTGCATTGGCTATTTCAGCACAAATAATAAATCCTGCCTGGGAAAACCTTGTAAAATGCTGTATCTTACAATGAGAGAAAAGGTGAACTCGAAGTTACTCTTGAAGGTACTGAAATTTGGAACAAATTTTATTTTTGCTGCCTCTTCTTTGTGGGTTTTGTATACTGTACTCTGTGTCTGTCCTTTTGAGTGAACCATCTTTGCAAATTCTTGTCTGTGCCTGGATTAATGGGAACATGAACAGACAGAAATTCTTCAAACGTGTATGTCTCCCTTTCTGTGCGCATGTGTCTTGCTCTTATATTTTTTGCTAGTTAACAGCTTGGCTCCGAGAAGCTGTCGCGTTTCAGTTTTTCAATATGCACACACACAGACACACACAGACACACACACACACACACACGCACACACACACACACACACACACACACACACACACACACACACACACACACACGCACGCACACACACATCGACGCAGAAGATGCAGAGATGTAATATGTAGTGACATGTTTGAGTGGAGCTCAGAGACAGAGTGAGTGAAGCGGGGAATGTCTTTAATGTAACACCTACTCATCTACATCAGAAACAAACAAGTCGAAGACAACACCTATTCAGACAGGCTTGTACACTGACTCACACATACTCGCAAAGACATGCACACATAGAAAGAAAAGGCTGCACTGCAAATAGAATACACTCCGTATTCAGTCTTGTTTTCACATGCCTGTACCAAATATTCAACAAAAAGAGACATTGAGGAAATTCAGACAGAAAAGCGCATTGAATAAAATGTTGTGACCTTCCCCGCATTGGGAAAAAATAGAACACCTTCAGCAGATGATTATATAAATTTGGTAGACTTCTAAACTCTGCAGAACATGTCAACATAATATCTTACCCATCACTTTTAAATTAAAAACAAATTAAAACTGAAATAGCCTTGTAACATGCACTGTGCACACATAGGGGTATAGAAACCTTTTTCTCAGATGCCATTTACTGCCTCTGACAATCAGGAAATCTTGCTATTGATCATTTGGCATTGCACCTGTTTTGTCAGGTTACTCTCCAGCGATTAGGGACTATTGCTGAAGTAGTTTTGTGACTGCAGAGTGTCACTCCAGGTCATGTGAGCTGTTGTGCAGAGTGAATGGAGGCACTGCTATCACAGGAGAGTCAATGAGATGACACTGACTATAGAGACAGAGTCAGTGATAAGAACTGGTTGCCAGGGACCCTCTTTCCTCTCCTAACCTTTTTCTATTTCCACTGGAGCTCAGTATGCCTCTGCTGATACTTTTTATGCTGAGCAGGTTCATTGGCCTCAAGTTGATGGGATAGCTACTGGATGGCAAAAAGTCACTCTATTGAAGATATATTATGTAATATGGCTGCATTAATATTTATAAAGGCAACTTGACCAATGTTATATTTTGTTGACTTGTGTACTCACATTATCCCATATGTTTCCAACGATGTTCAAGCCCAGAGAAATCCATAGGTTTATTCATTGTAACGGTGTGTTTTGTTTTGGTCGCCTTTCGATGGCGCCATATCCTCTTTACCCAATGTAGTTGCCATAGTTAGACATGCCCACGGGTCGATGTAAATAGTACAATGTCACAAAAGTGTACCTAGTAAGAGTAATACAGTATTTTTTCTGTCACACAGTATTCTTTTCCATCAATTGCTTGCCATTTTGCAACATTTTGGTAATCCAGTAGAGAGCTAATTTATTGATACATTAGCATACCATAATGTTTGAAAAGTAGCTCACGCTAGCCACCAAGCCAATGCATACAGTAACGTTATAATGTTACAAAAACTTTCAGCATGCTCATTACGTTATTTTGAGACCATCAGCAATGGTTGTGAAGACAACTCTGATGAACCATGCTAATACACATCATCAAACCATGTCTTTCATTATTAACCTGATTGAGAGACCCCTAGCAGACCCCTGGACATTACATGTTTGGCTTTTAACTATTAAGATCCACTGGGGCCAAAAGCTGAACAAGTGTAAATGGATGCGTCATGCATGTTACGCAGTACAGTAGGATAATCATCTAGTCTGGTTTCAAACTGGCAAGCAGAGATGTAACAGTGGGGCCAGGGTTGAATGGAAAAAAAACATTTGCCAAAAGGAATGTTGATTATCTACAATTTCAAAAAACCCTTCTCTGGCATTCAATGGTGACATTTTGTATGTTCATTACTTATGTTTTCTTTTTTTATCTTTTTCAATAATTTTTATTTGTGCAGCATTCATTAATGGCAATTACTGTACAGTCAGTGTAAGATTAAGCTTGTAGTCAGACTTGCTATGTTCCCATCCACCGCCCACTTTCCACATGGGCCCACATTACTTCCTATCAGCAAAATTGTTAGGGATTCCAGACTGAAATGGAGGACGGGTGAATCTGGAATCACCCATCTGGATTATAGAAGAGGCATTAAAAAAGGTGTAGATGGAGCTCAAAACAAAAAAGTTGCTTAGAGGCAGAGAGAGAGATGCCTCAGTTTTTGCAAATGGGACAGTTATTTGTCATCAAAAAAGCCAAGTGTCATAGACTGATTCATCTTAGACTGGGCTGCACAGTGGTTAGAACTGTTCTCTGTTCTCTCTCTTATTCTCAAACCTCAAATTAACCAAAACAATGTGCAAAACAGGATGGAAATATTGCTTTCATGTTTGTTTCATGTACCAATTTAAGAAACAGTGGTCTTCTCATCAATCCACAAAGATCTGATTCATCTCTTAAGTGGAAGCTTTGGTGGAGGCTAAAGTTACATATGTCATGTACATCACCATTAATATACTGAGTCTGTTTTGCGTTTTGCTTGTATTGATACAAGAACTTTTACACTTTAGCCAAGCATAAAAACCTTCTTGCAAAAGTTTTTTTTTTTCCAAAATATCCTATGTTTCCAATCAGGTTGTTTTTTTTTTTTTTTTTTATGAGCAAACTTAAAATGTGCATAGAAAAGAAGTGGACGGAGAAACACTTGTCCTATGGATTTGCATATTCTCTCTAAGCTCTCTCTTCACTGGCTAATAACTGAACAACTATTCATAGGAACACATGGAGGACTCTCATCAATAGACACATTTGGATGAGACAAATTTTTTTTCTTGTCTTCACCATCTGACCTGCACAGATCATTCTTTGGTTTAAGTAGGTGCTGCATTCAGTCACCTTCAGTCAATTAAAAAGGCAGACCTCAACTATGAGGACACCAAACTGTATATGTATTGTGTATATGCTCACATATACAATAATTTGATACAGCCTAATTTCAAATAAAGATGTTCTCATTTATATGTTTTTCTGTTTCTCTTGATGGACAACGGAACAAGTATGAAATAGAGACTCAAACGTGGCCCATTAAGACTACATGTTAACCAGCAGTCACTTCCAAGCCATTTAAAAGCTGTTGCTCTCCAATGCTAAAATCCTGATTGTATAACCACATCGTCATCTGACAAAATCACCAGACATATCAGTTAAAGACGTCTGTGCTCTGATTTGTGCTGTAATTACCTATAAAATGATCAGTCAGAGAAACAGTTTAACACTCATTCACATCTGTCACTAAGTAACTAAACTGGTAACACTACTTGCAAATACCCCCAAGGTGACGTATTTGTAACTGATCATGCTAATTCCTTTGAAAGAGCAACAGACTCCAACCAATGGTGTACCATTAGTACTCCGTCAGTCAGTCAGTCAGTCAGTCAGTCAGTCAGTCAGTCAGCCAGTCAGTCCTCGTATCCTGTCCTTGTGTGTATCCTGCCTTTCTGCTTACCTGTCATTTTCAATCCTCATACCAGATGTCCCTGAACTTTTTACCTGTTCCTCTCACTCCCCAGTTTTCACATTTATTCACCTAGCTACCCTGCCCACTCACACACCTGTTCCCAGTAACCTCAATAGTCACTATTTACACCTCTGTCTCTTTATCTTAGTCAGTTTGTCTGTGTATGATCCTGCATACTCATTTGCTGCTCATGATCCTGTTTCTGTTCTGTTCTGCTCCCTGCGTTTATTTCCCTGTTGTCTGTACTTGGATGCCTGTCTGCCATCGTGTCCTGTTTTCACATATTAAAAGTGAGAACGGGTTTATTCAATGCATCAGTCTGCCTGCACTCCTTGCATCAGCCCTGACAACATTCGCATTTATGGGGCTGGTTCCACTGCTGCTCCAGACAAATATAACTTGAATAAAAAAGCAGCAAATTCTGACACGCCGGCTCCTGCTCGTTTTCTGTTAGTCAGACAATGACACATCACGACTGAGAAGCTTAACTGTCAGCTATGTTTCATTTGTACTTCAGTGGTAAAAAGACAGTTGTCAGTGGTTTTGGCAAACAGTGCAACTGGAGTAAAGGCCAAAATATAATGCCCCCTCCTTTTTTTTTTCATTGACTCAAGAATCAGTTTGAATCGAGAATTGATTCTGAATTGAATCGTGACACCAAGAATCGGAAATGGATCACAGGGTGGAGACCCTGGAAGTGCGTGTTTCCATATACCACTCACTGTCGTAGCTACACAACGGAGGACAGGAGACTCTGTATGCAGCTTAGAGTAGGAGGCATTTGAGCTTCTTCAACGTCTGGACAGAATGTGAATCGCAGAGCAGTCCATCTCTGGCGCTGTCCTTATCTTTTCAGATAGCAAACTGATCTGCCCAAGATGCATGTCGTGGCTGCAGTAAGTGTAAACTTGATATGCATCTGTTGCCTGTATGTATAAATGTATATGTTTGTGTCTACATTAAAATTGGGAATTTGACAGTGTGTTTGTATGTGCGTGTGTGTGTGTGCGCGCGTGTGTGTTTGTCTGTGTGTGTAATTGGTGATTCTGACCCGTTTGCTGGATCATTCAACGACAAAACAACTGCAACGGACGGCTGAACAAACCCATTACTCTGGCTCAGTGTTTCTGACACACACAAACACACACAGATGAACACACACACACAGGACTCAACAGTGACCTGCAGTGACTTCAAAATACCACATGACCATCTATACACTGTGAGAAAGGGCAGAGAATGAAAGAGGTGGTGGAGTGGAATAAAAAAAAAGTTAAGATTGAAAGTCAGAGGAATACTAGAGGAAATCTGAGAGACTGTTTTGAATAAATGAAAAGGAGAGAGAGAGAGAGAGAGAGAGAGAGCGAGAGTGTGAGACTGTGTGAGTGTGTGTGTGTGTGTGTGTGTGTGTGTGTGTGTGTGTGTGTGTGTTAGAATGTCAATTAATTCTCTCAGTTCTCTCAGTGTTTGTTGTCACCAGAAGGGTGCAACAGAATATTTCTAATCTACTCTCCCTACAAACAATCACAAACAACCTTACCTGCCCTGAACTATCATCTTTGTGTGTGTTATTGTGTATTCATGTGTTTGTGTCTGTGTGTGCATCTGAGTTTGCTGGGAAGGTGTTGGCAATAAATTGAGCGATAGAGTGCTCTCATTGATTTCCACAGTAAAGGAAAAGTAATCTTCTCTGGGCCGTACTCGTAGTGCACGTATCTGTGTGTGTGTGTTTGTGTGTCTGTGTCTTTTTGTACATGTGCGTGAGTGTTTTTGTGTTTCTGTGTGCTGTATTGTTGATTGAGACAGTGGTCAGAAAACAGTATTAAAGATTTTATTGGCTCTCCTCATGGATATATCACACCAAAATTAGTTGATAGCAGATTATAATTGCAGCAATGAAACTGGAACACTGCCTGTGCAGTCCAAACAGAAGCCCCATTGAGCTTCACACGCTTTTATTTGCAGAGATTGTTGTAGGTGTCAGGTAATGTTTGCCTCTGCAGCTGTCAATTGCTTTCCAGTGAACTGGTACATGACATTTTTCAACCCATGGGAAGGAGAAATACGCCATTTGCCTCAGAGGGCAGGTCATACGGGTGAGTTAAGCGTCAGTGGCTTGTGAGATTTAAAGTGTAATGTCTAAAATTGAGGGACCTATGATGGTAATTCTAAAAAATATTTAAAAACATATATTTATATATTTAAACAAAATGAAAACTTTCATCATACATCCCTTACTTGAAGAAACAGAGGCTTGAAGAAATAAATCAAGCCTCGGTTTTATTTATTTACACACAGATGACCTTACTGTTGAAACACAACCAAGGTTAATTCAATATAATCTTTTACAAATGTGATTTATCTATGTGCCAATAGTACAGAAAGACAGACTGTCTGGAGATATTTATCTTATTGTTTGTTTGTTTTTTCAATGTCTCATGCATTACAAAATGGACATTGGCCAGAAACATTAAAACAGACAGACCTACTAATGATGGATGGTGTTGAAGGGTAAGGAGATAAACAGTCTGCATGTGTGTATTTGTGCACGTGTGACTGTGTAGTCCTTTAAGATAAGGAGGGTTTATTGTTTGGGTTTTCTTACCAAGAGGAAAGACATATCAAAATAATCACTTAAAGGGTAAGCTAGATTTTTAATCATCAGCACACATTTTTCATTTCAAACACTTTTACACTTTGCTGGAAACTCTTTTATATCTATCTCAATCCCCCTATTTATCAGATATGAGCAATGCATAAACATTTAATAAATGATTTATGTGACAATATAATTTAATTGTATGCAGATATGACAATTGGAAGGACAATTTTAAGTGTGATTTGATGTACAGTATTTGTTTATTGTTTTAGTTTTACCATATTTCAGCTACTACCAGTTTATACATATGGATGCCCATAAAATGAGTTATAGATGTTGAGAAATCCATTAAGAAACAATTATATCTACTTGCAACTATGTTTTACTGTAGTGTGATACAGTAGTGTATTAACCTTATTAAAAGTTTAAATGCTTGGAATAAATGCTTAATGGATGGTGGGGAAAATTTGGTGTGACCATAGAATTATTGTTTATTAAAAACTGCATTAGTCTATACACACACACACATGCACACACACACACACACACGCACACACGCACTCACACACACACACACGCATATATATATATATATATATATATATATATATATATAATTATATATATATATATATATATATATATATATTTATTTTCATTTTTCAGGCCATTTGCTCTATCGTTTTGGTTCAGTGTGACTGCTCACATCAACCTAATTTTCAGATGCAACAGGAAGCTTTTTTCTGTCAGAAAAAAAACAAAATAACAAACAAACAAAAAAAACCCCTGTAATAAATCCACTGTACACTACCCCCCGCTCAGCACCAAAACGGCAGACAGGAAAGGTCAGTGATTAGCTGGTGAACATAGTGGAACATTTAGCAGCTGAAAAGCCAGATATTGCAGATAATGAATCTACATTGGTTGGTCGGACAGAAACGCAACTCTGACTGAATGCTAATGTTGCTCGGTGTCTGCTGGATATGTAATGAAGCAACCCTTTGCTACCAGATGTACATGGTGATAATGTGTCAGAGTTTTGTTGATAGTTTATTATGTTGAGTGGCAGGGTGCACACACTATATTATGTATTCTACTTACTTTTATTTCTTTTAATATTGTCATTATGTTTCTCCCATTGTAATTCTACTACTGCAACTTCTGTTTTCTCTTTGTACAATGTCAGTTGCAGTTCTATCCATCCTTTCCATTCTGCTGTTTATCCACCAAAAAAAAGCACCCCTCCAAAGATTTTTTTTTTTTTTTTTGGTGGCATTTTTCATTTTGCAAAAAAAGAAAAAAAGACTTAACTTCTCATAGGCAACACTTATCCTTTGTTTAAATTGATTGGCTCTGCATAAGCATCAGCCAGACTCTGCCTTCCTGTGATTGCAGTCGGGATTTTCTCTCCTCAGTTAGAGTTCACAGAAGATTTGTTGGTTAATTTTTACTTTCTTATTGTATATATTTTACTCTCTTTAAAGCGTTGTGTGAATTGCTGATTTCATCTTTTCTTCTTCTTTTTAACTTTTACTGCTCTTTTACAAATTCCTTCAACTGCAAAAATCCAACATGAAACACATCGTTTGTTTTTTTTTAAAACAACATTGGTTGGTATGTCATTAGTGGCATATTATCACTGTGATTGTAACAATGGCCAAATGTAGTATTAGTGTGCATCTTGTCACACTGAGATATCACTGGTGAAGCTTCAGCACAAAGAAGATTAATATAATATATGATATATATAATAAAATATAGTACTCTAAAAACACCAGTATCAGAAGCAAAGCAGAAGAGGTTTTTTTTCAAGGCCTAGCATTTTGCACAAACTACAATCATCATAATTATCCCAATTACAAAGGGAGAAATACAGCAGGATGACAGCATGATGCAACGTAAATGCAGATAAAAGACACATTTAGAGTAAAACCGGTGATTTTCTTTGATTCACCAGCAGACAGCTTTACTGTGCGCTGTCAGTGCGGTTCTCTACCACTGTGCTCCTTTATTCCCAAATGTGTAATCAATAGAACTGTCTAATCACATGATGCTGTGGTACGGCAAGTGATTTAAGAATTTGTTGTTCCCCATACAGCCTAATTCCATTGTCGATTACTTCTGTTTTGATAAGTCAACTCACTGTAAACTTTGCAGGAGATAAGCATGTTATATGAGATTACCAATCATACAATTAGAACAGCTATGATGCTTTTAGAAAACTAGAATTATGCCTATTCTACAGTCACTGTCTTTCCTGTTGGATTGACAGGGAAACCTTGTTAGTGGGACCAGTGTGCATACTAGTGAAATATGGGAAGTGTTTTTTTTATTCACCCTGTAAGACTGGGCCTTGTTTCGCTGAATCTGAAACACGGAATCATTTTCCCTTTTGCCTAATGTGACACATTTCATTAACCGTCAGTAAGTCCCAGCAGAACGCCAGTGTACCATCCACTGTTTAAGTGAGGCTTGAACGCAAACTGATTGATCGATCTTGTTGTCAATCGACATATCAATAGCCCCGGTCCCTATAAGTACAACTTCTTCTAGTACATTACAATGGCTATCCGATCAACATGTGAGCATGTTGTTTTATTTGTGTCCCATACGTGACCCAAATTACGTCAAAAAGAATAGTGACATGGTTTGATTTAAAGCCCGAGTAACCAGAGTTACTTTTCCCATTCTCATCAATCTACTTTTATATCTACCTTTAAGTTATGTTAGTAACTGTTATGTTACTATTTTCTCTAGGCAAACTGAAATTCTACATGTATATATGCAATTTATACCTATATATACTCAGCTACCAGTTTATTGGGTACACCTAACTGATATTGATGCAGTCCAATAGTTGTGCAATAAATCCTACCTTCATGAAGATCATAATGTTTCAGACTGTCTGGTTTTGTTACTTTCAGGAAAGAATTGATGCAACTGTATGATCATTTTTCAGTTTTCTGCACTTTGTGTTGCTGTTGAACTGTAATTTTTTATACTGAGAGGTGTATCTGTTATTTTGTGCAACCTATTTATATCAGTGAGGGCAGACTTAATAACACCTCACCGCTAGGTGTTCCTAATCAACTGGCAGCTGAGTGTAATCAATCATAAAGCTTGAATGATAACTATTCTCATCAAAGAAATTTTTATTTTTAGATGGTCTTGGTTATTATGAAAATATACTATACATAAAAATTTGAAGTCAATTAGAGACTTTGAGAGGTTGATAAATGGAAGTAGTACAAAAATGTAATTTTTGTCTGAGAAATGAAGCGGATAATCAAATTAAATGCAATGCATGTGACCCATGCCATACTTGCAATAATTCTTTAGGACATGCAGATTAATCTGCAATTTCCAAGAAACAGTCATTTAAGAAACATAACGCCACCCCCGTTTGTGAACTGCATGCGAGCAGTGTTTGAAAATTGCTTTTGTGAGTTGGGCCCCTCATCAGCTGTTCCTCCACCCAGTCACTTTTGGATCATTATGATGACCACAGCTCGTCACAGGTTATTTGCATTGGGAAGCGAACATTCAGTGATTGAAAATGGCTCTGCAATGTTTTATAAAAAATGTATGTAAAAAATGAATTGCTGAGCTGATCGTCTTGGGGTTGTCAAACTGCATTTTGTGTCAGAAGAACATAGACGACTGTAGACAAGGGAGGTTGAGGAGCAAGAAAGGCCAAAAAAAACACAAAAAATAACTTTAAAAGTATAAATGTATAAGTTACAGTCTAACAGTGTTAAGGAATTCAGTTTTGTTGCTGTTATCCATGCCTATCAATCTAACTTCAATTTTTATATTTAAACTAATACGATATAACCTTAATGATGAAATAACTAGGTGTGTGTGTATGTGTAACAATTATTTTGATGATTCATTTATTTAAATGTATTCATATTAGGGTTTATAATCACTCTTATAGCAATGTGGTGCGGCAAAACACTTACGCTAAAAAAAAACCACAACAAATTAAATCCTGCCACAACTATGATGACTTTGATTGTATGTTGCACTTTTTTTTTTTGACAAAGTTGCACACAGAGAAAATGAATGAGACCAAACACATCCACCTCCCTTTTTTGCAACTTTTCACTGGAAGTCTGTCAGTATGATTTATATTTTCGGATGAACCACATCAGTGGGACAAGCCCTATTAATGTGACTGTGTCAGCTTACTGACTGACTGAGTGATAAAGTTACTCCATTGGTCAGCTGGCTGCATGTTGGAGTTCCCTCACTGACTATTGCTCTTTCACAATGAATTGGCGTGAACAGTTTCCCATTCATCACCATGGGGATGTTTACAGATAACACTGACAACTAAGTGCCTTTGTTACTGGATTTATTGACTTTTCAAGCAATTTTAGCGACTTTTCTTCACAGAGGCGCCTAGCGACAAATCTAGCAACTGCCTGGCCAAACATTAGTTACTTTCCGTAGAAGAAGGTTTTCACTACTGCCCCGCATGGACACCTCGCTCTTGACCACGCGGCAGCTGACACAGACATGAATGAGCTTGTAACTTTACGTCTGAAGGATCATTTTACTGGTAAATGTAGCTGAAATCACAGCACAGTCATTGTCTTTCACTTATGTTTCTGGTGATTTTGTCAGAAAACATTACATTTATAAAATCGGGATTTTAGCAGTGCAGAACAGCATCTTGGAAAGGGCTTGGAAATGACTGCTGGTTAAAATGTCATAATGGACCACATTTCATGCACTACATAATACTTCTTTTGTCTAACAACAGAATCAGAGAGCATTTGAAAGAAAACTGCTTTATATGGAATTCAGCTGTATTAAATTACTGTATATGCGAGCACAGAGAGGAGGAGAGATGCAAACAGACAAAGGGCTGTCCAGCTTATACTAGGTTTGATTTAGTCTTGTTAGAATTCACAAGAAACCTGCACAGACAGTTACTGAATTATGTAAAACCTGTGCATGCAGTCTGAAAAAGCACTGTATGGTTCACGATGAAAAATTTTGGATATCTGATAGTGAAGACATAGCTAAAGAGAAGCCACTAACAGGCATTCAGGTTTAGATTATATTCAGATGTCAGTGCTTCCTTTCTTAGTACTGTATATCCAGGTGTGCTTTCACATTCTGACCTCAGAAAATGTCACATATTGCTGTTGCCAGGTAATAAATTATAAGTTTTCTTTATCAGTAACATTCACTTGCTCTGTATATGCGTCTCTCTCAGGTGCTCTTAAAGGGACAATGTTCCATTCATAAGTTATAAATGAGTACAATTAATATATATTTTTTCTTTCTATGATATTTATTTTTCCCAAATAAAACAACATCTTATCCAGTAAAACCAATCAAGATTACAAAATGTCATAAAGGAATATAAAGTATTAGTTCTGGGTTTTTTTTCTGGACAATACAAAACCTAAGGCAGCTGCTTAGTGAGTTTGCCAGATGATGCTTGATAATAATTTTCATTTCATTAAAAGCAGGCCAATTCTCTTAAGCTTGCATCAAACTTTGTGAAAAGAGAACAGAGTACACGATTTTTCGTGCCTAATTTATTTTAGACCTTGGGGATGGATTATGAAAACAATTTTTTGTAGTCTTGTAAAGTAATTTTCATGGAGTATTGTTCCAGGGGAGTGCAAATAATAGGGATGAAAAATATGGCGTAAAGATAATTGATGTACCAATGGAGAAGAAGTTCATGAGTGGACAAGAGAAGCATGTGTGTGTGTGTACAAATTTTACATGAAGAGGGTATATACAGAAGCGGTTGTTTAATATGGAAATAGTTTTATGTTGATGTTGGTGTAACACACACAAAAACACCGGACACACACGTATACTCAGCCACATCACCCAAGAAGTGCCTCATGGAATCAAGATTTTATTAGCCCTGAGTGGCTGTGGTACAGTGAGTGGACACTCAGTGGAAATCCTCTCCTCATCACCCACACATCTTGTTTCCACTTCTACAGCAGTAAAAGTGATATGAGACCTTCTGCCAACGAAAATCCCAGCAGTGTAGACTTTGAAGATCTCAATAGCATAACTGCTGACGCACTTCTATGAAGGCATAAACAATGTTGTTCTGCACCAACAAACGATGGCACAAGCGAATAATTAATTACCTGGCGTGACCGCAATTACCCCATACCCACCCCAAACCCTCTCCCCCACCCCACCCCTACAAATCTGTATGCTGGTGTTGCTCTGTGCTGCTAATGTTCAGTCTGCTTTTTCTTTTTTTAATGTTTTTGATTCCTGCAACCTAATTTAATTTCCTCTGCTGAAAGCTTCCTAACATTACTGTCACTCTGCATGTAAGGATTGTTTGCAGCAACTCTGCCTCTCTATCCGTCTTGAGGAAGCTTAAACCTTATGTCTTATGTCTCAGTATCAACCACCGTGATGTGAACACACATAGAGGCAAACACATAGCTACACATTTGTGCACACTTCCCAATAGCCTGGGGACAGCCTGGAGCAACTCCAATTAACAGTAACACTCACTAAACAAAAATCGCAAACTCCTCTGTTCTGTAAATTTCGGGGGACATTAAAAAACGCAGCTCTAAAATCTGTCCTTTGGGGGAATATTTGCCCTGAAGCTACATGGCACGCACACGCATGTGTAAGCAGACCTATGCACACACACACATACGCATATAATCACACACAAACACACACACATGCACACACACGTTGCCACCGGGACATGTTTGATCAGTGTCTTTTCGATGACTTTTTATCTTTATTACCATCGTCATCATTCTAACCTCCGCCGTAATGAACATCTTGCCTCAGAGAGAACACGCATGCATACTCACACTCACACATACTGGCACACGTGCATACAGGCAAGAACACACACGCCTTCTAAGGGAAGGTTGAGTGTGGGTGAATGGGAAGAAAAATGCTGGTAGTGAAGAGAGAAGGTCGGATGCAGAGACAGGGGAAAAGGCTGAGCGAAGATTAAGGATGAGAGCAAACTAAGGAGGTGGAAAATGGTGGTAGAGAGGCAGAAGGGCAGGGGGAGGCACATTGTGTGTTGAGGAAAAGATGAAAGGAGGATTAAAGGAGGGAGAGAGTTAAAGTAGGAGGGCAGGAAGGCAATGTAATGGTGGGAAGAATGGCAAAGGGTGGAAGAGAGCTTCTGTGGTTAATTCATCTGACTTGGAAAGTAACAAGTGAAGGAAGGAGGCGGAAATAAGAGAGACAGAAGGAATAGTCTTGAGTGGGACCGGTGATATATACGATGAATAATAGAAGGATATGAGGTGCATAAGGAATTAAGATGCCGAGAGATGGAGATGACAAGAGAGAGGTGCAGAAAAGATGAGGTGAGCCAGAGCTGATAAAAGAGACTCGGGGCATCTATCATTCCCCTTATTCCTTAAGAGTCCAGAGAGAAGGGAAGATATAAAGTTGGGAGAATACAAAGCAAGGGTTTACTCAAAGGGGTTTGTTAGAAAAGATTCAAATTAGATTGACCAAAGAAAAGCAGAACAGCTTGACATGAGTGAGAAATTTAATTAGATAAGAGTATTATGAAATGGGAAGGGAACTGCAAACACAGCTGTCAAAGGATTTTGAGTTCCTCAGTTAATTTTTTTCATCTACTACAACGCCTACTATTCTTGTACCTAGAGTCTCATATGTAACCGTAGTCTGTTGTAAGGTTTTCAAATGATCCCAATTGATACAAGAAAGGGGTCAACAATTTTTGGGATGCTTGTTCAATTCTGATATGAACAAATAGATGTTGATCTCTAATCTTTAGGTAAAGTGTAGAGCTGGAGCCAGGAACTTAGCATAAGAACCGTAAGCAGGGGGGAACAACTAGTTTGGCTCTCTTCAAAGTTAAAAAAAAAATATGCAGCACCTCTGTCTGGGATTCCAGACCAAAAGTTCATGCTTGACATTGTTTGGAGCAAGGCGGTCATGGCTCCACTGGGTTGTGAGGCTCAAATCCTAATAAGCTAAACCTTGGCCCATGAATTACAATGACTTCCTTGATGCATTTCCACTGGCATTCAGGCATTGATGAGAGGCAAAGGTCAGGACTTTGAAAATTTGATGTCAAAGAATGAGGGAAAAGTTTGTTTTGTGCATTTTTACCTCAGCTGAGGAGATTATGTTTTCACCTGTGTCCATTTATTTATTTATTTATTTATTTATTGCCAACAGGATTACCCAAAAAACATTGAGCTGATTTGCACCAAACTTGGTGGAGGGACGGAGCATGGGCCAGGGAAGAACCCTTAAAACTGAGGGCAGATCCAGATCATTTACTTTGAATTTGAATTTTTTTTTTCTCTGAAGTCTGGTGTATGTTGTAAGAAATTGGCATTGACGGAGGTCAATGCCAGTTTATGTTATGTAACTGAGCTCCCTGATCCTAACTGTACTTAAGATAAAAAAGATTCTCACAGAAGTTACTGAACGGGGTGTTGCTATTCATATTGATCTGCTCATCTAACTCTTTAAGCAAAAGTTAAGCAAATTACCGTATTTCTGAAAAAGTTCAGCTATGCCTTTAAATTTGCTCTCCCAAAGGGAGATTGATATTCAGTGCAGGCAAGTGAAGGATCATTAAAAACAACACATTATCGAAAGAATGCCATTTTATCTTTTTTTTTACTTACACATTTTATTTCATTGTGTTATTTTTGAATCTATTATTATTATTATGTTTATTTGGTGATGATCTTATCCAAACCGGTGTGTTGGAAGTCTGGGTAGATCGAGGACTCGGTACAGTCTTTGACCTCACTCAGCAGTTCTGTTTGTATGTTTGCTAAAAGCAGAAACGAATCAACTGAATTGGATGCAACAATATCAGCATCTGTGGCATTGTGAACAGCGATGCTTAAAGCATGAATCAAGAAGCTAAGTACTGTCGCGGCGCTGATGTTCAAAAAGAAGTTTAACAGGCAGGCCAACGTTGTGAGTAGAGAATTTTTTTTATACCTGCTGAATTTACCAGAGCATGCCAGGAAAGCATGTTAAGCTGAACTACAAAGGTTCAAGCACCTAATAAGAAGAAGCTTTCCAATGTAGGTTGAATTTAGACTTGAGAAAGTCACGCAGAACTATACCAGGACTACCGGGGTTACTGCTGGGAAGCTGACCCTGCACTCCCTGTAGATACACAAACAGCTTCCCCTTTGGTTCATCAGTACCCAATATGCAAGTTTAATGCAGCACAGGCAATGTTGAAACTGGCAGCCTGAATCAGATTTTTGGAGTCTAGAAATCTGATAAAAAAAAGTATGAATCAACATGGACGCAGATTTTTTGCAAATCAGATTCACCTTATTGACTTTTAAAGCACATCATTTTCCACCAGCACCAGCTCCACTTAAGCTCTGATCATTATTTTCAGATACTCTTCGGCCTGAGTATAAGAATGAAAAAAGTCTTCAATGAGTAAGTTGAACTCTAAACTTTAAGTATGAAACTGACCAGATGTGACAATACAGATGGTTTAATATGTCACCGTAATCAAGCCTTTTCTGCACTTGTATCAGCAGTGAGAGGGTCCCCCTCATGAGAAGTAATGGAACTGAAGCACTTAAGTTAATTAAGCAGCCTTATCTATGGTCCCTGCACTCAGAGAAAGAGACCCGTTTGAATTGACGATTGCTACGTAATTACCCTTTATCTCCATATAGAGAGGTTAGGAGTTCTTTAATGAAGAGCAGTTTTGTTTAAGAGAGAGCTGGAATATAAATGTTGGGTGCAGGCATGTGTGTTTGTGCAAGTACGTGTGTGTGTGTGCACGCATGTATAACGGATATGTGTGTATATGAGGGGGACTAATTTTAAGATTTAATTATTGCTTTCTGGTGCGATCATGTCCTTCAGCTATGAAATAAAATTCTACAGCCTCTTAGTTTAGTTTAGTTTACTTGCACAATAATGAGGACACAATATATTCAATATAAAAGAGTTAATTACAGTGAAGGAAAGGAAAGAAGGCTAAAAAGCTTATTCAGAGTTGTCTCCTTAATCAAACAATAAAAAAAAGGCATTAAAAAATTCAAAAATAAAACAAACTAGCTAACTTACTAACAACACAAGCCAAGACAATATCTAAATACGCCAAACACATCAGCAAGCATTAGTAATAATAAAAGAAAAGAAAGAAGGAAAAATATACCTCGAATAAGTATATGTTTATGAACTTATCCTCCTCCAAATCCTTCTTACCAGTCTTCCTTGTGCACAAACACACACTCACACACACACACACACACACACACACACACACACACACACACACACACACACACACACATACAAACACAAACACACACACACACAATGTTGAAGCAGACCATCAATATAGCAAAATGCATTTACGTTTCAGAGTTATTGAATCCATTTCACTGGCTGAATCTTTTGTCAGTCTGGGCTGAGCAGTGTGCTATCTTCACTGTCGTATAGTCAGTGAAATTACAAAAAAGAGCTGCATAGCATTTCTTTGGGGAGGGATATACATGGATGTGTGTGTGTGTGTGTGTGTGTGTGTGTGTGTGTGTGTGTGTGAGAGCTACTGCCTAATTGCCTAAAATTTTGAGTGCTTACTCCAATATCAGGAAGGATACCACACTCTTCCATTGATTTTGTTACACAGAGCAGACTCATACATTACAAAATCCTTCTTTGTTCTCTCCAGTTCCGCTCGTTTTGACGAAAAGACAGATCATGCCCTGACGAAAGTGGCCTGGCAGAAGTTATGAAAGACTTGGCTGGAGGCTGTTGTCAGAATCTGATCTGAATCATTTCATTTTCAAAAAATGAATCCTGGTGCCATCAATGAGAAGATGCGAGTTATTGTGCATGTTTCCTATGACTCATTACCAGTGAATAATACTTTTTAGAGCAGCTGTCGGTATGTGACTGTCTACTGCAGAGATACACATATTAATAGCCTGTGACCTTGAGTCACTGTTACCTTTTACTCTCCACTTTCTCTCCATGGAGGAAAAATGAACACCCATAGTTGTATAGCCCCTGCTCTAATTTTGTTCAAATAAATGTTTTTACATTCACTACCAATCCTGTCTCCCACAAATTATGTTTCTGTAAAACAAAACTTCTATTAATTTATTTCAATTTAATCTATATAGCACAAAATCATGACCAAGGTTATCTCAGGGAACTTTTGATGTAGAGCAGGTCTGCACTCTTTATAGATATATTTGCAGAGACCCAACAATTCTCCCATGAGCAACCATTTGGTGAGAGTGGCAACAAAAAAACTCCAAATAAAGAGGGAAAAAAGGCAGATAGTACAATACAGGTCTTGCTAAAGATGTAACAGAATAAGAATGAGACTAATAAAAAAACAATCTGAATTATTATAGTTATTATAATATCAATAATAATGATAACTGAAGCAGCGGGTGCAGGATAAACAGCAACAGCAAATATGTTTCGTAAGAAAAATAATGGCTGGCTGGATCATGTTTTGAGGCAACATATTTCTGAATGAATGAGATGCTATGTCTGTAATTGGCAGCAGAGTCACTAGGAAGTGCCTGGGGTGGACGCCAGGTACAGGAACCCCACGACTGAAACACCGGAGATGAGGGTTCACAGCCGGAGCCCCGTCCGTGGCTGGGTTTAGGTAACAAAAGCACTTTGGTTAAAGTTAGAGAAAGATCACGATCTGGTTTAATACAGGCAAAGTTCGCAATGCTTTTCAAAAAAATCCACGATATTTCCCTAGCTTTAACCAAGTACTGTGAACACACATACTTAACCATTAAAAGGTTTAATGGTCTAGTGACTATATCGTAGTGCAAGATCTGATTTCTTGTTAGATAACAAATACGTTTTCTCTGAACGTTTCACTGATATGTTCAGTATCGACAAATTTGCAACTTGCCCAATACGTAGACCTCAATTAGCCACATATCCGACAGGGTTCCAGTAATGACCCTCCTTGGTTTTTGCATCCTCTCTCTCTCTCTCTCTCTCTCTCTCACTCTTTCTCAATCCCTCTTTCCCTTCATTGTTTTTTGTTCTCTTACCAGTGTGTGTATGTGGAGGGCGTGGCTCACCTGATTCCAGCAGCTGCAGAGGGGCACACCTGCATCTCTTTTCTATTAATCACAACACTCCAATAAAACCTGGTCTGACGCACTCTCTGTCCAAGAATTTTCCGTCTCAGTTGTAGCTACCCTTCCAGTCCCTTATGTGTTTTTCAAAGATTGACTTTTGTCTAACTTATTGTCTTTGATGTGTGGATCCTTTGTTTGTTCCTCTGTGACGGCAGCATTCTCCAGTGCTTTCATCCCACCACCCACAGAGATTAGTTCCCTGCCTCCAGTTTCTACCTTCCCTCTCCAAGACCGGCTCCACGCTCTCCACCATGACTGGCTCATCTCCATCTCAAACCGCATCTCTGTCTAGGCCTCTGCTTCTGGGTCTGCCAATACACAACCTTAACAATGTCATCACTGCATTTATAGGAAAAATGTAATTTACCCGCAATAACATCTTACAAACCGTATTTGTTGTTGCAATTTGGCTATATAGAAATGCAATTTGTAGAAGACATGGTTGGCATTTCAGTTTTCAAATGTATATTTCTCATGATGGACTGGCTTAATAATACCTTTTGCATTGTAGGTTGTGCATTTATTGTAGAGCAATTGAAATATCTTCTATTTGGAGTAGTTCCTTTTATGTGCAATTTCACTTACCTAATAGGCTTTTGCTAGTTAGATGTTGCCTTCAATAGCTTGGATGAGCTGAAACTGCCTCCTGCCCTCACTCCGCCTGTAGGTACAGATATCTGGCAGCCTTATATTTAATGCACTTCCAATAAAGGTTTGAGAAAGGGATTCACATTCTATGTTTTTTTCCTCGAAGCAACTATGAAACTGGTAGAAGCAGAATAGGGCAGCACATTCACCGGTTTTGTCATTTACTGTAAAGAAAGTAGCTTGTTGCTAATTAGGTGCATGGGAGCTCATTAATAATATAGCTATAACAAAAGAGGTAACATGGCTCCTCTATAAGCTTGCAATCGTCATATGCTCAACTTGTTTTAATTGCAGACACATTCGGGATCTAACATCTCTGTAGAACCCTAATAGTTCACTTCTAATGCAAAGATGCTGTCAGCTTAGCTTATAGGGTAAACCACAGTATACTAAAAAAACAAAAATTGAAGGGTAGGTATTACTATACACTTACTGAGCACTTAAGCAGCACCTATACAACTGTTCATGCATGCAATTTCAAATCAGCCAATCATGTGAAAGCAATGCAATGCATAAAATCACACAGACACATAGATACAAGATTTTCAGTTAATATTCACATCAAACACCAGAATAGGGGGAAATCTGATCTCAGTGGCTTCGACCATGATATGATTGTTTGTGCCGAACAGGCTGGATTTTGTATTTCTGAAACTGCTCATCTCCTGATCTTTTCAATCTCTAAAGTCTTGAGTGTACTCCGAATGGTAGCAAAAACAAAAAACATCCAGTGAGCGGCAGTTCTGCAGATTGTAATGTCTTGTTGATGAGAGAGGTTAGAGGAGATTGGAGCTGACTGAAAGGCTATAGTTACTCTGATAACCATTCTTAACACCTTTGGTGAGCAGAAAAGCTTCTCAGACTGCACATCATGTCTAGCCTTGAGTTGGATTGGCTGTAACAGGATGCCGTGGGCACAGGCTCACCAAAACTGGACAGTTGAGGCTGGAAAAATGTGCTCTGATGCAACTTGATTTCTGCTGAGGCACAGAATTTGGCGTCAAAAGCATGAATTCATGGACCCAACCTGCCTTGCCTTAACAGTTCAGGCTGACGCCATTGGTGTAATGATGTTGGGAATGCTTTCTTGGCACACTTTCAGCCCCTTAATACCAATCAATCATTGTTTGAATGCCACAGCCTGTCTGTGTATTGTTACTGACCATGTGCTTCCCTTTATGGCCACAATTTACCCATCTGCTGAAGGCTACTTCCAGCAGGATGAGGCACCATGTCACAAAGTAGAAGTTGGCTGATGTGAACATGACAATGAATTCAGTTAACTTGGATGGCCTCCTCAGTCCCCAGATCTGAATCCAGTAGAACATCTTTGGGCTATGATAGAACGGGAGATTGTCAAAATGACTGTGTAGTTGGCAGATCTGCAGAAATTATGAGATGCAGTCATGTCATAATGGACCAGAATCTGAAAGGAAACTTTTCCAACACAAAAAACTGAGGCTTTTTCAAGAGCAAGGGAAGCTCTAACTAGTATTAATATGGTGTTCATAATAATGTGCTCAGTGAGGGTATAAGAAGAACATAATGTGTGGCATTTGTTTCAAGTTATGATTATCAGTAAATGTCACTGGTAAATTATATGTTCATAGAAAGGGTGTACTCGCACAGACACATACAGCAGCTCCTGTGTGGTTCTGTAGTCAGGTAATAAATAGATATGTGACTGCCTTTGGTGAAAGAGAGAGAACAGTGAGAGAGAGACAGGAAGAGGAGGAAAGACAGAAAACAGAAATATGAGAAGAGCTGGACTGGGGATTTAAAAGAGGAAGAGAAGTAAAAGAGCCTTTGATCACCAGCTAGAGATGGAATAAAGTCACCCCTGTTCCATTACCACCCTGTTGCTATGAAAGTGGAAGTGCAGTGTGTGTCTCTACATGGCTTTGTCACTGAAAGGCCCAGTGGTACACACACATGTGCTCAATCCACTTTTCATTCAGGCTACTTTTTGAAGACAGGGTGAGTCCGAGCTTTTTTGTGCTGCATGCCTGGGATAATGATAGTCTGAAAATGATAAAGTTGTGTGTGTGTGTGTGTGTGTGTGTGTGTGTGTGTGTCTGTGTCTGTGTGTGTGTGTGTGTGTGTGTGTGTGTGTGTGTGTGTGTGTGTCTGTGTCTGTGTGTGTGTGTGTGTCTGTGTCTGTGTGAGTGAGGGGAGTGGTCTCTGTGATTGATTATCTCCTCTTTCTGATCTTTAAAGAGTACCTGTGCAAAGAACACATCTGATCCATCTCAGATTTAGAGAGCTTTGAATTAATATCACAAATTATATAATTTATGTCTTTTGTGATATTTTAACTGCCTCCACTTCAAAAAACCTTATTTCAGGCTTAAATTAAAATTAATAGAGCAGCATGTGTATCAGTAGAGATCAGTTGCATTAACTCTCACAGTCCATATTCCTTAGGTCATCTTTAATTTATTTTGTTTCAGTTCTTTCTCTGTTGTCTCGCTTGTCAAACAGCCCCTTTTACTCAGTGACTAAAACTATCAGTTTCTCACTGCTGTAGGAGCAGAAGCTACATAAATTAATGTGGTTGTAACTGAGATTTTTAATGTAGTTGAACAACTTTTGAAATTAAAACTGACTCCCCATTTATATCAATGACGTTGTGTTAGGAAGAACTCTCAGTATGATGCAATATAATCCAACTGCATAAATAACTACGGCCTCCAAAATGAACATTAAGTTAAATCGGCATCTCTCTAAATCAACTCCAACAAGAACTGAACATTTCGTAGGATCTATTGCAGGGCCCTTGAATTAGACTGTGTTTGTTTCAGCTATACATACCAAAACATTTGGGACAATCTTATCTACTGCGTGTGAGACAGTCCCGGATGCTTTCCACGAGAAAGAGTTATGATTTATCTGAATTGTTTCCAAGCAGTATGTTTGGCTTTTCTACAAGAGAAAAGACTCTGAGGTTGAGCAGTTTGGCAAATGCATCTCTGCTTAGCGTTCCTATCGCCCCTGCAGAGCTGTGCACAGCCCCTTTTTTAAGACCTTTTAATTGGAAGCATCACAGACTCTCCCGAGCAGTGGATGTCACCATTACAAAAAAGCTAGGTGTGCCTAATAAACTGGCACCTGAATCCGGGCAAACAAAATGATTTAACTCTTTGGGCAAAACAGGGCTATTTACTACACAGACAAGCTGCGGGAGGAGGCAGAAATGTGCACTATACTCATGCCTCATCTGTTCGTAAATGGTCTGCAGAGGTCCAGAAGGTCTCAAGGGTTCAGCTTTGGTCAAGACAGAAATATTGTAACAACTATCAGATAGATTGGCATTAGATTTTGTATGCGCATGAAGGATCCCCAGAGCCTGATGCCTTCTGACACTGGTCATCCCCTAATTTTAATTCTGGCTTTACTGACAAGTTGACATTTGTGGTTCAGAGTGAAAAAACGTGACAACTCAATAGAATCGCTTACCATTCAATTTGGTGCAGACACTCCAAAGTTTTTCTGAACTTTGGTGATCCCCGACTTTTCATCTGAAACAGTTGAAAAGAGGAAAATCACTATTTGGTTGAACCGCTCACACATATATCAGTATGCAGCCCATAGTAGGGGGTTGTGAGCACTTAAGCTCAGCCAGAAGGGGGTCACAAGACAAAAAGGCAGGGAACCAGTGTCACAGAAATGCATGTGTTCATTGTAAAGGAAAAACTATTATAAAGCTACAACTATGAAGCTATTTTCTGTGTGAAAATGTTGGACGTGGTATGAAAAAATATTGCATATCTGCAGCGCTGCAGCAAAGAGCTACGAGGCAGTCGATTTGTTTTCGGTGATGAATAAGCTAATCAAAGATCAATGGCTCTTGACAGCTACTCTACAAATCAGAGGGGAACTCTGTGCACTCCATCTGTTCATGTTTTAGCCGAACTTGTTAATGTTTCAACAGTAATCCACACACGAGCTATGACATGGCGCCTCTGGTGAAGGTGAAAACAACAGGCTGCTTTCGTGACATGTACACACATGTGAATACAGAAAGCTCAGGGATCAGACTGTGAGGTTGAAATCAGGAACGTAATCCATCCTGCCCACACATGCACAAACACAATGATATACGCATTTAAAATGAACCATCTCTAAATTGTATCCACAAATCAAATTTTCTACAAATAGCAGCCTCACACATATAATACACGACAATACTGTTTATCTACGTAGGCACAAAGGTAAAATTAGAGAGAACTGGTAGGATTTCACCTGGTCGTCACATTTGCAATTTCCCCGTCTCCCTAACAACCTTTCCTCTCAATCTCTCTCTCTCTCTCCCTTGCTCATCTATCTTTTACTCTATTCTTCTAGTTGCGATTTGCTCCTCCAGCAGATTTTCTCCTCCAGGGGCCCAAAATCCTTAAATGGGGATTTCATCTTTTTATGCTCTAACAAGAGCATTAGATGACAGAAAAATATGAATGGAAAAATGTATAGTAAATCTGACTCTATCTCTCTCTACTTTCTCTCGTTTTTATTTATTTGTGTGTGAGTGTCTGTGTGTGTGTGTCTGTTAGTGTGTGTGCGTGTTACAACAGAGAGTACAATGCCACAGAAACAGAAGAGAAGATTGAAAAGGGGATGATGTAAACTAATCTCTGTCAGCAGGCTATTTCTCCCTGGAGGCAAGAAGTTCATTTCACACATACGTAAACTGAATGCACACACATGCACACAGTCACACATGAATGTGCACTTGCACGCACTAACAAACACACACACAAAACAGACACACACACACACACACACACACACAGAAACACAAAGCTTTTCATTGCTTCAAACAGAAGATATCCTAAATAGGAAAAAGAAGACTGTCTCTCTATGTGTGTGTTTGTTTCTTGTGTTTGTGTGTAAGTGCGTGTATGTGTGTGCGTGCGTGTATGTGTGTGTGTATCTGTATATATGTGCATACGCTTACACGTACACATTCAGTGGAGAAAAGGAAGAAAAAGACGGAGGGAAAAAATGCTGTCAATGATGGGCTTTAAATATGTACTTGATATCTACTATATAGAACAGTTTTTCATCATAGAGTGATATTTCAGATTCGTACATTTAAACGTTTTTAGAGGCCTGAGGAGGTAAAACTATCACATATTTCACATATTCCCCCTAAATTTGATGTAGCAGATCAGTATTTCTTCTTGTTTTATATCATTTTAATTCAAACTGAAAACAACAGGCTAAAAGCAGTGAGAGTGAACCTAAAACAGTGAAGCCAGACGGCAAAACAATGAGCTGTAGCTCACACTACATTTCCATAAAAGAGAGAGGAGCTACGTATTCAAGTGGTAATTCCTTGGAGGTTTATAACTACAAGCAACCGCTTTCACATTCACACATTCGTTGTCATTTAGTACTGATATTGTCTGTAAAAAATCAATTAAAGTAACTAAAAAAAACATTTATCTATAAGTAATTTGTCTACTAATGAGTTTTGACAAAAATTAATGCTTTTTTTATCATCCTAAAGAGAAAACATTCTCATTGAACAATGTTGATAAAGACTGGATCTACAAAACCTTCAAATCGTACTTTATTTGTTTTCTCTGCAATATCCACTCTTGGAATACAATATCCTTCGGAGGCAACTATGGCATGTTAAAACTTTTTTTATGGTAATGTTTAAGCTCTTCAATCTTCAAAATCTATTTCGAAAAACACATTTATGGTATACAAACGCAATTCATAGGAGTCAGGGATGTTTGCGACAACTGGGTCTGGGTCCTTCCCCCAAGGCTGGATGATCTAGTGAAGCGGTAACCAGGGAGAGGAAGTAAATTACTGGAACGCTGCAATGGGAAATACAACTTATAAAGGTATATCAATTGATGCTAAAGTGTCATTTTTGCTCTTGCAGAATAGACCAAATACAATAACTTTTCATAGCCACAGCACAGTGTGAATTAATATTTGGATTCTCACCCTGCCTCCTCACAATGTTACATAAACAACGGGTTGAATCAAATGTCCTTCTCTTACCTCCAGTGTATGTGGCTCTTAATCCTGTTTCATTAATCATCTAAACATGCCCTCCATCCCCTCCCTTTGGCACTTTCTAATACAAACAGTTGCACCATACATCACACTCTGATGCACAACAGAGAAGTGGGGTCCAAAGGTGAAGGAGAAAGCTTATAACTGAATACCGTTGCCTTAAAGCAACTGTATTGCTTTAATGATTTATGATAATACATTCATAATGAGTAATGATGTAATGTAGAAGATGCTCAAATACCAAATGCATTAAATATTGTTTATTACTTAAATTACTTTCATAGACTTTTGTGGGCCACAAGAAGTAGTAAATGACAACAGTGCACCGTGATCTACAGAGTAGTGACAAATAAAAGTAAAAAACCTAAATAAATGAGTGTGGTTCCATACAGGTGGCAGCCTGGCTTGGATCGACTTATCATCTTGAGAGGAGAGGGTCACTGAAGATCAATAAAGAATTATTCTGAGTTATCAGTTTTATCCAAAGTAGGATGAAACATTTCAAGCTCCCATCCATATGGCATGAGGGGACACTGAATGACTTACTGAGTATAAAAATGATGCTAATCCAGTTCTGTGGCCTTCGTAGTCCCCAGATTTTCAGACCAACATGTTACACAGCGCTTTCCTCCACCATTCATCCAAACACCTATATGACGGGGGGTTTCTTTGGAAAAATGATGTTTATTCTTCTAGTAGCATTTGACTAAGACCATGCAGCTCTAGTATTGCCTTACTAGGACAATTAACACTGGTGTTACTTTTAAATTTTGACTCTTTTGATATGCCGCAGTCTGTGTTGCTGTTGATTCATTCCCTCCCTTCTGAATTTTAGGGACTTTTTTCCTCTCTTATCACAGATTGTGACACCTCAACTCAGGGTATATGCTGATTCAGAGTACTGATCCAGCGCCAGTGCTCTCTTTTTCACAAGTTTAAAATCTTTAAACCCTACTAGGTAATACTCATTGGAATTTTTTAAGATAATGTAAGTCCAGAAATTGCTGTGGCATTAAAAGCTGAGTCAGTCGGCCGTGGAGATTGAATGAAATCAAATCTATAATGACACTGACAAAGAAACTGTATTTAATGTGAGGACTTCATGGACAATACTTGATTTGCTTAAAGTGGCTACAATGGATATTCTTGTAACACCGATGTATCAAATGAAAATGTGACAGTGGGAGAGTGGTTGCTTGATGAACTATGGAAAAAAAAAATTCGCCTCTGTCTGCACCTCCCCTCAGCATTACTGATATCCACAAGATGTTTCAGCTCATCGTGGAAAGCTCATTGTGTAGCTGTCCAGTCCACACTTTTCCTGTTCTGGTTCCCTCTCACTGCTCTCATGCCGTTATTTTCTACCACAGCAGGCATCTGTTTTCAGAGGAAAAGCTCTAAAATCTCAAAGTACACTGCCTTCTCAGGACCAGACAGCAGAGAGACACGGTTAGCGGCCAGCTGGTGAACACAGTGGAGCATTTAGCAGCTAAAGAGACAGATGTTTCCCTCAGGAGTAGGTGGAGACCAAAAGCAGAGCTAAAAGAGAGTGAATATTGGACTTTGATTCACCAGCTCGCCAGAAGCATGACTCAGTGTTCTGTTCACCACTTGTTTCTGTTGGCCCATGTGGTCAAAATGATCTGTCATTGCAAGTTTGATAGGGCCATTATTGATTTCAGTAGCATTTTTTAAAATATTTTGGATGTTGTGAGTGCAATCATCAAAAACACAGCTGTTCATTTTCTGCGTCAGCCTGCATGCTTGACGTACAGCTTTTGAGATCTTTATCTCTCCTGTTAATGTGCAATCTTTTGTTTTGGATTCATGCCTTTGGTTGCAAAACACTTAACGCAATCAAGAAGCTAAATAGAATTCAGCCGCCATTATTTTTTATCATTTATACCTGTGCTTTTCCTGCAGTGACATGTCAAATTGTCCTCTGTGAAAAAGGCCTACAGTGTAACAAAACAGCATCTGTAATGACAGCGAGCTTTCTATCAAGAGGAAGAGAACATGTTGAGGTTTAAGCGACCATTTCAAATAAGCTGCTGGTCCTCTAGTTCCACATTTCTCTTTGTCTCCTCTTGTACAGACAATCTAACTACATTCCAGGTGTAAATGAGTCCCTGATTAGATGGATGGAATGGAAACCAGCAGAGCCTTTGTTCCTCAGCGTTTGAAGATTAGCCTGTAACCTGTTAGGTGAGAGAGAGAGAGAGAGATGTTGAAAGCAAATGCAAGAATGAGGAGGGGGAAAAGGGAGGGAATGATGTATAGTGAGATAAAGTGTTTTCAGTCGAATTGATTCTCAATGAGTGCAGCTGAGACCACTCACTCACTCACAAACACACACACACGCACACACAGCACACGCACTCACACAGGTTTGCACACATGACACTCTCCAGCTGCACGTTAAACCTAAATGCTTGTAAAAACCAAAACCAATCAAATCTCCTCCTGGGTGACAGGGCATGTGTTCAGCTGCGGCTGGCACCTAATTTGGATGTGTGTATTTGAGCATATGTATTTACAAATGTGTGCGAGTGCAAGTGTGAGGTTGTGTGAGAAATCCACTTCAGCCGTCAGCCAGCCATTCCACACATGGCAGTCTTTCAGGGTCAGGTCATCTGCTCAGCTCAGGCTAAGAAGTGTTAACCCAACACACACACACACACACACACACACACACACACACACACACACACACACAAACTTGTTGACATTTCTTCCATATGATGGTTTTCACAGTTTTTTAGTAGAAAAAATTGATTATTACAAGTAAGCACAAAACACAAGTGTTTTCTCTCTCTCTCTCTCTCTCTCTCTCTCTCTCTCTCTCTCTCTCTCTCTCTCTCTATGTACCCTGAATTTTAAAACTCAAGACATTTTTCTTTGAGGTGACTAATCAGCATATTTCTGTTCTTCTCCACATGACTGGATGGAGGAACAGCTTGCCTGAGGGGGGCAGTGTGGCTCTGTGGTCCAATGGGAGATAGGACGTAGAGGAGATTGGAGATGGAGATAATTTGCAACCTTCATCCTTTTTCTTAGAGTCTCACATGGTATCACTTGCTTCGCCTCATACACATGCACATTGTTAGAACAGGACCCATGTGTCACTGTCTCATCTCACAGTTTTGTTGTTGCTGCCTTGAAGGTTTCACAAGCTCTTATCTTAGAGTGCTGTGGAAGAAGATAGATCCTAAATATAACTTACATAGGACTGTTGCTCAAGAATAAAAAATAGTAAAGGCTGTGTTCAAAATCATAGATAGATACACCACTTTAACAGAATGAATCGCAGAAATTTGTATCATAAATCCAAATGAATGTCAGTGTACTCGTTAGAAAAAAATGATAAAATATATCACCCTGACTATTTTTTCATGCACTCTCTTGGATCTGTCATGTGTTGGCAGAACAGAAAACTGTCACTTCCCTAGGTGATCCGTGTTGTTCTCTTTGTCTCTGACGTGCTCAACTCCCTTTTTTTCTGGCAACTGCAGTGTAGACAGCATGTGTGTGTTTCAGTAGAGAGGCACACACGCATCTGTGACAGATGCATGCGAGTAAAAAGCATGTCGGGGGTGTTCATGCACCAGTTCAGTCCAGCCAGATGCAAGTGCATGTTCAGTGTTTCAATGTGTGTGTTTGTGTGTGTATGTGTGTGTGTGTGTGTGTGTGTGTGTGTGTGTGTGTGTGTATGTCTGTAAAAACCCTGAAGTCCTGCTTCCATGCATGATTTGCATGATGGTAAAAAATATACACAGACACACACAGACACACACACACACACACACACACACATACACACACACACACACAAGCACACAAGTACTGTGATAGATTCAAGAAATAATTCGGGGTAACACACTTTTGGTGAAGAGTCAGATGAGAAAATCATTACCAGTCTGACGTCTATAGAGTAAATATGAGGGTTACCTTAGCATAGCACAAACGGGGAAACAGTGGTAACAAGATTCACGTACCAGCACCTCTAAAACTCACTAATTAGGACATCACATCTAGTTGGTTTAATACATACAGAAATTGAACGCGTAAACACCTTCACCATTTTACCGGGAGTTAGTGTATGTACTGGACAGTTTATTGGTCAAGACCAGTAACTTCCTAAAGTTTCTGCTGGTTACTTGGCAGCTGCTCAAACCCAAGAAATAGCCCCCCCCCACCAAAAATTACATTTTTACACTTCAGTTTTTATATAGATTGAGAGGATGTACATGCAACTTCTTAACTAATGAGCTTTACTGGTGAAGACTTGCTGTTTCCCCTTGTTTCCAATGTTTTTGCTTAACTAAGTTAACTGGCTGCTAGCATTGGTTTCATATTTACTGTACATATGATGCAGCTGTATTAATCTTCTCTTCAAGCTCTTAGCCAGAAAGGGAGTAACAAATATATATTCTCTCTGCATCTAACACTGTCAGGAGCTTATCTCAGATTTAAATAGATACGGTATGTAATTGATTATACTGGTTTTTCAGGATACTTTATACATCAGTAACATTTTTGTATGGGAAAAGTGTTTTCTGTCACAACCCTATGATGTTCGTGTACGGAGCCAGATTTCTACCCTTATGTGCTTGTTTTCCTCATTTTCATCTCAGCATAAATGCAAACAAAAATCATTCCTTTAATTAGACTTCATTACCCTTCATAAAATCTTGTTTTAATGATAAAGTTTTGTAATAATAGATCCAGGTTCTCATTTTCTGGTTTTACCACTCTTGCCTATAACCTCACTAGATATTTCGGCTTCTGTTAGCATTCAAATATACATATTGATCAGTTGTTAAACTTGAAACTGAGTTTTCAGAGCTCCAGTTTGTGCGGCAGCATATTGACTGGAGCCAAACAAAAATGAAGCAATTTAACGATCCAGACTAATGAAAGCATGCCCTGCACAGTAATTAACACTAAGTAGATTAATAGCTGTGAAACTGATAGGCTTGGATAAACTATTAAAGGTCACAACACTGAGGAATTTCTGTTGTCTGTGTTCCAGATCCTTTTGTTATGAAACAAAAACAACTAAACTGCTGATCTGACCACAGGAATTCAGCCACATTAAGAATTTCTTTCTGACGTGCAGAGATGTTTTGTCTAATTTCAGTAATTGTACTTAGCTAGTCTTAGAAATGTGTCTTTGTGGCACTGAATTGTTGGTCTGAGGTGTTTAATGTGTTCTTCTCTGCATACCAAGCATCCTACAGATACAGTAAAGTCAGTAAAGGTATTTTTTCAATATTTTCATTAAGTGTGAACCTGTCTGTGCACACACACACACACACACACACACACACACAGTCACACACACACACACACACACACATATATATATATATATATATATATATATATGCAGTATATGTTATACTGCTTCAAATGATACTTTTATATTGTGCTATAGAGAATGCCATAATGTACCAAAGTAAATGGCAACCTAAGGCAATTGTGTCTGAGATAGTGTGGACGAGCAAGAAATGGAAGAGAAGACATATAAGGGGGGAAAAATGAAAAGTTTCTATGTTTATCATCCCCACAGGGAGGAGGAAATGTACATATGGTTGAAAGATGGAAATGGTTACAAGTAAGAAAAGACGTGAGTTTGGAGGAGGACAAGTAAAGGGCAGCGAGGTGTAGAGGTAGAGAGAGACATGGCTGGATGGAGAAGAGGAAAATTAAAGCTCATGGTGTGTTTCCCTCAGGGCATGGCATCAGTTTTCTGTGAGATCTCGATAATACTGTCCACACCCTGCAGACTGGAAGAGGCCAGGAGAACGTGCCTTTGGGCCTCCCCCTGTGCAGGTGTGTGCAGCCACTCAAGCCTTTACAGGCCTGTATATACAAGCACAGACATGCACACCAATACTAATTGAGAGGTTCTTTTTGTTTCTGTGATAACAGCTTTTACATTTGAGCAGTTTTAACTCTGTTTTGGGTTCCTTTTTGTTACTGCTCTCCTTTTGTGTGTGGTTAATGAATGTAGAGCGCGTCCACTCCACTGTCTCCTTCTCCTCCACAGTATGATGCCGGATAATTGTATGTGATTACAGGTGCACTGGGACGAGCCTCAGAGTTTGATCCCAAATGTCTCCACCGCAGCTCCCGGAGACCAGCTGCGAGGCCCTGCAGTCAGGTTGGACACATGAGGAGCGGACCAGGATAAGACGAGTGCGGAGCTCTGCATTAACAGTCCACTTTCTGGCCACGAGGATAACACACAGCGGGAGTCAAGAGATCAAGCATACACATGCACAAAGAAAGTAAAACAAACAGAAAAAAATTCAAGACCGACAGACACATCCACCAGTGCACAGCATGGGCCTTTCGTTTTGTATTTCTCTCTGCACCCTCTCTACCCAGTACATATACGAGTCCTGAAATTGTTGGTTATATTTTCCCTTTATTTACTTCAATAGCCCCGCTCTCTCTACATCCTGACTTCCTTTTTCTTCAGTCTCCTTCCATAAAAGAGGCCTGAAAGCCTAGGCTGTGATTTTCACACCCCTTCCTATCTGCTTGGCTCACTAAAAAGTCAGCCCTCTCCACGGCAATCCTCCCTTTCTCCTGCTAGTGTTACACTTATCCCCCGTTCCCTCCCTGTCTCTTTGAGCCCGCTACAGGTGTGACCTAACTCCCAAAAATTCCCTCTTCATTTCCTTACTCACTCCCTTTTTTCCACATGAAAGGCTTTCTGCTACCCTCAGCTCGCCCTCATTCCTGCTCTTTCTTCTCGATGCACCCTCACCTTCTCTCTTAGCCCCAGGAGCCAGCTTGGATAACAGGTGGAGCCACTGGTATTGGGGGATCAGGTTTCCATCTGCCTGAAATGCGAGAACGCGACATCACCCTGAGCTACAATGAAACCGAACAATAAACTACACAGTTTTGTGAACACACACACACACATGCACGCATGCATGCACGCACGCACATGCACATGCACACAGGCGCGTACACACACACACACACACACACACACACACACACACACACACACACACACACACACACACACACATACATACACAAGGCTCAGGAAAGATCCAATGAAGCCATTGTGTTCAATTCACTTTGTTTGGTTTATTTGCTTTCAATGTTTTGTCTTCCTATGTTATTATTTTTCTCACAAATGTGAAGAAAACAAGAGAAGGCGGATAAAAAGGTCAGGATAGAGACAGTATAATTCCTGTGCACAACTGCATTCAAGCACACAAGTGTGAGTGGACATTCACTACACACACACACACACACACACACACACACACACACACACACACACACACACACACATACACACACACACTCACACACACACACACACACACACACAGACACATACACAGAACATTGTGACACCTCGGTATCACATTATATTGGCAACCAAAGCCTCGACACAAAGACCATCATACAGTCTCTTTATGCTTCTATTCACAACTCAGGATGAATGCAGTATTTATGGAGACTTTGCTGTCTGGCTAGGTGTGGTACTGATGCTATGTTACAGTTTGATTCATATCCAGCAGTCTTCAGGAATTATAAGATGGTGAAAGAGCATTTTACAAAAAAAAACAAAACAAAAAAAACCACCCACTGCACTCATGGGAGCAAAAGTTCTAAAAGCAACAAGTATAAGTAATTGATAGTGTTAGTCAGTGTCCCACAGGCATGGTTTAAAATTGTCCATCTCTCTAACTGTATTTCTGCAGGAAACTTTCTCATAGTGTCCATCCTCCCAGCACTCCACCGCTATGCCAGGTCAGTTAATATTGACATTATCTCCTTCCACCACGGTGACAGCTCGTGCCGCTGGAAGCCGCTCATTAGCTCTACATGGGCCTGTATGTGTACCTGCCTGTTTGCGGTTGTGCCCATGTATGCGCACACACAACTGTGTTGATTGCTGGGAGAGAAGTCATTAGCCTAGTCAAACAGGTGTTAAAGTGACAGGGGACAGTCCCAATGTTTGCTTCTGAGAGAATAACAGAGATTGGTGTCATCGTTCAGCCCCATCATAGAGCCCTCTATGGAGGTCATCTCATCGCTGCACTGTGATTGTGTTGAAGTGAGAGTGGGAGCAACGTGTGTGTGTGTGTGTCTGTGTGTGTGTGTGAGAGTGTGTGTCTGTGCAAGTGTCTGTGTTGGATAGGGAATGGGTGGGTGAGAGCGGCACAGTACAGAGAGAGAGAGATTTGTCGAGCAGATGTAAAAGATGTGTTGAGATAGATGCACATGTCAGGTTAGATCTTTGTCTGAGGTCAACTTACAAAATGAATACTGTGTGCCCAATGTGTGTGTGTGTTTGCGGGCACATGTATGTCTTTGCATGTGTTTCTAATTTTGTGTCTCTCGATTTTGGTGAGAAGCCATAACAGGATGCTTTGGTGATAGAGAGCAATAGATGGATTGGGAGTAGAAAGTGCAGCAGTAATTGTACTGGATACACAGGTAATTGGAAGCTAAATTGGCTTCAGAATTAGAACCTGTGAGCACTCAGTCAGTTTGTGTATTGGAAACAGATAACCCAATGAGTGTATGTGTGTGGGTGTGCATGTGGGCATGCGTGTGTGTGTTATTGAGTGTGTGGGCACATTTCTGCTGAGAGACAGAAGGGGAAATATATAGCCTCAAATGACTAATAAGAACTGGACACGTTACAAAATAAACCAAATAATGTTATGCAAAATTAATGCTTGAAGAAACAATTCCAAGGCACTCTGGGTTTGATTCCAAAAATTTTTTATTAGGTCTTTACTGGAATTTATTTTACATGTTCATGTGTTCTCTTGTTCTCTTCTTGGTCAGGATGATATGTAAGCTTAACAAGACAAAAAAATTTGAGAAATACATGTAAAATGGTGAGCAAGGTTGCATAAGTTAGTTTATGGACAATCAGAGATGGCTTTACAGTTCTACCCTGTAGATAGTTTCATGCATTCAAATGATCTTTTTAAGACTCGAATTAGACTGACTGATCAACAATTTTTGTGCTTTTACAAATTAGCTTAGCCTGTGCAATTCTGGAGTATGTGGCGTTCGTCTATATCACGTACTTGCCACTACAAAATAGACTTGATTTGATTAAACATATTTTTGCATTTAAAAAAACAATGAATATGAATATTCTGTGAAAATACAGCACCAGTCTGACAGTTTAGTTTACGGAGGAAGTATGAATCTTACTTCCATCTATAAGATCAGGCACATATACTTGGATGGCCCCAAAATATCAGCATCTCATACATTATCACTAGAGCTAGCCCAGTCATTATAATAATAAGTCTTAGTTTTGAGATTTCTAGCTTTGACTGAGTTATTCTTTAATGAATTTGCAGTATGAGTGTATCTAAAAAAGCATCAATAACTGAATAGAATTTTAAACTTGCCTTTAAAATCACTACTTTTTGCAAGGTTTTTATCAAATAAAATCTAGACTAATATACCTTTGGGTAAAATATGGACAACATTTTATGTCAAACGTTTTCCTTTATGAATTTCTATCCTTGTTTTAATTTAAGATTCTGAGCATTACTGGAGAATATTTTCCCCTGCAGCTAAATGTGTTAAAATGCTGCTTACATTCGTTCACATAACATTACCGCAATATCCATGACCTGCCTCCAATGGAATCGGACAGAGATTGAGAAAAAAAAGTAAATGAGACAGCTTTATTAGATATGTGGGCCCATGGACGAAAAGCACTGGGGATCTGAAACAAGTGAGAAACAGTTTGAAGAAAGTCAATGTGGATGTCAGAGGTGAACACAGGCATCATTGTGTTTAGAGAATGGTACTATATTCCTTTCCAAAAATACCTTGCATGGACTCAAGGGCACTACATAAACTGGGACGGAAGGGTATTTTTTTTTTTAATTTTAAAAAGATCATTGTTGCAAATAAATTAAAGCAAAAAGGAGACAAAACCATTGCTGTGTCTGAGCAAGCTTGAAGGTTGTGAAAATGGTGATGGTATCGTAGCAACTGGCAAACATCCAGAAGTTTAGGAGCAGTCACTGTCTACGAACATGATGCTGCATGCCTGGTGTGGAGATAGGTGGCGATGGTTGACTGAATGGACGATAAGGAGGCCCAGATCCAAAGGTGCAAAGACCACTGGGCAGGAAGAGAGAGTGGAACATGTCTACCAGGTGTGCAGTTGTTAAACTTAATTAGCACGTTGCTGGCAAGGAAAAGAATCTCAGGGTTGCTGTTGCAGGGTTTTACTATTGTGCAACCAAGAAAAATTTGGTGAAGACCGCAACAGCAGGATGGCTGACACAGGAAGCAATTAAAAGCCTTGCCCATGCCACTATACAGATGAGTTACAAAACCAAGTGTTTTAGTAAGGTGTTGGGCTGCCACAGGTTGCCAGAACAACTTTACCGCTCCTGTTTCTACAAGTCTCCGAAAATCTACCTCAAGGGATGAGCACCACTCTGCTTAAAGATATTTCCTCATTCCGAGGTTTGAGGATGATGGTTGAGATTACTGCTGCTCCAAAATCTCCCATACTCTAGGCCTAGGTGTTATGCAGGTCAGATCCTGGCCTTTAGTTATCAAAATTTTTAAGAATTACACTTAAAGCAGCAAAAAACAATATTTCTATATGAGCAGTTTATCAAAGTTCAACATTAGAACAGTGTTACAATGTTAAAAAGAGTCACATGTGTGTAGTGGATCTACTTTTATCACCTGAATATGCAGCTCGTCTCTGTTAGAGACCAAAAGCAGACATAAAAGAATCTTACTAAAGGACTTACTTTACATTAATCAGGTTGGCACAACATGATTTCAAATGAATGATAGCGTTGTTCCATAACTGCTGGATATGTAAATAAGCTTGCTAAAACGGTTTTGTAGTATCAAATTGAAAATGGATGACATATCAAAGTTGTGTTCACAATTTGTTTCTGCTACCCCCAGGTAGCCAACTAAAGAAATTCATCCTGAGTGTGAAAAATAAGGGACATTTATCATGCAACTAACTCCACTTACAGAAAATTTTAAGAGTAATCCTTAACAACAGCTTCCAAGTGATCACATGATTAATCATGGGTATGCTGCGTGCAGCAATAACCAAGAAGATTGGAGCAGTAGTGGAGGAATAGTTACTTAAGTACAATACTTAAGTGTAATTTTGATGTACTTGTACTCTACTCAATTACTTCCATTTTATGCTGCTTCATACTTATGCTCCACAACCTTTCAGATTCAAATATTCTTTTATTTGCTCCACTATATTTTTTGATTTAGCTACTGTACTGGTTACTTTGCAAATTTAGATGATTAATACATAAATATTTTTATCTTTTTTAATATTAGGCTACACAGCAGTGTATTAAGTATTTAGATTTAGCCCAATCTTTTACCAGCAAACCCCTAAGTACTAACAGCAATCCACATGTGAAATAAACAACATTCTAAAATATTTTTAAGATACAAATAGGGATTGACCAGTAGGAAATGACTGAAACATTTGAGTCAAATGGAAAAAGCAGGCCAAGACTACCCTCTGGTTTTTTCATATTGCTTGCAAAAAAACGTATAAATTATAATATAGTTCTGATAGAACTTTTCAACTAGAGGATGGGGTTTTTGGTGATTTGATGTGGAATCCAGAGCAGCGTCTGTGGTTTGGCACTGCAGGTTGAGCAGCAGGACCTTTTCATGGAAACTCCAAGCACCATCATAGTCAATTTACTGGAAACAGAACATTGGAAGCCAACTGCCAAATGAGCCTGGATGGAAAGATAAATGGATGTGCTGAGGTGAAGGTGCTCGAGGAGAGTGCACTGGGGACAGCTAGACGGCGTAGGGAGACTATTTGGTCACTCAGGGGATGGAAAGTCTGTCTCTGAGGATTTATTGAAGCAATAAAAGATAAGGTCACTGTGTTGTAGGCTTTAACATTAATGTGCCATTTAATGACCCTTACCATGGAAGAAACTAGGTTATCGCTAGTACTAAGATATAGCTCTGGGCAATTATTTTGTAATGAAGCAAGTGTCTGTCTGTAGCTGGACCACCAGTGGTGCTTCAGGGAGTTCCTCCTTAGTCAAATAATAAACAGTCAAATGTCTTTGGGGCAGGGAGGTGAAAAAAAAATCCTCAGGCTTTACTCTTCTCATTGTAGTCCTGCCTACTACTCCTACAACTGCCTCCCCAACCACACTGGCACACAAATTCTCTATTTCTAATTATTATATAGATTAAAATAACTGATCAGACAGATTAACTTGGGGGCTATACAAAACCAGTAGGTTTGCTTTGCTTTTAGGTTTAATTTTCATCTTAATGTTTTCAGTTTTCATCGGAAATTCAGATCAATATGGAAAGAAAAACAGAGAAAATTTCCTAAAAGTAAGTCGTGGTCTTCAAGTTTCACCCAGGACTTAACAGAAAAAGAAAGAAAATGATAATAAGGAGGGTATAGCGGTCAAATTCAATTCAGTCTAATTCAAGCTCAGAATAATTTCTTGCACCCCCACCCCCAAAAGAAACTCAAAGAACTTGAAGAACTTACTCTAAAGGATAAAGCGACTTTTCACATGTCCATTAAAACATACAGTTACTGAATTCACTCAGCAGAGAGGAAGATGATAGGCTTAAAACAAACATAAACAAGAGAAGGTTTGTTAAAACAGTGAAGGATGAGGGATGCGGCAGACCGGGAAGCCAGGAAAAAAAACAAGTGCTATTATTCTTCCTGGCAGTAACATTACCGCTAATTCTCTATTGAGCAATACATAATAATAAAAAAAGAACAGCTAACAATGTGAAGTTCTTAAATACTATAAATTGTTGGTTTGTTTTCTGTTTTGGCAGAGAGACTTTTAATAACTTCTGTGTATTTGTGTTTGTGTATATATATATATATATATAAATTTGTGTGTATGTGTGTGTGTGTGTGTGTGTGTGTGTGTGTATATATATATATATGTGTGTATGTGTGAGTGTATGTGTATATATATATATATATATATATATATATATATATATATGTGTGTGTGTGTGTGTGTGTGTGTGTGTGTATATGTGTGTGTGTTGGGGGGGGGGTGTTTTGTGGCGTCCACCACGCTCTGCGCTTTTCGCCTTACTTCCCGCCCCCCTGTTTGGGACCGTCCAATAGGAACAGCCGGAGTAGCCGGCTCGACCAATCAGCAACAAGGGATGATAGTGACCAGAAGTTTGGTTTTTGAGTTCTGCGGTAGATCGAGGGGGCAGATTAACGGTGGGAGCGACGCGGACGCGAGTGGGAATCAAAAAGTAAATTCAGACTCGTAATTTGTTTTTTTTCTTTTCGCCGTTTTCTCCTCAAAAAGTCTCAAGCGAGCGAGGTTAAACAAGAGCCCTCTCTCTCTCTCTCTCTCTCTCTCCCTCCAGCTCTCCCTCTCTCTATCTCCCCCCCCCCCGAGTCTGTGCGGAGGAGAGCGGGGTGGCAGGTGTTCGGCGGTGGGAGACGCATCGCCTCAGTCAGCTCCCCGAGCCTCAACCGGGAGCCGGAGCCGGAGCTAAAAGGCGCCGCTAACTGTTAACGACGAGAAAAAAAACAAAACGAAAAGTCCCGTGAGTACGAACGGACGAACGATTAGACACGTCTGAAGTAACCTGCTGTTCTGGGGTTTGGTTTTTTTTTTTGGTTTTTCTTGGACTGGACTGTGTGTTTTGGGTTTTTTTTTTTTTTTTTGGTGACTGGATGGGGAGAAAAGAGCGAAACGGCTCCAGTGTCGCAGCGAGAGAAACGTTAACGTCGCTGCTTAACGGCCGTTTTTTAAAAACAAAAATCCAAACCGACAGGTACTTTTATTTATTTTATTTATTTTTTTTTGCGGTGGTTTGAATTAACTCTTTCTTCAGCTGCGTTTTACACAAGGTAGAAAAGTCTCGGTTGTTGTCGAGGAACTTGACAGAAACATAACGTGTGTATGTTTTTTTTTTGCTAACCTGTTGGGTCGTTCTTTCTCTTTTTTTCTTCCGTGCAACCCGAGACGCGGCGCTTTACGGCAAGTTAGCCGATCTGGTATCCGAGGCAAGAGTCCCCATCCGGGGGGGAAGCGTGGTGGATAATGACCCCGGGGTTTACGGTTAATTAGGATATCTAAATTTGTGCTAAGATAACAGGCTGCGGACCAAGCTTCTCCATCACCACGCTTGATAAAAAGAAAAGACTCAGAGGAGAGCTGTTTCCAGTTTGTTTCTACTAACAGAAACCAGGAGTATTCACAGAATCAATTACTGAATTGATTTTTTTTAGCGCGTACACACACACACACACACACACACACACACACGCATGCATGCATGCACACACTCGGGCAAAGGCACAGATTTATAACTTGCGCGGTTTATCGCCTCCCTGTTAATACGGCCACCGTCTAAACAGCCAAATGATCCGCGGGATAAATCCCCGGTGAAGACATCAAAACAAGTGCGGATTTGATGCCTATAGCAGAGAGAGAGAGAGAGAAAAAAGCCGATAAGTCGGAAACAACACTCAAATGTATTAATTCCGTGCTCGGATCAATCCAGATGAAAATGAGGTACCGCGGGGCACAGAAACACCCGGACTCCGCCACAGCGCAGAGAGATTACCGTGCCGTTATACCCTGAAGCCAGACTAGTGAGGGAAAGTCTTGTTGTTGGTTAGACGAACCCCCCTCCCTCCTCCTCCTCCTCCTCCTCCTCCTCCTCTTCCTCCTCCGCCTCCTTCTCCTTCTTCTCCTACTCCCGCTGCCTGCCGAGTTTTGGACACCGGAGCAAGGCAAGTCATAGCGGGGGAGCTTGTCGGCAGCGACAGCGGTGAACTCTCGTCGCTCGGATTCTTCGCTACACCGGGGAAGCGCGGAGCCGCCGGTGTCGAATCCCCCGCGTTCCTCCTCTCTGTCCGGACTTCTTCCAAGAGAGAGTTACCGCAGCGGAGACCAAGCGGACACGGACACTGTTGGTCCACTCTCCCGCAGGATGAACGCGGGAATTAGCTGCCCCGATGGGTCCCCGGAGCGTGTGGAGGAACCCGCAGCAGGGCGCCGGCAAATGATGATTGAGACCGGGACGACCCGGAGTGGGAGCCGCTGTCTGCCGCTCTTTCTCCTGCTGCTCCTCGGCAGCAGCTGCCACATGTTGCACGGCCAAGGTAAGAGCTCAACTCAATTATCAGAGGATGCACTAATGAATGCTCATATCAGTTTATGCATTTAGATCCATTCATACAGTTCGTGTTTAAAAGTTATAAGCAACATTGTGAAAAGTGTATTGTCTGAGAACAATTGCTGACAGACTAGTATGTGATTAGGAACATGGTGAAAAGGGAAAAAGTGAGATAGTGACTCTGAAACCTTTAATCCAAGTATAGAAGCAGTCTTTAATAGTTTGGATGTGTCTGTGTGTCTGCAGGAGAATAGAAGGGGGGGGGGTATTAGGCCAACAACATTGTTTTCTTCAAATTAAGGCAGGTTGATTGTATGAGGGACAGAGTTGGGGGATGTACCTCTTACAGTGCATGTGCAAATTATTGTTATTGTAATGATGATGCATAGATTGCAGGATGATTATTGTGGGATTAAGGTTTTGAGGATGCTGTGTGATAACCCCCCTCTTAGTCAATGACCTGCTTAACTACAGCTCTTGATGTGGCACATACACACATGCAGCCACAAATAGTGTATTAATTTAAGTTGCCTTCTATTAGTGTAGTATTAACCCTATTGTGCTGGCAGGTGTCCAGATTAGTGTGTGCGACTTGTGTTTGCAGAGGATTACTGCGTGGAATAATTGTTGAATACAGCAACAAGAAAGAAGACCAATATGATGACATATCGATTCCTGGCTAAGGCTGTTGGAAATTATGTGTTGCCATGTTACATTAATTTACGTGCTTTTTTTCTGTAGCTATATATAGAGAGAGAGTGATGGAGAGAAACTGGATATTTGTTTCTGTGTGTGTGTGTGCTTGTGTGTACCTCATGGGATCATGTCAGAGTGGCAAAACAAAAGCACGGAAAAGGTCAGGCCAGTGTCGGCACACAGTTTTCTCTGGGTCACAGATGGCGTGGTGGGCAGAATGTAAGGCTGAGGGTTATGTGGAGGAGGGGGTCTCAGGAATGTCTGTGCATGTATGTGTGTTAAAGGTTGGGGTGAGCTATTTGTGAACGGAGTGGAGTATATGTGTGCAGTTTAAGTGCAAGAAAGTGTCTGTGTGTGTGTGTGTGTGCAAGAGGGTGCATAGGGAAGAGAAAGTCAGGCAGTGTGGCAAAGAGGAGGTGGCGTGAGAAGGAGCAGAGGAGGGAGAGGGGAGTGGCAGGAAAAGGGGGTGAGAAGAAAAAAATGGTGTGGGGGGGGGGTTAGGGAGGGAATGCGGTGCATCGTGCTTGTCACTCAGAAAGCTGTGCCTGCAGTTCAATCGATGATGATGGTATGACAACACCTCTGTGTGTGTGTGTGTGTGTGTGTGTGTGTGTGTGTGTGAAAAGTTGCTCCCCTCTCCCTTCTTTTCCCAGTCATCACACTCACCATCATTCCTCCCGCCCTCCTAGGTGTTGAGGAGGAGGTGGGAGACAGAGGGATGGTGTGGCTGCAGAGTCAGCTCCTTCCGTTTTCCCTCAAATGTCAAGGTCTCAGCCACGGTACCCAAGTTAACAGCCCCCGCCCTCAAACCCACCAACCCCTTTCAGCTGTCTTGTCTCAAAGGGGAGAGCCGGGTACCCTGCTATGAAATATCTATACCTCAGAATGACAGGCAGGGGTTGTGTTTGTACACACGTGAGTGCTGTGGGTAGGGAGTCGAATTGGGAATCACTGGAACAGATTCGGGTTGAGGCTGCTGGAGGTGGTGGTGGGGGACGGGGGTGGGGTTATTGATTTGATAAACTGTGCCAGGCCGCCAATCGAAGGCTGTAGATTTTCTAGGTTCCGACCCCTCTATCCTCAGCATTTATTAGGATGTTTTATTTTAGGAGGAAAAGGATGAAATTCATGAGCCTAGGTTGATCCTCCTGATCTCTCGCTGTCTCTCTCCCCCTGGCTCCCTCCTCCCTCTCCGTCTCTCAGTCAATCGATGCCCACACCCCTCCTCATAAATGCGAGACTTTATATGAGCCAACTCTCGTCTCTGGGAGCACATTTAAATAAGCTCATCGATCTTTCATTTTAGAGTTTAAGTGACGGCAGCATTTTACTGTCTCTCTCTTTCTCCTCTTCCTCTCCCTATTCCTCCACCTCTCATCTGCTAACCTCTCAACCCTCCCTTTTTATTCATAACTTACTCCCCCTCCCCACTGCCACCCTGTCACTGAGTGGGTTCTGCTTCACAGCTGTTTGACTGATTCACATTTCCAACTTGGACACTGAGAGAGCCTCATTCTAGACTTTATATTCTGAGTGAAGTCAAGGATAGGTCACATAGAATGTGTTTCAAAATGTAAATTATATTCTATATAACTAACAGGCAGAGTCCAGAATGCATCATTATCCTCAATATTACCGTTGTAAGATGAAGACCTTGCCAGCTTTTCAGGATTCTCTGTTAAACAGTTTGGCAGTTTGACAGCCATGCATTTTTGAGATTTTCAACACGATTTTCAAACATTTTAATAAGGCGAAAACATTAAAAAACCCAAAGTCAGAGGGGAATCAAATAATAAGAGCAGGGTTTTGTTGAGGGCTTCACCAAATCCCACTAGGGGGGTTGGCCTGTGTACATCTTGAAAATATGCATTTTAAAATCATTTTCAACCATCATCATTACAATAGTTTAATAAAAAAAAAAAAAACCCAACACCACAAAGACATTATCAAGAAGACAAAAATACGCTTACCCGTGAAGGGAGCACAAGGTCCTAAAGTAATCCTTCAAATTTTTGTGAGTTATCTTACTGTGCACCATACAGACTAACATTGGTAAAACAAGACTTATTGTTAATAGATGTGAACTGCAATCTACTCATGTTGTAATTTCCTCTGTGGCAGCAGAACATGTTACACTGGCCCTCAGAAACTCCTGCAGGATAAACTGGATTAATGATACAATTTTAAGACTGATGTACTCTGAAAAAAACACCATTGACAGACTCAAACACTTTCCTCAGTTTTGAGGAAACAAACAACCCATAATGCAACACTGTAGACGACCCTAGTTACACTGGTACTCTCAATTCAAAATGAAAATGTGTGGAAACGAATGAACACATAATTGTATAGTCCTGATATATAAGACGACCCTAATTTTTTAAACCCAATTTTCAGAAAAAAATTACTGTTGTATATTAGGGCCAATACAGTATCTTTTCTCTCCGGAGTGGCAGAGAAGTCACAGCATAGTTTTTTCTGTTCATTTGGTTTAGTGCATAAGCACTCTGCCTTAGTCTTATAATGGTAGGAAAAAAAACATGAACAGTGATATGAACCATTACGTCTTTAATACAGAGAATGAGGAATGATTTTGTTCCAGTTGCTAATGTTGATAATGAGAATGGTCTATAAGTAGCCAAAGTTTTATGAAAAAATGCTGCTGGTCTTCATTATTGCCAACCTTGTCCATGGTATTTGCATGACTTTAGAAGTTGCCTTCAGGTTCAAGTAGGCCAAACAAAGTTTTGCACTGCCATGCCGCCCTACTTAATTGATCTATCACTGTGATTAGGTTTGATATGACGCATGCCACTGGCTCAGCTAAGCTAGAGCTTGATGCTGATTGGACAACTGGGCATGCTTAAGTGAACTGAGGCCACTGATATGACATTTGGATGGTGGGCTGGGGGCTGGGAGAGTTCTGAGCGTTATGTCAAAACCCAAATCAAATAGACTAGCATGCAACTTACACATGTGTACACACACACGCGCCCACACACATACACACAAAGTCCTTCTCTCTCATCAATGTCAAACAGTTAAAGCTGATGTGGAAATTTGCTTAACCGTGTTGTAATGAGTAGATGGTACATTAGAAGCCTCATCTAACTGATTATCATCGTCCATGCTGCTCAACCTTTTTGAACAACATTTTTGAAGCAATTTGGATTTTTATGTATTTTTTAACTGTAAATTTAGTGCTAATAACAGAACAGATACACACATTTTCTTTTTTTGCACACAGACACAATTTTAATCCCACACTGGAGTAGGTCAAAATGTGGACTCGTACTCGTAATGGTACAGACACGATCATGATGGATCATCTGTGTACGTGTATATTAGATAGGGAGAGGAAAAAAGGAGGAGTAGACCGTGTGTGTGTGTGTGTGTGTGTGTGTGTGTGTGTGTGTGTGTGTGAGAAAGTGTAAGTGTAAGTGTGTGTGTGTGTGTGTGTGTGTGTGTGTGTGTGTGAAAGATAGATGTCAAGTAAGTAAGGTCTAAGAGGAAGTGAGTGCTCTGGTCAACTCCCTTATTTCCTGTCTGTCAGGAGGAACGAATCACAGAATCTTACATAGCCAAATGACACTTTGCACTCTGTGTGTCTACCTGTCTCTGTGTGCACCAGGTATGTGAAAGAGATTTTAGTCCTAACAGGACCGCAGACTACACACAGTATGGTTTGATGGCAAATATGTGTGAGGTTTGTGTGTCAGATTGATGCTAACCCCCTATCATTCCTAAGTGTTTTTTTTTTCTCACAGCAGAAGAAGTGGTAGCCATAGAAAAGCAGATAGATTCTCCTAATGGAAAATAATCCCCTGTGTTTGTGGTTGTCTGTGTGAGAAGTGGTATTTGTGAGTGTATAGAGAAGAGTGTCGCAGGTGTGTCTACCCATTCTTCTTTGGTTCAAACACAAACTTGGAGTAGCTGGTATGACTTTTGTGGTGAGTGATTAGTTGGGTTGGTGAAGCCATTTCAAGGTCAATTGGGTCATGTTTCCTTGTGCAGCTGTGTGGCTTTGACTTTGTTCTGTTCAAGGTATAAAATATTAAGCATTAAACATACTGTGTGTCATAGATGTAGTAACCAGGAGCTTTGAGTGTATGTGAAGTGTCTACAAACGTGCATCGTTCTGCCCAGTCAGAATTGTTTCCTATCTCTGTGAAAAGATGCACTTTATAGACATTTTCCACAAAAAGAGCTTTGAAATACAAACCAAATGGGATATACTCTTGTCTCCCTCAGCCCCTCCTTTCTGTTTTATGTCTCTTTGCTCTTCATTTTTTGGTGTGTGTTCTCTAAGTATCGCTCTTCTTCTTTTTGTTTTTTTTATTCTTTTTTTCTCTCTGTATCTCCACATAAGGGACTACAGAATCCAATGCTGCAGGCCACACAGGTGGAATAGAGACTGTTTTGGTATTTGGGCCCTAGTGTTCATTATGTAAGATAGGAGGGGGAGGAGGTTGCTATTGATCTGTTGTGTGTGTTAGGAGTGAGGTTGGGGGGGGGGTTAGCACAAAAGCTTATCTTATACTTTTCAAGATGGTTCTACAGTGAGACATCTAAAAAAATAGCAGAATGCTTGCAAAGCATGAACTCTACTGACTGACTGAGCTGCAAGATATCATAAAGCAAGAAGACTGACAGACTGATATCAAGATTGGTAGACAGATTGGTAGTGTATGTGTACACGCACACTTTCACAACTTTTGTTTGTCAACTTAAGTTTAGGTTGGGTTTAAATCCATGGTATTGTCTCATAGTGGTTCCCCTTAGACCATTACTAGAGTAATGTTTTGGCCCTCTGCTATCGGGTTTAGACCTTTATAGTGTATGTCCCTCTTTGATATTAGACGGCAGTAATTCATAGTGAAATTTGTATTTATAGCTGAGACTATTAGTTGACCTAAAATTATTTATCAGAAGAATTTTAAAAATTGTCTAATAGTATGAGTCACTTTTCAAAAAGAACCAAAATCTCTGAAGATTTGCCACATTCTCTGTATTTCATTCGGAGAACTTTGTGTTTTGGACTGTAGGTTGTACAAAACAAGACATTTAACAATGTCACCTCGGCTCTACTATGGTGGACTTTTTTAAGCAGTCAATCCAGAAAATTATTGTCAGATTAATCAATAATGAAACTAGCTGGTTACAGCTGTATTTATACTACCTAGTTTAAAAATGCCTTTTGAGGTAACTGTACAGATTTTCTTAGTTTGTACTGCATTCATTTTGCCACAGTGCATGATTATATAATCCAGTAATATTGATGCATTAATTATATGAATTCCTTGGAAAGTCCTAACATTATATAGATAAAGTGTGGAACCATCACAAGCTCATGAGCTGTACAGTTAGTCTTTCATAATCAGAAGTATATTAAGCCTGAACATTATGCCAGAGGCGTCACAACCTTTAATGTGCAGTATCCAACCATGTGAGTGTAGATTGATGGACAGGCAGCTCTGATGAACAGCTTTGTGCAAAGTGCAAAGAGGAACCTGATCAGTATTTTATTTTATAATGTGGAATATGTGTGAGAACTTGAATTAAATTATTACTATAATATCTTGATATGTTGAATTAAACAGGAAGGTGACCTCGAAATGCAGGTTTTGTGCAAGTTTGCCTAAGGGCCATAGCTGCACCCAGAAGTGCCCAAAAAAGTAATAATTTATTGTTTGAATGTGCTAAACAATGCTCTTATTAAGACTGAGTCATGAAGAATCAGAAAAAGACTTTCTAGTGGTTGTTGTACAAATTAATGCTGGTTACACACTCATTTAATACAACCTCTGGCTATCGTGAATGAAGAATGGCTGTGGGGAATTTAAAAAAGAAAAATTACTTCCACCGTTGAGAAGTGACAGTGTGCTTGCTTAGCAGCATACATAAATACCACAGACCTGAGTTATTAATTAAATATAGCTGCTGTGTCCATGACTTGATGGAAATAGAACACATTTGCTTGAAATAAATATATTAGAAATACTGCAAAGTTTTGTTACTTAATGGACCAATCTGAATTAACAAAACATTAATTGCTAGTAAAATGGAAAATACAACAAGAAGACTTAAGCTCCAAAACACATTACCAGTTAACTTACTGATGAAACTAACAGATTCATAAGTTAAAAAGACAACAAACAAAATTATTTATTATTCAAACTCAACCTGTGAGATGTGTCAGTAGTGTCAGCCCAGAAATGCATTAAAGAAATGGCATTTGTCTCTACCTTATTCATTATTTTCTTATATCCGGACACCTTGTCATGCGTTATCACCAATGCATCCCCTGACACCAAGTCAGATTAGATTTTTTACATTTTTTCCTACACAATGCAGTTATGCTATGCATAGTTAGGTTACTTGAGACCTACAGTATATTAAAATCAGTAAATCAGGTATGATTTATGATACAATTTAGAGCTGAATAGCTATGTATTTAGGAAATTTAGGATGATTTAGAGTCTTTCTTTGACTTACCATTTACGTACTGTACTGTATGTAAAGGAAATAGAAACATCTATCATTATAACACGATCCTGTATTACATCCTTGCAAACTATGGCCTCTAATGAAACTATAGAGTGAAATCAACACCTACATACCCACAAAGATTGAATATTATAACTTTACAAAGATGGTATTAATTGCATGTACTTTTGTACTAATACTGTATGCAGAAATACATAAAGCATGTTTACTCTACTAGTCAAACGTTTTAGAGCAACCTCATTTTTCTTTAATGAAATGTAACAAGTTAAAGTCCAGTGAAAAACCTCAAATAGTACAGAAGTAAGTTGTAAACTGCCAATGGTAAAAAAAGAAAAAAGTCAAGTTACCAAAAACTGAAAAATCATGTAAATTTCATAGAAAGCAAACCTATTGGGGGATTAAGAAACTGGTTAACATGCAGCTTTCCTGCAGCAATGGGAGTAAATGAAGCCTTGAAAGTTAATGAAAACAGTTCCAAAATCAGTCCCTACTTAAGTTGATTGCTGACAAACCCTCTGTCTATACAAAGGCGATGTTGGAACACACTATGTAACTACACTCTCTGATGCATTATTAGGATAATACTGTACTGTGTTGCTATCAGAAAGGTGGGGGGAAAAAGGTAAGTAACACAGGAAGACAGACTGGTAGGTCAGCGGATCGTCCTACAGCAAGACAATGACCCAAAACACTAGAAGAAAAGAAATAGATGGCTTCACGTGATGGAAAACCAGTACGGTCTTCAGACTTAAACCACATGGAGCTGGTTTGGGATGAACTGGACAGAAGGTGAAAGCAAAGAAAACTACAAGTAGGAACTTCTGCTACAGTGTTGGGATGATCAATCTGAACAATGTCCATTGTATAAAGAATACCATGAGTGTATTCGGCTGCTGGATCAGATGGATGATTAGAAATTTAAATCATATTTAGTTCAACAAGATGATTCTATGATTCTTTGTTTGCAACATCTCCAATTGTTTATTTGTTCTATGTTTTGGTTTCAGAAACACTTAGACATTGAATTTTTTTAAATTTAACAGCTGGAAAACTGAGGTGTTCTAAAACTTTTGACTGGTATAGTATATTAAAGTATTAGGAGGCTCGTCTAATTTGCACATGCTATGAAAAGATAGGCACAGAAAACCTTGAACAGCAATATTTTAGCAGTACTAATGAATTTAACATTGGCTGACTATTTGTGCTTGAGACCTTTGGGTATTTTCTTCCTACAGCATCTGATAGAATAAGACATGAAAAGCAGGGAAACCAAAGGTGCCAGACAAAAAATAAACTGCAGTCACAAAACACCTTGTCAAATTAGAAAGTGGTATTGAGTATGTATATTCAAAAATGTCAAAAAAAAACCTCATGTTGACACAGTGGAGTCTTGTTTGTGAGAATTTGTTTATAGTTGAACCCAGCAATAGCAATTAACAGTACAAAGTTGTTAACCAAAGCCAAAGTCCTGTAAAAAGGACCACAAACAGCCTTGTGAGTATTAACCTCCAATTAAGTTGATAATTGCAATGGTTCCACATGTAAACAAAAATATTTGTGAAACTTAATTTGCCTCATCCTGTACACTGCAGGTTGTTTGCTATATGTTCCACACTTATGTTAAAGATGATGCTGTAACATATTTATCACCATATATCTTGTCAGGGGTTTGCTCCCTTTTTTCCCAGCCCATCCTCTCCTAGCTACCTATGGAGACCTTAACAGGATTTTTTGTGGGGTGGTTTCAGATAATTACTCAGTAATATTTAGTATGTAAAATAAATATTTTGTTTTTATTTTTTGCATAATCTACATGCCACAGCTAAGAAAAAAGGAGCAAATATTTCAAGATGAAAAAATAACTTACCTTTATTCTTTGCACATTTAGGCTATAATTAGTAAAATTTTAGCCGTGATAGAAAGTTTTCCTTTTCTCTTCATTTTTGAGAGTAAATTATGCTGTTTCTTACAAGGAATAATCAACAAAAACAGCTATGCAGTCGCCTCTCCAAGGAAGGCTCTGACGTCGGCACTCTATGAAATGTAGATTTTATGAATAGAATAATAAAACTGAATACATTTCCTCTTTTAAGTGATATTTTGTCATTTACCTGATATTGCTGCGACAGATCAGACCAGACATAGACACTGTATCTCTATCTTGCACAGACAAATGCTCCCTTAGCTGTCGCAGAATGATAAGGATCTGTCCACAGGTGGGACTCTTCTGACAGGAGACCAAAAACTGTGGATGTATACAAAGTTGGACAGAGTCGTCTGCCTCTCTGAAGTCCTCATCCGTTAGTTGAGTGATTCCCTATTGGAAAGAAAACATTTTCCATGTTCCATTTCCATTTTCAGAAATCAAATTATGAATTATTCTTCAATGAAAAAGTAACCACTTACTATTCCACTTATCTTAGTAATTGAATTATTCATCATGAATATCAGCCCATTATGCCACCATGGACCACAACACATCACTACGCTCAAAAGCCGTCATACCTGTCCCTCTCCATTGGCTTTCACAGCCGCTGATCCAAGGAGGCTGCTTGAATCACAGGATACTGCTCAGGAACCTCTCAAGCATGAGGTAAAGAGAGCTCCAGTGAATTCTGAAGTCGGGAAGAACAGAGCGCTGTTCCAGGTCTACAACGAACACAAACAATAATGATCACATTTCAGTGAATAGTGAGGAAAAGATGCACTTGATTTCAAAAAGGCGTAAAGTTAAGGAAGACGCATTTCTTTAATATCAAAAAAAAAGAAACGAGACCAAATCAAAAGTTTGGGCTCCCTCCATGGGCCATACTTTTTCGACAAGTATCACAGCTTGTAAACGCTTTTATTATATGCATACAATATACACTGTACATTTGCAACATTTTACCACAACATTCAAACTGATAACTGCTTTTAATATTGTGTGGACAGTAATATGTGATGTTAAACTTAATGCTTCGTGATGATACTGTGCTTCTCTAGGAGTACAGTGTTGAGCATAGATGACCTCTTCATCCACATGATCACATCCTGGATATTTGCCATCTATTTTGCCAGTGAGGTAATCGTGTACAGACTTTGAGCACCAACATTAAGAGTGGGTGCCAAGCAGCCAATTTTAATGATATGCAGTTTGATGCATTGTCCAGTGTGATAGCTACAACTATTGCCCACTATCCCAAACTCATCCAGAATGTCCGCAGTTTTCTTGGCTACCATTGCCCACCCCTGTTTGTGCTTTGTAGACAACTTTTGTTTTAAGGATTTTCTGAACCATCCTTCCCTCAGTAATATAATGTGCTGTAACTGTAATGTGATTGTCCTGGCAAATGCTTGCTCAGCCTACCAGCCTTCTATGTTGTACCAGGCTGGTTTCAAGTAATTGGACAGGCTATCCCTGGAGGGAGTTTTATATTTTGGGATTTAGGGCCTTGGCCATGTCCCTGCCGAGAAACTCTCATTATTATGCTACGTCTACTGGCGGGTAGGCCCAATCATAGTTTACTGTAGACTATAAATATTAGTTATACTGTGTCTGATGTGCTTTGACACAGGGAAATGACAACGATGGCTGAAATCCATGGATATTGCTGTTAATAACCAGATATCAGTGATACATTTTATATCCCTAAATGGAGGAGACTGAACCGTATTGGAGGGATGTAACCCCTTCACCATGGATCTTGTCCTTGCTCAGTGACATTCATCTGCTTTCTCCTTATTCATCATCCCCTTCATTGCATAAGTGAAAGGAGTTTCTGTAGTAGGGGTGGGGGGGGTCTCTGGGGATAAGCTAGAAGTGGAGGGGTGCTCTCTGAACTTGAATCTAAGAATACTTATTAGAATAATTTTTAGACACCATTTGTTTACCTTCAATATAAAAGGCAAATGTCAGCTCATCTGTGTTTCGTACCTGAGTGTGAGACTCCCGTTAACATTAGCAGTATCTGGAGTGTTATTGTGGCCAGGAGACTCCAACACATTGAACACAGTGTATTCCTTCAGATACATACTGTGCTTCATCATATTGGAAGAGCTTCCTGCCTTGCATGAAATATCCATACTGCAGGTGTTGCATGCTGCTGCATTGTTACTGTTTTCAGTGAAGCCAAGCAAATGCTGCCTGGTACTTGATTCCCTAGCCACAGCCTTCTTTTGTTTGAAACAGAAAAATCAGATTAAGACTAACACATTAATTAAACCAATTTGTCATGATCGTAAAGTGGTTATCCACTGGATAAACTGGTGGGGTGGCACTGCTATTGTGAGGAATATATACCTCACAGTTTGAAAGAAATATATGGTCATAATAGGCCCCTGACCTGGTCCAGAACGGGAATCAACATCACATGCAGCCAAGCCATTATATGAAACTGAATGAATGCAATTCTCATCAGCAAACGTTGTACATTATTAATCTATTGGAGGCAAATATCATAGAGCAAATTTCACACTCTAGAGGCTAAATATAAGGAAAGAAATTTCTTTGTAATTAGTATTACCGCAGTCAGTGACAACATGTAATACTGCAGATATGATAGGTATGAATGTGAATGTGAATCCTTTTCCTAAGCAGGACAAAAAAATACACATACTGTATATTGTTTATGTGCAGTGTGTTCTGGACAGATAATATATAAAGAGAATGGATACAAAAACAATAATCACAAGTATATTCATGAAATATATTTACATGCATGATGCATGTTGACAGTTTATGTAAATATATTCCAACATTTTACTCACATATTCCATATGTTGGACAGTATGATGAGAATATTGAGTATAGAAGTGCCGACTCGGTTTAAAATTATTTAAAATTTGGATTTATGGAGGGTAATAACATTTATGACACTGAAAATCACAGATATCAGATTCCTGTGACATACACAAGGTAATCTAGGAACAGATTCCCATTCACAGGAACAACTGCTGGAAATAAAAGAGCAGGTGGGTGGAGATACATCAGAGACACACATACACACATACACACACACACACACACACACTCCTAACACCTGGTAAATGCCTTTTACCAGCCTTGTCCTGCCAGTCATTTAGTGGCAGCACTTGACTAGTTGAAGTCAAAAGAGCAGTCTTATAGTGAGATGAAGAAAGTGACTCATCCAGTATTGGGATTCGAACTGGCAACCTTCCAGTGGATCGCACCCTAGGCTTTCTCTCTTTCTCTCTGCACTTTTTGTCCATTTATTTCTCTCTGCTTCTCTTCTTCCTCTCTGTCTCACTGTTCTTTGCTTTCATTGAAACGATTTTTACTGTGGCATTCACAGGGCATGGGGTTATATGAAGTGTGGATTTTTTGTGGAAGAACATCAAATGTACCCCTCCCCATGTTCCCTGTAGCAAATGCACCTGGCTGAGGCTCTTTATTTGTTTATGTATGTTTTCATTGTAGTGGCCCCATCAAGCTATTTGAATGGCATCTTTGTATAGTGAATTGCCAGTGAATATTACTGAGGTCAGGCGGGGTTGGGTAAAAGTCCGGGAGTGTTCATCATTGTGTGTGTATCAGAGCAGCATGATTTACTTGTTCAGTGCAAGGGCTTTACCCTGCTGCAGGTGTGTGTTCTCAGCTTGATGCGTTTGATCTGCCACTTGTGTTTGAGAGGGTGGCTCTGTGTGTGTACCTGTACATGTGTGTTTGTGCACCTTTTTCTATATATGATACGTATTTATACTATAGACTCAGAGCAACCCCCCCCCCCCAAAAAAACCCTTTTTCATCTCGTCTAAAAAAAGGCAGGAAGTACATATGTGTGTGTGTGTGTGTGTGTGTGTGTGTGTGTGTATGTGTGTGTGTGTGTGTGTGTGTCTGGCCAGAGGTTTTTAGCTTAGTCCTTTGATCCTAGCTAGAGGTGGGCATACCTCTGTGAGGAGCTAGCCAGCAGTATGGAGACTTGGCTTGCAGTACTGAATTCTGCGTGTATGCGTGTGTTTGTAAGATTGTATGTGGGGCAAGTGAATAGCCAGAATCAAAAAGGGGAGCTTGTGTTTTTATTGCATGTATATGAATTTGAATTAGTGCATCAGCAGCACACAGCCAAAACCCTGCTGTTTATCATGATAGTTGATATTATGATAGTGTATGCCTTAATTCTGTTCTGTTCCCAGACTGATGGACAGTGCTGCTCTGGGTCCAGTTGTTACTGTGCTCGTTATCTAAATGGCTTTGGGAACATAATGACTTTTTTTGGATGGTAAAGTGATATAAATATAAAAAAGGGTAGACTATAAAATTCGCAAAAATAATGCCTTCTTGAAGGAGGCACTTAAATAGCACAAAATCAATTTTCTTTCCATTTCCTGTAAATACACTGTGATGTGATTATGTCTCCCTCTCTGCCTCGGCACTGGGATTGGAACATTCAGATTGACATCCATTCAGATAAACCGGTAGCTCATTTCCAAGGTGACATGCCACATACAGTATATTGCAGAATGGCATATTTTCAAAAAATAAAAAAAGGGAATATGGGGAGATGCATTGAATAAGAATTTACATAAATTCGTCTTATTTTAATACCGCCTCCTCAGTTAGACCCCAATTTAGATCTGTGATTCAAGTTTTTGCGCCATGGTGCTGCAGTTGTAATTTTACATGTACACCCCAGTGCTCTAATTCCATTTCTGGAGTTCCATGCAGGGATAAGAGGCTTTCTGAAAAAATGAATCATTGCATTAGTGCTGGCAGAGCATGGAAGTCGTGCACACCATCAGCTCATATAATCATTAATCATATTCCAACAAACCACCAATCACTTTCTATCAAGACAATGAGGATATCTTGACAAGCTCTCAGTCAATTTTGGATTATTACTGTTTACTGGTAGTGGTGGTTTTATTGCCTACCTCGACCTGCTGGTTTTCTTGCTTCAGAAATTGCAACCTTTACTACTCTCTTCACCAGTTGATTGTTGCTGGTTGTAACCCTTAGTTCTGATCAGTAATGTATTTCTGACAGCTGACATACAGACTGTAAATGGTTTTAATGAGCAAGGCACTGAAAAAGGATCAGGGTCATAGCTAATATCAGTTTTCCACGTCAGATTGGTTTGTTCCTGGATAATGTTGTAAATGAAATGCTCATTAATTGTAATTTTACTTCAAAAGGCTATTCTGTTTTCAGTTTCATTTATGAAACACTACTTTTTTTTAAAGCGGAGTTTACATGAGCCACCACTTTTTATAAAAGCTACCGTATCAGTGTTTTTTACTACAACAAGGATGCCATGTTAAAACAAGGAGTCAGTCAAAAGCTTCCTAATATTGAATGGATGATTTGACTCCTATTGTATTGAATAGATGATGAACAAAATGAGCTCTTCCTTCAAAAACAGTAAAAGAATATGTTGTTGACTGAGGAATGAGGAAATTAATTGGCACAGATGGATGAGAAGATAATGAGTAATACAAAGAGAAATTAGGAGGAAAGGGAATAGGTTGTCAGTTATGGGGTCACTGGAGTGTTTGGATGAATGAGAAAAGACGGCACAGAAACAAAGAAATGTAATCAAAACAGAGTCTAAGATACTTAGTTAAGACAGATGAAGTTAGTTCCTGAAAAAGGAGGACTAAGAAAAGAAAAAAATAGTTTGTTGGCTAATGGATTCACTATTTATTTTCTTTACCATTTCTTCCAATCCTCTTTTACTCACTTCATCTTTCTCTCGTATCATTACATGTCATTCTTTTCTTCTATCCCTGCCTGCGTTGCATCTTCCTCTCCTCACTGCCACTTTTTTCTCTCCTCCACTCTTTGTAATTGGGAAGGGGTGCACACGAATTCATCTCATTAAGTGCACACACAATCACACACACACGCAAATGCGCCGTGCGTGCACACACTCTCACACACACACACACACACACACACACACACTCACACACACACACACCATTCTTACAGACATTGTTTTTTATCCTGTAGTAAAATGAATTTGTGTGTGGACTGAATCACTAGTCATCTCTCACCGGATTCACTTTATCTTATGAATGTTGGAGGCAAACAAATGAAAATAAAATGAAAGCATTCAAGCGAAAGAGAGAAATTAATTATCCTGTTTACTTGTTGATGCAGACCCTTCACAGTACCCTGTGCCGAGCTGCTGTAGAGTTTGCAAACATAAGTAAACCTTTCAGGACACACACACACACACACACAGACAAAGATATACTCACACCTTCAGTTATATTCCATCCTGATGACTCAGGTTTGTTTAGTATGGTGTTTGTTTTTGACTCAGCAAAATTGTACATGAAAGTCGACAGTGCCACTCAGTGTTTTATTGAGTTTTTAACCTGTCACCACATCACGCCTCCGGACATGACATTTTGCTCCAATGTTTGCATATAGTGATTGCAATATAAAAAGCATCAATGGAAAAAAAGGTAAATATAAATGATGTGGTAGAATAAATAGAAAGTGTACAGTTATAAATTACATACTAATTTAAATGGTATAACAAGTATATACAGTCTGTAAGTATTTGGACAGTAACACCTTTTTTGAACTCTCAGGCTCTGAGCTTCAGCACATTAAATTTTAAGTTAAATAGAAAATACTGCACTGAAGGGCCATGTCTCAGCCTTAATTTCAGTGGATATACGTCAATATTAAAAGAATCCAGGGGGAGATATAGCCCTATTAACAAATAGTTACCAAACTGAAAGGGCGCAGAAGTAGTTTGACACTAGACTGCCTCATGTTTCTTGGGCACCAGTGTGTTGTTTCATTGTTAGTTCATTTGTCAACTACACAGAAGTAGAGTTGTCTGTCAAAAGGAGACCATACAAGTGAATAAGATGATAAAGCAAAAATTTTCAAAGATCAGACATCAAAGTTATTAGTTTGCCAAAATAAACAGTTTGGTACAATTCACAGGAAAATTAGCAATTGGCAAACGTCCAGAAAATCTTTTGATTGGTGAAGAAAAACCCCCTTGTGACTGCACAGCAAGGCAAGAATGCTCTCCAGTCGACAAACATGTTTCCTTTCAATGATCAAAAGAAGACTTCATGAACATAATCTAGGCCCCCACGAACAGTGCTGGGCTGTGAGGCAAATTTGGCATAGTGGCCAAACTGTAACTATAACTTATGCATTCATCACATGACACACATTGGCCCAGTCAGCATTTTCCCATACACAGTCAGTGGAAAAGGAGTGACTGTTACATCAGTTTAACTGAAGAGTATCACATAACCTGTGAAATTACTAGTTTAAGTATCAGGATTTTATTCTTTTGGCCCAATAACATTTGGAAAGACTAAAAGAATATCCATTATTTTATCTTGACTTGAATGTGCTGAAACACAAAGATTGAGGAACAGAAATGTTTCACTGTTCAAATACTTTGAATCTGGATTTTATATTTTGTAGTGTTAGCGTCGGAGTCAGTTAGTGGTTTAATCAATTAATGGATTGACTGAAATGGATCCGTAAATGATTTGATAATTGAACAATGGCTTTAGTCATGTTTAGAATAAAAATGTTTCACGTTTCAAACTTCTCAGATGTGAAAATTGAAAGCTCTTTGTTGTCGGACATGATCTTAAACAGAATATCTTTGCCTTTTGGATTGTTGGCCCTTCAGATATCACATTGGGCTCTAGGAAATTCTAGTAGTAAAGAAAATAATCTGCAGATTGATCGATAATGAAAATAATTGTAAATTGCAGTCCCTATAATTTTTTTCCTGGAAAAAAATTCTGTACACTGCTACGGGAATATTTTAATGCAGGAGTAGGCTTATTGCCAGTGTACTAACACTACAAAAAAATTACATTTTCCATGCAGGGCCTCTTTTGCTGGTTTTACATGACAGCAAAATAACAATCTTTAATGAATTTAACATTTAATTATCTTCTCTTATGAAAAAGGACATAAAAATTTATCAAATGGATCACTTAGAAGCAAAAACTGTAAATGAGCCAAATGACATGACAGGATAATTTTTTAAACAGATGATGCCCAGAGTTTCCCTGAGAACTACTTTGTTCTCCAGTGGCAGTACGCAGCCCGGCTGATGTTGTTTGATCTCTATGGATGCTGCTAAATCCTGTGTAACTAGCTGTGTGTCGGGACTATCAAAAGTTTATAGTGTTGTCAAATTAATTATAAAGAAGGTTATAACCCTAAATAAGATGTGTTGTGGAAAGAGTTTACAATCTTAAGAAGAGAGGGAGTTACTTGGTTTTCTTTATTTTTCATATTTTATCAAATACTTATTTGGTTTAGCAAGTAGTTATGGGAATTTTGTTGAATAAAGAATTATATGATCAAATAAAAATATAATTAAAATTTCAGAACCCGCGGGCAGGACATGAGATCATGAAAAAAGCCAGAATGTTTTTTTTTTTTTGTATTGCTATAATATATTTATAATTTACTATTATATAGTAGTGTGTAAATGCAATCAGATATGGATAATTGAATAAATTCTTTTAAATCACTTAAAATTATAGGCAACACACAGCTTTGTACATCAAGTTACTGTGGATTTTGCCAAAGTTCATTCATTTTATGAAATGTAAATTAAATTCATAATGGACACCGTCTGCCCTTTAGTCACTGTATGTTAATAATTTGGTTTCTGTACAGTCATATTTTAGATTATCCGCCTTGTGACTCACAGATGTTGTCCTTGGCTCTTCTCTTGAACCATTAAACTGTCTGTTGTTAATAAAGGCGGATAAGAGGAGCTGATATGTTTGGCCCTCATTTTGACAAGAACTACACCTGCTCATACTGCTGTTCTCCTACTAATAGTATATTCATCCTGGTTCAACATCATGCCCTGCTGCACTGACGCTATTCCAGTACTTTGGTCTCCATGATGGTAGGAATTACTTGTTGACACCTACACGTTTGTGCTCAGTTAAGGAAAATAGAGAGATTGTATGGCTGAATCTTTTTGATGAGAGTTGATACAATAACTGATGAACTGTTTCAAGCAGCTCAGTCACCTTCTCCTGAGGTCTATAATAGAAAGTTTGATATTGATCATTTAACAGTTTTTAATATTTTAATTCTTCAATCATGATTAAATGCTTGTTTCTCTTTGCAAAATCAGCATATGGGTGATTATCATCATTTACATTTTACACCTATATTGGACTTTGGACAGGGCTTGAGATAGGGAGATCTTGAGTATAACCTAAACAGAGATCATCTTGCAGGCAGTGTAAATCTCAAGTAGAATTCTATTTAGTAGGCATCTCAAAGATGTGGCTTAGAGGAGAGCTCACATGAGGGTCTCGATACCAGGTCAAAAAACGTGTTTTGCAATTTTGGCTTTTATGAGGAGTAAGAACATAGAATTAAAATCTAAGCATATGTAAAATAATTTTATATAACAGGAGATATGTTGAAAAGTGAAGCTTATTCACAGACTTAATCAGTTGCTTTGAGAAGCATTAATTAATTGCCTAAGAAAAGATATAAAACATAGATTATTGGCTGTAGTTATTGATGTTTTCCTCAGGAAAAAACAGTGATCGATGCCAGGCTACATTTCGCCCTCAGCAGTGGAGATGTCATTGAAAATGTTCTGTGGCCCACAATAGGACAATCTAACCTGTCCTGTAATAATCACCATTCCTGACATGATTTTTTTAAGTGAATCAATGAGGACGGTTTACTGCCACGACAGCACAGGGCTTAGCTCTGCTCTTTGTCCTGCATTCATCGACAACCACCCACCTGCTCAGTTTTTGAGAACCAATTTGTACCAATCTATGGTAAATATGTCACGCTTGAACAAAACAAGGTCTGACTTGCACAATGAAACCACAAATTCATCCAGCCAGTGTAACATTGGTATTATAAGAGTAATCTATAATAGTTCTCTGTAATAATATGATAGTGTTCTCTGAAAGGCACTGTGTGGGTTTCGCTCCAATAATCCACTGTTCTAAATGTCAGTCCGTGGCTCTAGGCAAACATTATGCTGATTACTCCAACCATCATTTCTAAACAGCTCCTCATGCCCGGCAAACACACCTTGAATGGCCTTGTCTGTGTGTGTGGTGTGCGTGTGCTTGTGTGTGTGCTTGTGTGTGTGCGTGTGTGTGTGTGTGTGTGTGTGTGTGTGTGTGTGTGTGTGAGTGAGTGTGTTGCTTTTCTTTTTGTTTGTTTTTTTTGTTTGTTTTTAGGCCTAGAATTTACAGTTCACTATAGCTCTTGGTAAAATCTGCTTGATTATGTGCTTTCAGAGTCACTTTATCTGCCATAGTGGCTTATTAGAATAACAATTGCTCATCCACGTGTGTGCATGTGGGCTGTGTTTGTGTCTGGACGTTATTTTTGCATCAGGAGTGTGGATAATTGCAGTCTGTGTGTTTGTGTCTACGAATTGGCTTTTAAATCTCCTTCTTTCTTTGAGGTTCTAAAAAAGAATCAGTCTTGAGCACCTCATCATTCAAATCCTCTCCTGTGTATAATGTAACATTTTTTTCCCCATTGGACCTCTTGGCCAGTAGAGGTTTATTAGCCCCTTGATTATTTTTACTGATCCGGCAGACAAAAAAATGAAAATAACTCTTACTTTCTATAGTTGAATAAATTAATTATTATAGGGGCCCTATATTGCAACACTTATGGTAAAAAGCCATTTCAGACTTTCCTTTACAATATAAGAAATTAATTGAATAGTTACATAATCAGATAGTACAGAAGAGTACATTGTAGAGATGCCATTAATAATATTATAATAATTGGTTTTATTATTGTTGTTGTTGTAATCTGCCCTTGCCTTATGAAAACAACATCTTGAATAGTTGGGCAGTCCACAAATTTGGCAAGGACGGGAACAATAAATCAAATGCACCCTTCCAGGCTCCCTGTGTGTTTAGGAAGTAGCCAAAAACACCATCATCGGATGCCTATGACAGCCAATGGAAGTCACATGGCTTGTTTAGACTGCTGTCTGCGTTTTCGGAATAAAACTTTACACTATGAAACATCATGACTTATTTTGTCCCTCCTTGGGAGATTTGTGCATGAATTGACAGCCTCCTACAAACCTACCGCACTTGACATTAGATAGTCAACTATAGTAAAAGTTGACGTATGCTAGTGTTAGTTTTAGCTCAATGCAGTCACTGACTGCTGAGATGACTCTGAACTGGGCAAAAAACATTTGAACCCGTAATAAGCGATTTAATAATAGCGTCTCTTTTGTTGACCTTACATTAGTATATGTGTTTTCATGCTGAAAACAAATCTCATAGTGGATTATATAAAACAGCTGCGCGCCAAACAGTGACAATGGCTACAGGGAGAGAGGACAAGTATATGATCATGTCAGTATTTTACAGGTATTTATTGTAATGTTAGGACCAGGCACTAACCTTAAACAGCCTCAGAAGTTACCACACCTGTTAGCTTATTGCAGCTGGCTACATGGCTAGATAGACACCAGTATCTCAGTGAAGTGACTCATAATAGGATTAACGTTAGTGTGCTATGTAAAATGAAACCCTCAATAACAGTAACATTTTGAATCTAAACACCACAATGAGCAGATTAACAGTACTTCTGAACTTTAATTTACCTTCGACATATCACATCAGTGATACATTTGGATCCCACATCCACCCCGCTGGTAAAGAGAAGCAACGGACCAGTGAAAGATCAATCAACTTGCCCTGCAAAAAACTAACTGTCCTCAGGCCATTGCTTATGTTGGAACCTGCTCTCTCTCTCTCTCTCTTTCTCTCTAACTTTCCTCTTCCCTGTGCCACTTTGCTTTTCCCTCTCTATTCTCACCTCATGGTCTTCCTGTCGCTAGTCTAAATCTAATTAGCTTAGATCATGGATGTATCAGGCTGCTATAATGACACAGATGGGCCTCCCTCTTCTTTCACACAAAGACATTCACACTCATTGCACAGCAGAAATTAGATGCAAAGCCATATTGTCATAAATGAAAAGACCGAGGGAGATAGAGGGAGAGGTGAGTTTTGTTTGTGTGTGCTCTGGTTAAGGAACAAAACTGTCTGTAATACAAGGTCAATTTATTTGATCATATCATCATTTTTTTTCCTTCTAGCAGAGGCTCCCCAACACAATGAGAAACATATTGAGCTAATTTAACCTAAAAATTAAGAGAATTTGTGAAAAAACAACCAAGTATAGTGGCTATCAAAGTTATATTGACAGAAACAAACAGACAAAAACATGCACAAGTACCTATGCACATATATGTTTAAGAGGACTGGATATGGTTCTTCTTAGATATAGAAAAACAGTTCAATTCTTACATTTTTCAGTTTTCTGCTACACAAATCTGCTGACACAGTGAACTACATTGTGTTTTACAAACACACATCTAACTAAGTGGAGGAATCACCGTCTGTCCATCTATGTTTTGATTTGCTTGACAATTGCTCATCCGATCGACTTCAAACTTTGTTGGTGTAGGACCAAAAGAAGTGCTCTGTCAATTTTTGGAATGAGTAATCCTCAAGAAAACTTCAAACATTGCTTTTCTACATGTTACTTGATGTGAAGAAAAACTACACTAGCAGGGCAGTGCAGCACGTTGACAATTTACAGTGCAGACATGCCAGGGTTTTAAGAAAGGGGGAACTCCACTGCGATGGCATTTTTTTACGCTGTCACCCAGACAATGTTGGAGCGGAGCAGAGCAGCCAACTACAGAAATTAAGTGTTTACTCTAGCATTACTGTCATGGCAGGTGTATTGCCCAGGACCCAAGGAAGTGAAGTGTCAAATGTGAAGTTGTTTGGATGATGCTCTAAAGAAAGAGGCAAGCTAGATTAACGCAGGCCAAGCAATTAGCCCCCACCTACAGGCACATTTTAAGCAGACATTGCACTAGTGCTAAAAACAGGCAGACACACATACACAGACGCATACACACACACGCACACACATATAAACAAGTTAACTGAATAATGTGCACATATCCAAAAGCTGGTTTATGTGCTGACCGAGCAGTAAGACAAGAAGTTTAAGTTGTCAGCATTAATGTTTCATTTTTGTGTCAAAACACATGGAGAGAACACACACCAAATCACACACAAAAACTGTGGTGAGGTGCATTAAATGAGAGAGGGAGGCTCAGCACATCTGAACATATAAGGTTTATACTTCGAGTAGTTTTGGCTGCATGGTGGTGCACTGTTTAGCACTGTCACTTCATAGCACGAGGGTTCTGGGGCCTTCCTTTGTGGAGTTTGCATATTCCTTCTGTACCTGCATTGGTTTGCAGGTTAAGTTTTCTGCCTACTGTAAATTGGCTGTATGTGTGAATGGGAGCATGAATGGTTGTTTGTCTCTATATGTCAGCTCTGTGATAGACTGGTGATCTGTGCTGGGTGTACCCTGCCTCCCGCCGAATGTCAGCTGGGATGTGCTTCTTCCCCTCTGCAACCCCTCACGGTATAAGCGTTACAGCTAAAGGAAGGATGGATGGATAGTTTCCAAATTTAATTTTTCAAAGAGTCTTGTGAATCCCCTTTTGTTTTTCCCTCATGCTCTCGTTCTTTCACGTACTCTCTGTCCCGTCTATGTCTGACGGTGTCTTTCCATGCTGTCATCCCCCCCCACACACACATACACACAGTCTCCCCCCTCCCCTTCCCCCTGAGGTGTCACATTACATCCAGTCTACAGAAACTTTCCTTTTTCATTTCTCTCAGTCCTCTGTCCGCTCTGACTGTCACTTTCCACCCCCCTTCCCCTCTCTGTCCCCATTTCCTTCCCTTTAATCACACTTCTTTTAGCCCCTCTTTTCCTCTTTCCTCGCTCCATAAAAGGGGCATGGTAACCCCATGGATTACAGTTCTCCATCAATACAGATTTCAATTAGTTAGCTTCCAGAAAAGCCATGTATGAGATCAGTGTAGATCCAAAGGGGAAAAAAGCTAGAGGAGGTGGCGGGAACACCATGAACCTTGATGAAAACATTAGAATATAGGCCATTTTGAAAAATAAACTGACTCAAACGAAAATAATCATCAAGGCTAACCTTTTTATCTCAGCTGCCTCAGCCTTTTTTTTTTTTTTTAAATACATTAAAACCTATGGGTTTCTTGTAAAAAAAAAACAAAAAACCCAAAACAAAACCTGTCATATGGTGAGGAAAAAAAGCAGCTGCTCCAAAAAGGTGGCATGGCAAACCCTCTTTTCTAAAAAACAAAAAAACAATAAAAAGCCAGACGATGTGTACACACAGTGGTGTACTGGCTATTGGGAATACTTGAATAAATCCTGATGGGCTGCAGCGGTGGTGGTTAAGTTTTTACCGCCCCCCTTCTGTGATCCTGTTATTTGGGGTACATGTTCCATGACGGGGCACATTGGCCAATCAGAACCAAGTTAGTTAATGCATATTAACATTGTAGAGTAAGGCAAAAGTAGCACGCATTAGTGAGGATATGTAATTACACCCCCCCCCCCCCAACTAACTGCACCCTCTGGCACCAGCTGTCTGTCTAAGGCCCAATGTATGTACGGCTCTGGGTGAGAGATTTCTTTTTCATGTGTGTACGTGTGTGCTTGGGAGCGATTGAGTGAGAGAAGAGGGTGTTTGGTGAATGTGGTCAGTAACTCTATCTTGGACGACATGCAGCTAAAAGCATTAGGTTATAACAACTGCCAGCCCTGGCAGCATTTGACAAGGCTTTGGGCAAAGATAGAAGGACAAATGGGGTGTGGTGCCTTACAGCTATGTGTGTATGTCTTTGTGTGTATATATGTGTGTGTGTGTGTGTGTGTGTGTGTGTGTGTGTGTGTGTGTGTGTGTGTGTGTGTGTGTGTGTGTGTGTGTGTGTGTGTGTGTGTGAAAAAGGGTTGTGTTTCTGAGGTATAAAGGTATTGAAGGTATATTGTTTGCCAATGTATTAGAATGTGTGTTCATACAGGTAGTTTTACCTTTAGTTGATGTGCAGTTCTTTTGAGTAGACATTTGCTGTCTCTGTAAATGTATCTCATGTTATACAGACAGAAAAAAACACAAACATGCACACACACATACAAACATACACAATATGAGAAGTCAACAGGCAAACTATCAAAACCATAAACCCACAGCAGAGGTACCAATGACAAATGTCACATTACATGCTGAACTTTTCTCATTCTTGCTCTCTAATTCTGCTTCTGGCCTATAACTAGTGTTGAAATTTTTATCAGCTCTTATAAAAACACGCAGACCCAAACACACATCACTCACAAGATTACATGGTCGGGATTTAAATGTCTAAACTGAGAGCCTGGGGAATTAGGTTGCTATTTCCTCAATACTATATAATTCTAGTATTGATATATTTAACATAACTTATAGTAATGGTTGATTCAGCATGTCTCGCCATATAATATTGGCACAACAAAGGTGGTAGATATTGATACTGAGTATACAATGTCAATGTTGTCATCCAGGTGGTACATTTCAGTAGGCAGATTGTTGTTTTGATACAACTTAAGGATTAAAGCACAGTCAATGCTCTTTTTATTGTATGAGATAAAATACATCCTTCTGAAAGCTGCAGCTGTTATTTTTTTCCTGGGATTTGACATGTACCTAGCTTGTGGAAGGTGGTACCTCCTTGTTGTTAGTACTGTAGTATAAATGCTGCTTTACTTTTTGTAACAAACTTTGACAGTCTAGTAAATACCAGGCACACCTGCAAAATCAGCTCTGACTGGGGATCTAATTCATGAAATGCAGCCGCTAGATATAGCTGCTGCCTTTACACCACCCATTCCGCTTTATTGATCAGGAAAGGAAATTCCTTTGGGCAATATATCAAAAAAGAGAGGAGTTTTGACATCACCAGAAGGATTGGGAAGAGAATACTAAGACTCAGAGGATACTTTCTTAATAGTTAAATTGCCGCTCTTATAGACCCCTTTCACACCCAAACCCCCCACCCCAGTGACAAATGCCGAATTGCCCTCCACGACCTTATTTTCAAAAATTGAATAGTGAATATTTCAACATAGACGGGTCTTATTGTTAATTCAAGCAAGCTGAGGATGAAAAAAGTTTTTTTTGGGAGGGCATTCAGTTTTAGAGAATTGCAGACTGAGCCTTGCAAGTGGGAATTATTTGGATTCTTAGTAATGCATTTTTATATTTCTCTTCTCCATCAAGAGTGGAAAAACAGATCATAAGAACACACTGGTCCTTCTTGATGCTTATAATTGGACCTTGGATTGGATTGGACTGTCTGGTATCTGTCAAGCCAGTTTAGCAAAGCTAACATAAAACATTCAAAGGAGATGCGACTATATGGACTTGAAGCATTTTGGTTGATGGATGGTGCTTAAAAACATAGTTTTTATGTGTGCCTAGAGATGCTGGGGAAGAGACAGGTACTTTCTACTTTACAAAAAATACATTGATACTACTGAGACTGAGGGAACACTTTTCTTTTCTTCAGTTATAATGATGGAATTATACTGACACATCCACACAGGTGTTACAAACTGTAGCTAAAAGCTAAGCCTCACAAGATATGCAACATGACAGGCAACATTAACCTTAGTTTTTTTGTCTTAGGAGCTGTACTCACTGCTTGAACCTGTTTTTTTTGTTGGGATGGTCTGCATTGGTTTGCTGACTGCTGATAAGTAATTGAGTTGTCGGTAAGGAGGATGAGGCTGCATCTTCTTTGCTTGTTATCTTGCAGGGCTGAATATTTTCCTTGATGTCAGACACATTCTGAACTCCAAAAAATATGTTTCTCTGATTTTAGTAGTGGATAATCTTATTATAATCTTAAATCATCAAGAGAATTATTTTCTGATAAAATTCAAAGCCATTTTGATCTGTGCGAGAATAAACAGGTCTTACAAGGATTTCTGTTGAAGTGTGAATCTTGTGCTTCAAAATTAGAGTAAATCTGACTTTATGTACACCACAAAATTCAGCTCAGAGCTTTTTCTGAAATTAGGCTCCACACCACTTTTTCAGTACTAGAGCAACATCACTGTGAAATTACATATTGGATCTTAATCTTTTTGTTGTATATGTTTGAATCCATTCATCAGCTTTTACATACAGCCAGGATCTTCTTTATTTTTTTTCCTTAAGATGAAATCAATGCTGAGAATCAATATTGAGAATATTTAGATACTTACACTACAGTAAATTACAGTACTTTGTTTTAAATCAGAAAATTAGAATATTTTGTTGCTTTCATACTGCTCATTATGGCATAGACTCAGATGATTAGTTGAGCTTCAACTATCTTTAATTTAGTGTGCATTTGTGTGTGTACGTTTTGGCCTGCTTGTTAGCACCATGCAAGAACCAAAGTGCACTTTTTAATTACAGCTCTCAGATAATTTAGAGAGGAGGAGAGAGAGAGAGCACAGGAGGGAGAGAGAGAAAGTCATGGAGGAGGGTTAGTTTAATCTCACAGTTCGTTTCACCCGTTGCTTTTGGTTTTATACTTCCTTTTAAAGACATAAATCACTGATCATCCTAGAGAAGACTAGGGGCTGAGAGGAGAGAGAGAGGGTGAGAGAGCAAGAGACTGTTAGATTAGAAACAGTAGTAATATAATCATGTAATCAGATTATATGTACATTAGCCATAATTTTCCTCTCTGTGATAAAGAGGTAAAAGCATGAAGGAGTAAACGCGGGGGGGGGGGGGGGGGGGGCTTGCAGCAGACCAGACTGTAGATGTGCATAAACAAATTAGGTCACGGAAGCATGTATGTGTGTGTGTGTTTGTGTTTGTATGTGCTTGCATGTGTGTGTGAATGTGTGATTATGCATCAAGCGAATAAATGTTTATGTTTGTCTCTTAACTACATTTGCTCTCAGTGACTTGGCAGTGTTTACCAACTGCTCACAGTTGGAGCATCCATAAATATACAAAAAACTCATGAATTCATTCATTTAGTCCCATGTAAGTCTGTTTATCCAGTCTTAATATTGTACTGCTGTCTGTGTCAACCTATGTTCTCTGTACATGTATTTGTGTTCTCGCATAAATTGCAATAAATCAAGAGTTTACAGGAAAAAGGAAAAAGTGGATAATTTCTGTTCTCCACTTTTTAAATAAGTCTCGTAGGAAAATGAGAGGAAAAGGAGAAATAGAAAACAAGTGAAGAAACTCAAATAAAACTTTCTGGTGTTTGTCTGGGTAGAAAAGGAATAATAAATGGAGAACTTTCCTTTTCTTTCCAGGCCAGTAATTCCCTAATAGGAAGGCAATCGTTTCTGGGGATTTTTATTCAAAATTTGCCAGACAGAAGCATGAAATGAACCTGCAAATTAAAGTGTTGCCAGTTATTTATACAGACAATTTGGAACTGCACTTTTTTCACTGACTTTGACTTTCCTAATGTTCTCTCTCTGCCCAAATGGGAAGTTGGAGGATGGAAAGAGAGAGAGAGGAAGAAAGTGGATATCATTCTCTCTATGCATGGAGGAGCAAGATGGTGATAGAAGAGTCAAGAGAGCTAAAAGCAGAGGGGGGAATGCTGCCTCGTATTGCAATCCAGTGTAGGCTGCAGGACTTCATAAATAGACATGGATATGCATCATCCACTCTGGGCTCTATTCTGGTCTTTTCATGTATGTATGATTGTGAGTAGAATTTTGATTGTTATGGAAAAGGTCTATTCTGGGTGCTTGCTTGTGAGTGTGTGTTTGTGTTTGTGTGTGTGTGTGTGTGCATGCGTGTGTGTATGTGTTTTGTTACCTCTTTGGGACCTTCTCCAGTATAAACACCAACTTTGCTGGGACCAATAGTCTTCATAGGGACCAAAGCCGGTCTTAATTAGGTAAAATGTCGTTTCTTAGGCCCTGGTTCAAAATTGGGGTAAGGTGTGAATTGAGGTTAGGATAAGTTTAGGGTTAGCCACGATTTGGCTACGTTAAAGGTTAGGTGCTAGGGAATGAATTATGTCAGGAACTGTCCCCATGGGGATACTGGAATAAGTCTGTGTGTGCGTGTGTGTGTGTGTGTTTTGAGTGCATATACCAGTTATGTATGGAGATATGGGGCATATCTATGAGTGCGTGTCTTCACACCTTGGCCACAAACATGAGTGTTAAAACCTCTCTGGCAGTGTGTTCAGACAGCATTTTCACTCCTCTCCACTCCCTCTATCTCCCTCTGCCACACAGTCCATCCTAGAGGATATGTTCTGAGACATTTACACCCTGGTTCTGTCCGTGTGATATTTTCTCCCCCCATTCTCGCCCCTTGACGCCTGTTTTCTCCACCCTTTCCTCTGTTCTGACTTTTCCCAACATGCTTTTAGACACCCCACACAATCCTACCCCATCCACCCTCCCCATTTTTCCGTTTTCCACATCCTCTGCTGTCGATCCCTCTTTCCCTCCTGGGTTCAGGTGTGTCTAATCAATGTCTAAGCTGTTTAATCCTCTCTAGGTGCTGCGCTGCTGTGTGTGTGTCTGTGAGTGTCTGTGTATGCGTGTCTTGCTGATTGTGGTGTCCTTGTATTTAATACAGACACAGAATGAAAATAAGCAAAGTCAAGGTAAGAGGCAAAATGTAGAACTGCTCTTACCTCAACAACGATCTGCTGTGGATGTATTTGTGTACCTGATAATTACTTGCCAGCAAGTATCCAACAAAACTGCAAAATTTTTCATGGCATGTAGGTATCGCTCTTGGATGATTTGATACAAATACTTGCACAATTTGACTATATATCCACAACTCAAAGTCAGTTTTGTATAATTTGATTCTGCTCCTTTTAACTACATTTTAAAATAGAACCACCATATTTCCTCAGTTTGTGTGTCAAAAAGTGAATCAGCATTGCTCCAGGAAAAAGAAAACAACTGCCAAACCAACAACCAGTCATGGAGGATGACTTTCACTAAAATTTTGCCAACAGGGCACTGTTAACCTGGGTTCCCGTGTATAACGTCATCCATCTTAATTTGGTATTTTCAACTATGTCATATGAATGCATTGCATTCTTTATGAAAAACAGTTTATGGCTTTGAACTGAGAGGAATTTTGGGCCAGTATGCTTTTGAAATAGCATTAGCAATTAGCGTTACTCATCATACATTGACTGCTGCTGCCGGTGACTTTGCCATTAGCACTCACACCACCAATGAGTTGCAGGTTTTGTGATGCCACCAGCATGTGGTTGTATTGCAGGGTTTGAAAGCTGCCAATGAAATGTAATGATTTCCGGCAGCACTGGAGAAAGTTTAGTTAGACATGACTGTCAGCATTTGATGTTTTGCAGGAAGTAGAAGGCTGGAAATGGGTATTTGATTAGAGAATTTACCCATTTAGTGAGTGACTTGCTTTGATACATTGCTTTTGACAGATGTATTGATTTTTGGTAAATTTTACTTTTTTTTTTTTTTTTTTTTTTTTGCAACTGTAATTACCATATTTCCTCAGATAAAAATGGTAGTAAATTAAAAGCTGGGTTTCCAATCAAGGCTGGCCCCCAAATACAGGCTGGGGAAAAAAAAATGAGGATAAACTCTTGGTCCCTGTCATATAATGTGCTACCATATTTATTTCTATGCCTTTAATTTGATAAATTCAACTTTATAATCTCGAAACACTGAAATCACAGAAATGCTAGAGGGCTTTTAATTTGAAACTGATTTAAAATGTGTTGGGTTTGTATTCGCAGCATAGTGCAGTAACTAGGGTGGGGAAAATGGGAGGGTATCAACACTTGACTTTGTCCAAAAATTAGACAAATTGCACTCATCAAACAGAGCGCATTAGAAATAAAGGGCCTCCTCTAATAAAAACCTGCTTCATATAACGGCCTGTTACCTTCTGCAGTTGAAGTAAATAAAGGCCACAGTTACTATTTGAGGAAATATGGTATGTATAAACCTAGGCAGAAAAAATAGCTGGGCTGATATATGGGCTGATACTGGCTTATTAAAGATATAGTGGTGTTGGTACTGAGAAAATAAAATGTGCTACTCAGTACATATTGTGGTCTAAATTCATTATAAAAGTTACTATTTGTACTTTATACATTTATTAATAAAAAAGACTAATGGTTGATATATTGTATTGGAATGTTTAAACTGATTATTACTGAACTATTATTCAACTATATATTGACTTGTCTTGCAAGGACTTTTGTGCCTCCTGCCCTAATAACAAACCAATGAAGTGGAAAGGCAACTCATAACTTATTTAATTATGGAGACCATTACCCTAATCATTTTATTACCCAAAACATGAAACTAACTTGAAAAAACTAAACCAAAAGAAAAACCCCAAAACTAAAAAAAAAAAAAAACAACCCAAAAAAATCATATTTTGTCCACCAAGGAGGACAGTTTCTCTGATGAAATAATGTCCACCTTAAGATTAAGTGGTAGAAAGCCTTTTTGAAGTTTGTGACAGGAGTATGGCAATAAGCCAGCTAAAGGCTGTGTAGAGTTTAGAGGTCCTGTAGTACTAATAGCTGGGTTTGTAGTCTACTTAGCCAAGTCAATGACAAGGTCATCCAGCGCCTCAACCATCACTGCCTCTGCTTCATACTAATCCAAAAACTTTATACTGATTTATTAATCTCTCTCTCACTCTCTATCTTTGTGTGCGTGTGTTCGTGTGTGTGTGAGAGTGCGCGTGTGGGTGGGTGTGTGCGTGCTGTAAAGGCCCGGGGCACAGTACAAGCTCTACAGTAAGTGCTTAACTCTGGTCTCAGTTCAACTCTGCTGGATTAGCTCCTGTCCTTCTCCTCTCATCACCCTTTCCTTCCCTTCTCCTCCATCACAGCATTTTTTCTTAGATGAGGCCACATCTGTTTCTGTTGCCATTCGTATGTATTTATTCACACTTACTGCAGCAAACAGATTTTTCTCTCTTCCTCTCCACCAGTCTTTTCCCTCTTTCTCCTACAGTCTCTCTCTCTCTCTCTCATTCTCTCTCTCTCTCTCTCTCTCTCTCTCTCTCTCTCTCTCTCCCTCTCTCCCTCTCTCTGACATATGGCAGTGTGATATCCACAGCCGCAAGGCTCTAATTTATTTAGCTAACGATCTACACCACCTCCCTGAATGCAGAATGAAGGTCTAGTCTCTCCCTCTTTCCTCCTTTCCTTCTTTCTGTCTGCCCCCCTCTCCCTCTCTATGCTGTCTAGCTCTGCCTCACCTGTTGTTCCATGCATGTAAACGAACAAATGCACACACATATGCGCACACACACACACACACTCTTGTTTAATCTAATTAAGCAGGAACATGTTTTGTCAAGCAGGTTGTAAATACTGAGACTGTATTAGTGCAATGAAATTAGGAGCTGTTCTGTGTGCGAGTGTGTATGTGTCTCTTCAAATTGATGTTTAGTAAAAATGTATGTATGTGTGAATGTGCAGATTTTATGCTTTTTAAGCTTTGTGTATCAGATGTTAATTGCTAAATGGTTTTATGCTGGTTGCATGGTTGAGCTAATGAATCCAACATGATATTAATGCACCCAGTCTACAAGAATGTTTATAAGACGTGTGTATCTGTGTTATTTATATATGTATCTGCCTGCACGTGTGTGTTAATGACTGAAAATGTCATGCGGTATCGCAGTATATTGGTCTAATATAGGAAAATCAGACCAGATTTAGGTTTTTGTCTCTCTGCTTGACTGCAATCTGGCTTCCCACACTGCCACATTCACACCTTAACACTCAGACATACTCACCTTCTCCTTCCTGTACTTCTCTGTTTAATCCCTTAAAATGGGACTTATCATGCTTATCCTTATTTTCTTATACATTTCTATAACATCACAATGTCAGATGTTCATATTATTACTGGGCCAAAGGTTCAAAATGAGCTAAGCATATGTAAAATCAATCCCTGTGAGGAAAAAGGTTGTGCATCAGACCTAGGTTTCAAATGGTTCTTTCTACTTCCACAATTGAGGCTGAGGTCAGCTCATCATGGTTTTCTTTATACAGCGATCCACTCCAATCACACTTTTTTATACCAAAACAATCTACCTGAATATTAATATAGGCATTTAATGTAATGACTCTGCAAGTTTCCTAGTACAGTCATTTGGCGACTGCAGATTAACATTTTACTAGCAACAGATTTTTTATTTCCTGACATCAGAATTTTTTTAACTTCAGTTTTCATTAAGAGCATTTTCCAAATGTACAACTATTAACAAGGTCATTTACAGAAAAACCTCTATAAAATGGATTATGATTGAGAGACTAAAATCACTGTCACACAGTAAGCATGTGAATAGGGTAATATTTACAGACATCCCGCTGTAATCTTTGCTCCTATGGACATTCATGTTGTCCACTCTCATATTCTCGCTCGGATCCAGGCTAAAACAAGTATGGCTGGATTTGAGATGTTGCCGTTTCCAATTAACTATGTTAAGTTACTTGATTTCCATATCAGAACCTCTGTCTTGGCAGGCCTCTGGATGTCCAGCCAATCAGAAGAAAGTGGACTTTTAAGGAGCCCTCTTAAGGAGCCTTGAGCTAATTTTGACTTTTCCAGTCAGAGGCTCAACTGAGGGGTTTCATAACAGGCATATATTTTTTTGAACTGTGAACCTTGCAAAGCTACTCTAGTTGAGTCCCAGAATAAAAATGGGAAAAAAAAATGTTCTTGAAATGAGAACAATAGGTCCCCTTTATATTAAAATATAGGTATTAACATATTGCATAGTGAAGATGCCCATCTTTCTCTTGTTAAAACCAGGATAATTTCCATGTACTCTCCTCCTCCAGCCTGTAGGAGAGATTGGTGGTATTGCTAAGCTTGGTCAAAGAGAAAGAAGAACAAAGAGGTTAGGGAAAAGTTTAGGCCCTGTCATGAGGGCTTGGCCACCTCTCTAAAGCAACCCAGCGAGCCTTAAATCTGCTGGTATGTGTGTGTAGGGACCGGGATTGGTTGTTAGTGTCAGTTTGGATCAAATCAAATTAGAGTAGACTGCTAGTTCCATTAGTTGCTATATTCACCAGATTAATGATGATGCTCTTCTGGGAGCTGTTAAAGCTTTATTGGAGTCTGCATTTGTATGAAGGTGTGAACGAATGTATTGGTAAGAAGTAAGAAACCCTTTCTTCTCCTCTGTGTATGTGTGTGCGTGTGTTTGTGTGTGTCTAAGTAGGCCAGTGTAGCAGTTTAGTTTGAGTCCAGCTCCTAAGAGACAGCTTAATAAATTGCTTTTTCTCTGCATCAAATCAGTGGAGAGATGTGTGATTGGGAACTATTTCTTGCCTGTGTGTGAGATGGAGTATTTGAGGTGTGCTCGCATGTATGTGTCTGTGTGTGTGTTGTTTGTGTCAGGTGGTGAATTGAATTGTATTAAGCCTGTTTTCATTCCCTAGACCTAGAAGAAAAAAAAATCAGCTTCAGAGGGAAGTCAGGTGTACAGTATATAAAGCTTTCCTGTAAAAGGCAAGTGCCAAGGTGGAGCTTCTTTTTCTCTCTCTCTGTATTCTTCTCTTTTCTCCATGAACCCCTGTGTGGTGGGAGGAAGCGCAATGTTTTCACTCCTATGTCTCCTTGAATCATTTGTTTTGGTTTCACCTGATTCCCATGCCTTCAAACAACACACACCGTTTTTCATTTCTTAAATGAAGGAAAGTGTGTCTGTGCGTCTGTTTACGTGTGTGCGTGTTTTTTTTTTTATTTCATTGAAGGTCTAGCTAAAGTCAGACAGAGACAAAGTAAATAGTTAAGTGTTGTATTTACTCCCAGTTCATCCTGCAATCACTTTAATTTGTTTATCCAAACCAGGCAGCAGTTGTTTGGTCTTCACTAAGGAGTCTTGCACATTTCTGCTACACTAGAAGTGAATGTGTGTGAATGTTTAACAGATATGTTTGTTTCCATCTCTTGCTACAAATGCAAGGAATATTTCTGGTGTGCATACCTTTGTGTGTGTGTTATATCTAAATATGTGTATTCGAGTGCATATCTGCATATCTGAGTTGAGGAGTTCATTAGCTATAACCCTGTATTTTATGGTTCGCTTTCTGGTTTTGGACAGTTTTATTGCACAGCTAATTGGCAGTATAGATAGTGGTGGGCCTGTGGCTCTTTCTATTTTAAAGTCATGGAATTATAGTGTATTATCCCATGTATCTCATTGTATCTCATTCCCATATCCATCGTTGTCAGTGAATGTTGTTATTGCTTTCATGCTTTTTGTTAGCGCATATGTGAAGGCTCCTGCGGGTGTGTTTGTAAGTATATGGATCTGTGTTTATGTGAGAATGTGTATGCCAGTCAGAATGTAGGGCAGGGACTAGCAGATGCAGATCAATGCATCTATTAGCAGTTATATTGATCTAGAGCTCTGTTAAGCCTACCAAATGTCGATGAAAGTCCTCTGATACATTATGAGTCCCTAACCCACCAATCTTCAATCCTTTTACTGTCTCAATCTTTCCCCTTACTATTGCTATGAACTGGTCTGAAATGCGAAACTAGTACCCTCTAACAAAGCTCTTATGATATTCCTGCAGGCAGCTGAAATATTATATCAGTACAAGGGCTTTTCCAGTGATCCAGTGATAGAGGGCATTCATTTCAATTTATTTCAGACAGGGCTTGTTGCAGCGTTGACTCAAAAGTTGCTGAAGTTAGTTTGAGTTACAGCAACTACTGATGTGTACAGTTTTCGGTGTTCTTCCTGGCAAAGGAATGGGATTACATTGCCACATGGATGTGCACGTGCGCGCGCACACACACACACACTTATACACACATCAAAACATACAGATACACACACACACACACACACACACACACACACACACACACACACACACACACACACACCCACACACCCACACAGCCTAACCTCTGGCCAGGGTCCCATCCAAGGTATTAGGGGGTCTTAAGAGGCAGAATTCACTAATGACTTCCTTTATCTCCTACACACAGCTTTAGACCTGATCGCTGAGGCTCTACCCACATACACAAAAATACACACAAATGCACACGCTTACACACACATACACACACATACACACAAAACCCAAAATACCAAGGGTGGATATAGCAGTATTGGATAGTCAGACTGGAATATGTGTCATCATCTTTCTTCTTTGTTCCTTTTTTGTCTATTTTTTGTGCACAAGTGCACTCCCACACACACCTTTGCGGTATGAGCTGTGTCAATTCACAAGTACTTAAACAGTAGTGTTTAGCAGAAAGTCTGATTACCCATATGGCCTCTCTAATACCCCTTTTATACAAGACATGAGAAGTTTTGTTATAGGTTTCCTCTCCTCTGTTCTCCTCTTTTGAAATTAGTTGGGAGTTTTGTTTCCACTGCCTTTCAGCTTTATTTTGTATTTCAAAAACTAATGTACATCTGATAAGTAGGGTGAGATGAGTAAAATGGAAAGAGATGTGGAATCACAGAAAGAGCAGTGGGAGTGCAGAAGGAGCCAAGGCTGTTATTTAAGAAGCTAAGGCAGGATTTGCAGTAAATAAGTCAGGTTGGATGATGGGACTTGAAGATGAGTTGAGATGGGGAGACAGAAGTAGTAAGAGATTTGGGTGGATGAAGGAATGAGGGCATCTAAGCCTGGTTGCTCATCTAGCTATAGCTCTAAAAACAAAGACAAAGACATGTTTGGATACATGCACTGTGGACATAATTCCTGGAAATACTTTAATGTTCAGCCATTTAGATATGTTAAACGATTTGTAACCACCTGACTTTATATATATTGTCTTATATATGACTGTTGTTGCTGCTGTTGCAAAGACCAGATTGCTATGTGTTTTTTGTGCAGTGACTAAGTCAGGGTAAAACACCTGGTTTGAAAAAAATAAATAGACAGGATTTGTTAAAAAGGTACTGCACACTGAACTGCTTTTTAAGCTTTAAAGTAAATGATATGAGTGTACTGTGATGAAACACGACAGTGGTCTTGTTGATATAGGCATTTTTTTCCAAAGTTTTAAGAATTGGGGTTTTGCGGGTTGAAAGAGGCTCAATATGCCATCTTCTGTTTTGAATCATCTTGAACAATGCATGGTGAAGGACTCAACTGCTTGGGGATTTTCTACGTCACAAAATTTCTATAAAAATATAAGGTGGGCAGCCCACCTCCCCTAGCACCCTTCCTTGAGTGAAGGTCTATGAAATTGCTCTCATTTTCAGATATATACTGATGTGGAATCATCATTTACATGAATTTATGCTGTTTTTGCTAACCCTCTACTTATTATTATTCAGTTTTGGTGAAATGATTTGCACCTGTGCTTTTGATGGCTGTAGAAGCACCACGACGCTGCATTCTTTCCCTTCAGTTTCATAGCACAGGGTCCCTTGATAGCAACCAAGTGCTATGAATATTTGCAATCAGCATTTTGCATGAGAGTGCTATTCTAACTAAATGCTTGGCTCTAAGACCTGCAGCTTTGGGTGTTACTGGGTTAGAGCTGATGGCTTGAGTTGATGCAGTTTGGGTCTACCATGGTCCTCCACACATAATGTCCACTTCAGGAAATTCTGAAAGAGAAATGACTTCCACCTCTAAAGAGCCCTCTAGCATAGATGCCTTGTGGTCACTGAGCAACTAGCATTTTTCAAAATGATATTGTAGGTGCAATAAGGCTCAGAGGTGGGGGTTGCACTTTAACTGATCTAGTAGAAATACTGCCAACTGAATGTCAGTTTTCAACCGGCTCAAGTCCTGGAGCTTCTTCATTGAATGAATGCTCTTCTGAGGTTCACTCTTGTTTTACCTAGGTTTCTATCATTCTCCCTCCTCGCCCTCCTTGCCTCCTCTGACAATGGGACTCTTTTTCTTACGCTTGGTAGAGTCCTTCCCATTTACACTGGCTTTTCCGCTCTCTACCGAATCTGTTACCTGGGGAAAGCTACCATTAGCTACACCGTAAAATAAGAGGACAATCCTCTTCCTATTTTTTGTTGCACAATGGCAGGCGCACGTCCTTTTTGCCATAAATCAAACCTTCATTTTCCTGGGAAAATTCGTACCTGATTGCAGACAGAATTGCATAGTGAAAGCAAGTCTTATAGGGAACCAATCAAAATGCTGTTACATTATTCTATAGCCTTTACATTGTGCAATCAAATTTTTCTTCATATTGATAAGTTAAATCAAAAAATTTGTCTGTCTTGAGGGAGAATTTCCCCCTTTGCTCAGAGAAATTGCTCTGCCAATTCCCAGCTTCGAGCCCTGCCACAACACGCCACTGTGTGGGTTTAGATCAGATAGACCATCTGGCTTCATATCGAATGCAAACATACCTCTGTGTATGAGTTCAACCATCAGTATGTCTTCATCACTGAGCAGACAAGTTGAATTATGTGTTAGTGTGTAGTGATTTTTTTTGGGCATGTCTCCTATAGAAAGCATTGCCTAGGTGATGTTTGGACGCCTGCTTTTAAGAGTTTACCGTCTTCATTAAACCACAAACACCATCCTGTTGCCATGCTTTTATATGTTTCTTGTCCTCCCTTAAATTTCAGTTTATCCCTTTTTGTCTTCTCCGCACTCTGGCAGTTTAAGCATGTTTCTGTGTGCAGCTATTGTGCAGGCACTTGTTTAATGTGAGTAATCTGTATCCTACTTTCTATCTCTCGATTTCTCTCCTCTTGCTCTCCTGTCTTTGTGTTGAGGTTTATGATAGCTATAGTGTGACCCATTAGCAAAATTAATTTGTGCAAACTAATGTGCTACTGATAAAAAGGAATATCAGTCTGCCATTCTTACTCTGATGTGGATTTGGTGACAAAGTCAGAGTCATTTTTGCATACCAAACATTATCTAATCCTGAAAATGTTTTGTATCAATTGTACATACATTTCTATGTGTAAACCTATTGCTAGACAGGTTTCCATGTATTCACTAAGGCTTCATACATTCAGCCATTATTGGAGTTTGGCAGCTTTATTTACCAACAAGAGTCTTCAACTTGTTGTACATCTTCTAATCTTTCCTGTGGCAATAACTAACCCTAACTATAGTGACAGAGAGTACACAGCAAATTATCGCGACTGTCGTATATTCAGAAAGTATTTCACCTTAATTTTGTACTTTAAAACCAAAAGACATTATTGCTGAAATGATTGGTTAAATAATTGATTGGTCAGTTGAAAGAAAATGAATTGTTAGTGATCTTGGAAATTAGGTAATTAAAACATGAGTCAAAAAAATACCAAAGATTAGATTATTAAATGTGAGGTGTGCTGTTTTCTTGTTTGTTTTTGTTCCTGTTTTATATGATTGTAAATTAATTATATTTAAGTTTAGGACAGTTTGTCAGACAAACAAACTTTGGAATTAATCACCGTGCTTGGGAAACTTATGATGACCAAGTATAAATGCTCTTGTAACTGACATAAGGTTATTCTAGTCACTTAACTATATTGTTTTATCTCTGTAATCTGTGTATGTTTTGTTTCATTCATTCACTAATAGGTAGTGATATAATTATTTTCTGTTCTTGGGGGTATCCAGAGATGGATGTAAAATGTTTTTTTCTTGTGAATTTAAAATTTAACATTGAAAATAAAATTCAGCAGCTTTTTTTTTTTTACCTGATTATCAAAAGGTAGGGAGCTTTGTATTCAGATAGCACATAGTGTAGCAGACTAAGTGCAAAAAGAAGTACAATTGAAAACCTGGGTGCTGAAACACAGTAGATCGGTAGCAGTCCAGCAGGGTCAGAATGGCAAACCTAATTAGATATTGGCTTAGTATAGCATGGGCAGCTCCGATTTTAGTCTGCCTCAACATTCTTCATCGTCATTATAAACTCACCAAGACAGACCAGCTGTTATGGCTGACAGTTCTACAATGGCCTTGTTCTGTGTGTTTCATGATTCGGAGATAGCTTCTAAATGGTAGAGAGTTTGAAGGAGCTTGGCTAGTTTGTTCACACCCCGACTCCCCTGTGATGTGAAATTGAAAACATCATCATTCAAAGGCTGTGAGACTTTCTCGGTATCTCGCTTTCTCTGTCTGTCCCTCTCACTGGCTTGCCCTGGCACATGTCTTGCTGAGACAATGGAAAAGAAAACACACACACAGACACACACACACACACACACACACACACTCATACACTTGCCCACTCGCACAGAAATAACTGAACTTCGCTTCTGCCATTTTTCAATCTCTCTCTCTCTGGCAACTCTTTAGTAGATGATGTCCAGCACTTGCAGCCCCATGGTACTTTTCATGGCCTTAAACTTGGACTTGTTTGTGTGTATGGAAGAGAGTTTGTGTGTCTGTGTATTTCATTGAGTCTGCATCTCTGTGTTTCTGTTTCCGTGTGTGTGTGTGTATGTGTGTGTGTGTGTGTGTGCCTGCACCCACTCCAGGTGGACTGCTATCTGATCCATTGAGATGAATGGCCTGTCTGTATCTCCTCTATACAGCTGACACTATCAAATAGCCGCTGCCTTTCCCTCTCTTTTACTCTCTCTCTCTCTCTCTCTCTCTCTCTCTCTCCATTGCCTTACCCCCTTTGCCCATTGGCCTCGTCTTTCTCTAGTGCACCCTCATTTGTTGTTTACAAGTAGAGCATAGGATGACTGGCATTTTATCTTGCAGACGAGAGGAGCAACAAAGCTAGAACAGACAGAAAAATAGAACCAGAGAGAGAGAGAGAGAGAGAGAGAGAGAGAGAGAGAGAGAGAGAGAGAGAGATTCAGTGATGAAGAGGAGGAGGAGGAAGCCTCTCTGTCTGCCAGCATCTGTTGCTGCAGGGCAGAAACAGGGAGATGTGTGTATGTGTGTGACAGGGAAAACGTGATGGTCAGGATTAATTCAGACAGACTATTTGATGCCTGAGTGATTCTAGTCTCCCTGTTTCTCCTGCTAATGCTTCAGTCTTTCTGATCCATCTCCTCCCTCTTACTCCACCTGTCTCTACCTTTTATCTATCCATCTATCAGCCATCCTGACTATTGCATCATTATTATCAGCTTGATGATTTAGTTTTTACAGTCAGCTATTGAAATGTTGTATGGGAGTAAAGTCATTGGCAGTCGTTTGGCTTGTCAGGGTCAGGCCATATCACAGGTGATGTTTGGCACGTAAGCTGGACAGCACCTGGTGAATTGTTTTCCACATTTGACATGAAACACTATTTATAATTAACGGCACAATATAAACAAAATGGATTCATTTTAACACCCTCTGACTCATGGAGCTCATAGAGTCAATGGAGATGCTGTGAACTCAGATCACAGAGAATTTGGTTGCCCAAAGGAACACAAACCCACCAGTGTGACAGTACTTTTAGTTCAGCGTTAAACTAGCTTATTGCTGTTGGAAAGAGTTCTATCAGAATATAAGGAAAATGTATTTTAAAGAGGCTAGCATTTAAGTCCTTATTCTAATAGTCTTGTTGCCTGTGCCCAGGAAGCTGGATGTGGGTCAGCTAAGCTCAGTCATTTGTTTCTGCTTTTCCACAGTGATGCAACATTTGCTGTCTCCAGTCTACTACATTACTTAGTCCTGTGTGCTGAGTTGAAGGCTATGCCTCATTAGGAAACATTAGCAGCTCAACTGGGCAATAATAACAGCTCCATAAATCACACTGTTCCAGGATATAGGTCTTACTAGTATTATGGACCCTTATAATTTATTTTCCACAGGTAAAACTGCAGGTCAGTTAATGGTCAATCCAGTACTGTTTACAACAGATGGCTGATAGTGCCGTTGTTTGTGATAGATTAATTTCTTCATGTTTACTACCGCTATTTTTTCACCCTCTCTTGCTGCTGCAGGCTGTTTTACAAACTTTATTGCCTGAATGTGACTCAGAATTATCCACAGTACCTTGTGCTTTACAGTACAGTACAGTATCTTTCCCAGCACAACTTTCTTGATAGATTATGAATTGATATATATCAACATCTGTGAATGACTTATCTTGACCAATTAACTTGTAACCATTTTGTCAGAGAAATTTTGTTTTTATTTGACTCTGTTTTATGCATTTGTGAGTGTGTGAATGTTTTTGTTGCACTGTTGTACTGTATTGTTCTGGTGATAATCTGTGGTGTTATTGAGGGTGTTATGCTGGGAGTTGTTTTCTGTCTCTCTTCTTTTGACTGTCAGACACACTAATCCTCTTTCCCTCTTGTGAGTTCTCCTCCTACTCTGTCCTCTCTTTCTCTCTGATGCTTTTCTGCAGAATAACCAGGCTCATGGGATGCTGGCCATATGATTCCACCTTTGTCTCTTAAACAGCCCCTTTTCTACTCTATCATTTCATTGCCTCAAAGTCTTCCTCTGTTGCTATGCACATGTCTCTCCCTATTACTCTTCTGAAATGAATGAATCAAATTGTGGAAACAATTGATGCTTTGTATTTTTGTTTTCTGATTACACATTTTTTATTTTAACTGTGTGTTTGTTTTATGGTGAAACTTGTGTATGACAGGTGCCTTATTTGATGTTTACCTGTAGTGTACTAATTAATCATTCATAATGCAGCTTGTCTTTAATTAAGCTCACACTCAAATGCTTTTGTCACAGTTGAGCCTTTCTGATGGTTTAAAAAGAGGCATAAAAGCTTCTCTTTCTGTCTCTGCCACCTTCCTACTCTCTGGTTCGATCTGTTCTGCAGTTGACAGGTAATTTATGAGAGAGAGAAAGGGGGGGTGACACAGACCTGGCGTCAGCGGACACACACACCACATATACACATTCACATACACACACATATATACAAACACACAGGGGGTAAATCATCACCTTGTCTGTGTAACTGATGGTTGAGTTCAGAGGTCAATGACCAGTACCTGAACTTTCTTGAGACCACAGATGTAGTATCCATGTTTGTGTGTGTGTGTGTGTGTGTGTGTGTGTGTGTGTGTGTGTGTGTGTGTATGTGTGTGTGTGTGTTTGAGAGTGTATATATATATATATGTGTGTGTGTGTGTGTGTGTGTGTGTGTGTGTGTGTGTGTGTGTGTGTGTTTGTGTATTTGCTACCATCTTTGCTGGGAAAGGGTAATCAGTTTCCTTGTAGTGGTGATTTAATCTGTAGGTCACGTGCGCAGGATGGATTCATCACAGGACAGATAGATCACTGTCACACACACCCACAGACACATGCACACAGAGGAGGTAATTTATATGAGGTTAAATGATTGGTCAAATGGCAGAGCTGTGGTGTTGACCTCGAGGTCCCTGTGGTTACTTCTACCTCCTACCTTCTTTGTCTCCCTGATAGTCCTCTGTCATTTCACATCAGTCTGGTCTGAACAACAAATCCACCTCAGCTCACTGTACCGCCACTGTATCTGTCCTTGTTGTCGTGCAGTTTAAAGCTGCAGCTATTTCTTTCTTTCTCTCTTTCTTACTTTTTTTTGGAACATTTACTAGAACAGTATTAAATGTTAATATGAAGGAACTGGTAACAATACAAAGACATAAGACAGGATATACATTCTTTCACATTAACCCCAGTCATCCCATCAAGGGTTAATGGTATGTTCACTTTGCGGAGTATAATTTTGCAGAGGTCCATCTTTTTATAAAGTGTCCCTTTTCCATGCAGTTCACAGCCTTGAGTCTTTGGGTCCATTGGTCCCACGTAGGTGGGTGAGGTTAGTAAGTTTATAGTAATAATTTTATGGGCTAATAGGACAAGCATATATAATTTTTTTTCCCCCTATTTCTTTTAGAGATGCATTGCCTACAATCAACTGTTGTGGTTCAAATGGTCTTTCGAGGCTCAGAATGTCTCCTATTTCTTTATTTACCTCCTCAAAAAAAAAATTGCAATATAGGACAATCCAAACAAATCTGGGAAAATTCCCCTTTTAGACCACGTCTTTTCTAAAAGAGAGAAATACATTTATTGACATAGTTGGCTATTACTAGTTTCCAAGCTGGGCTACTGAAACACTTATGGTAAGTGGACTGCACCTCTATAGTGCTTATCTGGTCTTATAGACCACTCACGTGCTTTACAATACATGCTACATTCACCCATTCACACTAACATTCATATAGCCCTTGTTTTTCTATACATAGGGTGCTTTCTATACATATGCTCTCTATACATTTCTATACCCACTCTAACTCCTGTGCCATGGTCACTGTAAATGCCAAGCCTAATGCCAAGCCATACAGGCTGTCTCCTACTCCTCACCTTCAGTAATGATGCATACTTCCAATTCCCATTTACTTTTTACATCTAATTTATTGTCTGCTAAGTGTAGCAAATCCTATTGTATAAACAAGGTATTATTTTCCTTGGGTGTATTTGTTTCTCCACTAGCTTCATCCAGTACTGTTCAAAGTTGGTATTTCCTTAATTTTGTCTAGTTTCTTATGGGTCTCCAGTTAGTGTCTTATTTGAAAGTGCTGTATCTGAATGGTTCATTAGACAGAATACCATAGTGGGCCTAAAGTTGGGAGAATGCCTTGATAGTCATTCATTCAGACATCTGATTTGCTGTTGTCAGACCTTTTTTCGCCTACTTAGTAAAACCAATATCCAGTTTGGCTGGCAAAAAGTCACAAATAGAAGCTATAAGTTGCAGCGCAGTCTGTCTGTGTTTCTGGATGTGGGAGGACTCCCCTCTCTTCAAGAAGTAGGATGTGATTGGGAAACTATGAAAAGGCAGAAAACAAAGGAGATAACAGGGTCATAGGTAGTCTTGTTTTTTGACTTTCTCTTTCTGAAAGGTTTTTCAGTGTCTGTGCGTTTTGGTGTATTTTCTCACAACTGATGTTTCTCTGTGGGTAGTACAGAGCGCAGACATTGTGTATGTATCTTTTTGTAGCCTGTGCATGTATTGTGTTTTAAGTATATGCTAATGTTTTTATCTTACTGCATCCAATCCTGTTTTTCTGAACTGAAACCTTGAAAGATGTATTTTTGGCTTTTGTTATGTGGTAGCATGTGTGTATGTGTAAATGTGTATGTGTGTGTACGTAAAAGTGTTTCGACCAAGAGATCGAGGCCTTAAGTCAAAATGATAGTGGAGTACAATAACAGTCTTTGTCTCACCAAATTATATGGAAAAACCCTCAATCTGCATTTGTTTACTGCTTTCTCTGTCTCTCCCTTGCACCCTTTCACCACACACAAACACACACAACCTGACCCAAAAAGGAAAGGATAGAAGTTAGGGATTGAGAGGAAGTGAAAAGGGAAAATGTTCCTCATAAAAACAATGTGGATGTATGGCTGTTTGTGACTGTTTTGTTCTTCAGTTTCTTAATTAAGGACCATGGCACAATGAAGGGATTTGCTTCCTGTGGGGCTGTATGTATTTGCTTTTTTTTGTGTGTGTTTGTTTGTTTTCCCTAGCATGTCAGGAAGTGTATAGAGTCCAATAGAGTTTAATTTAATATCCATATGACAGCATAATCACTTTCACATGCATCTGTGTTGATATACATGTTTTTTTTTCTGGACATATTTCCCTGTTTCTGTGTGTTTCTACTTGAGTATACTGTATGTTTAAATACACAAGTATATACTGTATTTTCACATGTGCTGTAGACAGGATGGAAGGGGCTCTTGACACTTCCAATTTTGGCAAGCTTGAACCTTCTTTCATGTCAATTAAGGCAATTAAGAGATTAAGTATGTGAATGGAGATTAGCATGCATTACCATATCTGAGGGAGGGACTGGATTACTTCCTCTCGTCCTTCACTTGCGCTCACTTCTTCCTCTTGCGGTATCTTTATCTCAAATTCTCTCATTTGTCAATGGGAAAAAAAAATTCCAAAATCTTAAAATATGGTTTTACAGTGTATTGTAGTGTCTTTCAGGGGGCAATAAGACACATAAGGGGCAGTTAGTTTTGAGAGACTTGACATGAAAATATGTATGGAAAATAAGATCAATGAATTTGAAGCAGGTTGTAAATCAAGATCTTATCTGAACAAATAAATACATGGCTTTGTATTCTCTGAAAGACAAATAAAATGTGAGCAGCAGCAGTGCCTCATAAAACAGCTGGATGTCATCCAGTTTGCTGTGAGTCTTTCAAGCTCGTCCCACAGCGCAGTGCACTCACATCACACACCCTTGTTGACTGCGACTGGCTTACTGTCAACAAACATGTGGGTTAACGTACCCTAGCCTGCCTTAAAATCACTTAGGAGACGTAGGGTACTTTCACTGCTCTTACTGAGTGACTGGAAGTCACTAATGATGATGATGATATAGTGTTATTACAATATTTCAGCATGTCTGCCTCTGCCAACATGCTGGTGAGCCAGTGATTAGCTCTGATCACAAAAACAGACTGAAAGAGACTGAGTCTCTGAATCAAACACTGAGTGCTGCAGAAGAGTAGATTCAGGAGATGACAGGCTGAAATGAAGATGGCTCTACCATTAGTTGGCTGACTGATTCACAGTGACTACATCAGCTGGAAAAGTTGGCACAAAATATTGTATTTTCATACAGTGCCCACCTTTAGACAAGCTCTACTTTGGCCTTTCAACAGTATCGCCAGCTATTTAATTTCACGGCTGTCGGCAGTTCAGGCTGGTATACAGTCATGCAGCTTCATTTATTTGTTTTTAAACAAAGTTGGAATTTTTCATGTGCTTTTTTAAAATTCATCACTGGAAAAGCTTATAGTGATACAAGATACAAGTGTGAATCTGATGCACTTTCTTTCTCGTCAAAAGTCCCATTATGAAATAAAATGAAGCCCTGTAGCAGTGATAATTCTCCCATTTGTAAGGAAAACAGAATGTGTCAAGAGCTGGGAGAATTTCACAGACTGATACTGGAACTGAAGAATCGCTTCAAGATCCACTTTATAATGTCAGCAGCCCAGTCTGGTAAAATACTGAAAGCACACAACAAAACAAAAAAAGCCCAATTACCACGATCGCGTGGATCCCGAACAGCAACTGGCATCATGGTAGACACATACACATGCACACATACCCACCCTGTACATTGACCTAGAGAAACATCATTTTTAAAGAAATTGTTCACATCTCTAATATTACTCAAATGTAGTAATGAATAAATTCACTTCTTCTGACGATGGGGGGTTGGCATAAAACACAGAAACTCTGTAGTGAGATGTATGACAAAAAAAAGTTTTGGTTGTTTTGTAAACTTAATAGGCTGAATTTAAGGTGATTAATATGTCCAACATTTTGGAGAAAAATGCTTTTAGGTTACTTTAATGCATCTAAATTGTATTTTTCAGGGGCCATTGATGCACTGTTACTGGGCAAGCTACAATCATTATAATTAAATATTCAGAACTCTGATGGTGACATCATTGTCATAAAGAAGTAAAGCCTTTTTCTTTCCATTCTCTACTAAAGTAAACTTATCACCAAGGGACTTGGTGACTTTGCTCAATATTTTTTTGTACTCTGCACTCAAGAGTTTCTAACCAGATACCAGACGTGCTAACATCTGCAAAGGATCACCCCCAGTGCTTTCCCATCATCCAAAATGCCCGGCCTTTTATTTTAAGCTCAATGAAGGATCTCTAGACTTTTGATGATATCACTGACAACAGCTTAAAGCTTTCCTGTGTTTCTAAGAAAAGAAAGATGCACTCATTTTCACAAATTTCACAGAAGTGACTGAACTGATTCCTTTCATTCTTTGACTGTACATCTGCTGCTTGTTTTCCAGTTTTGCTGAACTGAGAGCTAAAGTGCATCTGTCAAACCAAAATAGAAGCCAAAGAAAGGTGGTTCACACCTGTCACCGAAAGATGCAATTAGACGTTCTTATAGACACTTCCATGAAAAGTAAATTCAAAGTGAGAGGGAAAAAGAGGCAGCTAGGAAAGACTGATCATTTTAGCACACTGTGGACCAATGGAGTCTGTCTCTTTAACCTTAATGATTTAAGAACTGTTCCCTTGGATAGGTAGAGACTGAGATGGAGCCGGAAGACAGTGAGTGGTCATTTTAGCACTTCCTGCTTTCTGCTCCATCTCTTAGTAATGACCTCTAACCTCAATGATTCATAGCCTGTGTAGGGACAGCACGTAGCCACACATGCATGCAAATACACGCACAGATTCACCTGTGTAAAAAAAAAAAAACCTCACTCTTGTCAGGCTTCTTTCTCTCCAGAGTGCTTTTACCTGAGAAAAGGCTCCATGACTCCCTGCTCTCTCCCTGGCTCTTCTCGCCCCCAGAGCCTCCATCTCACACTTTGCTTTCTCTAACCTATAATTACATCATGAAGTAGCCTCTGACAAGTAGAAGACACTCTTTAACTTCTGTGTGTTCAGACTCTTCAAGGTGCTGTTTCAAGCTGTGTGTGTGTGTGTGGGTGTGAGGTGTTCTGTCAGGTCCTGCAGATCTCAGTCTACAGGCTTCATCTCCTAATCGCATGCGAAATTGATTGTGTTGCCTCTCTCATCCATCACCCTGGACTCCTTTGACCACCTTTTTATTAGCATGCATATGCATATGAGACCTTTCAATGATATACACGATTCCCCTTCCTGTCTGTGTCTCTGTCTTTTGACTTCCTGGGCACGTGCACACACCTTACATACTTACATACATGGAACATACAATAGGTCTGCAGAAAACCACATACACATGCACTTATATTCAATAACAAGCATGCACAAATGAAACCATTATGCTTGCGCACACATTTCATTTTGACACAGCCCTACTATGTGGCATGAGTGATGACATGCACATTGTGTGTGTGTGTGTGTGTGTGTGTGTGTGTGTGTGTGTGTGTGTGTGTGTGTGTGCGTGTGTGTGTGTGTGTGCGTGTGTGTGTGTGTGTGTTATCATAAATCTGTGGTGCTGGATGAAATGTATGCGTGTCGCTGAGAGTTGTACCAGCGAAGACTCTGGATATTTTGCTGGGTAGGGTAAATACTGCTGGGGGCACTCTCTTCCAGTTTCTCCACCCCCGAACCCTCCAACACTTTTCCTTCTCCCTGTCAAGGGGAGATGAATATTCTGGTATTTGAAGTCCCTTTGATAATCCCTTTTGGGAGAGATCATCAAATTGCACATGCACAAATACACACTGACAGATAGACGGGCAAACACGCCTGCATGCCTTGTGTCTGTCTGTCTGTCTGAGTGTTGCTGATGTGTGGTTGTGGTGGTGATCAGTGTAATGCTGATCCAGATCCTGTCTGTTTCAATAGCGGGTAACATCTCTAGCATGCTCCTCCATCACATCACAGTACATCAAATCTCATTACATCTCCTCTGATAGAGGACTGTCACAAACACCACCCCAGTGACAGACTCACCCTTTGTGGTCGACTCATTTCTCCCTATCATCTATCCCTATCATTTTTTTGTTCCTGCCACCCTTCCTTATCACTGCCTATATCCTCTACATCTGTCCTCCATTATATTCCATAATCTACTTCTTTTTTTTCCTCCCTTGCAGTCATTTCATAGCTTTACACACACATATTTTCACACACACGCACGGTGGAACATACAATGGGGTGATAGACGGCGTATTGAGTAGTTGATATCGCTCCCTGCTGTTTTGAATGTGTTTAAGTTCTTAATAGCTGCAAGTCAGCATAATCCACTGAGATAAGCACTACATTACAACATGCGCACAGACACACAAACACTGCTATACAGGCACACGCCTTTATACACCATCCACGCACACACTCTTACATAGGGGCATTTGTCCTATGTGTTGTTCCTCCAGGGGTAGTATATAGCATGAGTGGTGCGCTGGGTATTTACATTTGCTTCAGTGACAGCAAAGCACTCTCTCCACCTCCCTTCCTTATTTCATACTTTCATGCCTCCATCCACCTCCTCCTGACCACACTCCACAAACTCCACCCATCACTGTCTGTCTCTTTTTTTTTTTTTTTTTTTTTTTTACGCCTCTCCTGAGATTCTATAGAAGCATTATTTGCAAACAGCCAGAGCTCTTTCTGTGACTGTTTTCTAGATGGGAGGGGGGCTGAAATGAATGTCATATACCTTTTTAGGTCGTCTACAACCCCATCCAGAGCGTTGCCTAGACTGGTCCTTTCCTCAGCCACTATCTGCATGTGTGTGTTTGTTTGCTCACTTGTGTTTTGTCACTCTATAAAGTGGCACTAACCACACACACACACACACACACACAAACTCATACACACATACAAACAGGCCAGTAACATTCCTTTGGGGAAAAGCTGGTCTGTGCTTGACAACCTCATGCTTTCCCCAGACTCCAGGAAAATTGTGGTTTTGGGAATTTGATGTACTGGGGCACGTGGCTCTTTGCATATGTATCGGTGTGTGTGTGTGTGTGTATGTGTGTGTGTTGCATGGTATAGGGAAATTTGGCATGAAAATATGTCATGATGTTGACACTGAATAATGACACTGTCACTCCCTCTACCTCTTTGAGTTGTCAGAGAAGGACAGAAAAGGAAGCTGTGAGACAAAGAAAAATAAAGGAAAAGAGAGAAAGTGCTTCCACATGAGATGGTGTGCAGCTGCCGGAGAGTTGTATTTTTCCATGCTGTGTTAGAGTGCAAAAAGTTGAAAACGTGTGTTTATGTCTGTGATGGGTACAGAGAGTTTTCACTTTATGCCTCATTAGAGAAAGAGAGAGAGATAGAGAGAGATAGAGAGGGAGAATCAAGATGAAAGATTGGGGGAAGGGGGCTGAGGGATGTTGTGAGAATGAAGAGCTGTGTGTTTGTGTATGAGAATGTTTGTGTCCAGTACCAGTTAGTTAGTTTACTAAGCTGATAAAAAAGTCTTTTAGAGACAACTCTCCTCATTTTATTTCAGCCTCTGTCACTGTGGAGGAGTCTGAGTGTGTATGCATGAGAGTAGGACAGATGTGGGATGTGTGATACAAAAAAAATGTTTTTCTGCACTTCCTGCTGGGTAGAATGTGAATCTGCCATCATCGTGCTGTGTCCACTCCACAAGTGTGTAACAGTGGAGGGGCGCCTCTTGAGTTCATTGCCCTCTAAATGGCTTACCCTACCACTGACCCTAAGTTAATGTTCGAATAAAAAAAAAGCTTGAGAGAAAAGGCAGGGAATATGTTTTCTTCAATTTTGTGGTTGTCTTAAATGTACAAGTGAATGGGATATGCTCTCTTTTCAGCTTACTCTGTGCACACATTGTGTACATTAGAGCCTAACCAATCCTGGTTTGTTAAAGCCTATAAAATCAGATTACAATATATCTGATGAGTGTAAGTGTAAACACATAACATAAATCAAACATTTTTTTATGGATCTCTTGAATTTAGTTTTAAAGAATTCTAACCAACTGACATTTTACAGTTGAAAAATGCACGTCATTGCTTCCAGCTGGACAAACTATGGTGATACTGTTAAACAAACATATCTTTCTCTACTGCAGTTGTAATATTGCAGTACTCATCAGCCATCTTATATATTTATACCAATAATTCTGTTATAATCAGCTAGTAATCTCTAATAATAATGGCTAATTTATTAATCAGTCAGGTGCTGGAGTACGATTTTATGGGGCATCCTGTTTGCTAATTGGTTTTGAATCCCTGTACATGGTAAACAGTATTTCAATAGAGAATAAGTTTGTTCAGCTGTGTATTAATCCTTTTCTTGATCATGTACATCAGGGGTTTAAGATAAGATACTCTTTTATATCTAATTTGCTACATTCAGAAGAGGCTGGATAGGACAGCAGGTGAAGACAGGACTGGGAAGAGTTGCATTGCCACTTTTAAAACGGGCAGATTTCAGTGTAGCCGCTGAAAACCCCCTTCAATACAAACAGAAAGGAAAAGCAAAACCACTTAAACATAGTATACCTTGACATGTTGGACAGTACGACTGCCAAAACAGACTTTTAAGGGGATTTTTTCCCCCAATGTGTTTATAAACAGCCTCACTTTTCCTCTCAAATCACACTTCAGTATGAGGACAGAAACACAGTACAAAGTGCTGTTTTCAGACACAGATAATTCTGATTTACATTATGTCCTCAGAGGAAGCCTTAGAGGAAAGCAGGAATATTTTTTTCTGGATGTTGTTCTATGATGGGTTTTTCCGTCATTACCTCTCCTGGCCTTTAGAGGAGCCTAAATGTTGGCTGCACAGTTATGGAGAGGTTTGATGATGGTATGAAAGCAAAAAATAATAAAAAAACAGACATGATTGGGTATAAGCTGACACTGACACAGGGAATTACACTACGTTTTTGTTGTTGCAATTTAATGAAGGTGTTTTTGGGACACTAAAAATTAGTGTCAGTTTTGCACTGTTCTTAAAAGAATACTCCATCAAAAATGCTCTTTTAAAGTATCAAACACTAATTATTAGTCTTAAAAAGGTGACTGAAAAAAACTGTAGCCTGCTTTTTTCTTTGAGGGTAGCAGCTATAGTTAGTTTGGACTAAGACAAAATGGAGAAGCTTTTCATTCCTTTGAACAATGTCTTTCCTTATAGCCCCACTCTTTAGCAGATGGTTGCTGAAATGCACTACTTTGTTGTTTGCCTCCTCAGACAGAGTGAAGAGCATGAGAGAGTGTAAATGCAGGTGCAGCCACAACAAAATTAAAGTATTTTTTTTCTACTCTACCCTTAATAATGAGCTTAATGTGAGGTACATGTTTCACATGTTGTCAATGGTCCAGAAGTAGCCTATACTGTTTACCGTTTGTGATGTTCTGTTTGCTTTCTTTTACTCATTTCAGTGAATGATTCAAAAACAAAATACACGCTATAACTTAACCAAATTATAAAGTTTACAGTGTATTTCCTGTCTAAAAAGAAGCAGCAAAAACTCAGGCTCATTACTAATTTCAATGAGACCACAGAATTGGCACAACAGGATGCCACCACGGAAGATGTCTGGCAAAAAGCTTAGGAAAAAGTTTATTGTGGCTCAACTTTTACCGCAGTAGAGTGCAGTGTCATCTGCCAAAACTCTCTGTTGGCCAATTAAATATGTGCAACCGGCCATACAGGGTAGGAAACCTGGTAGCATAAAATTTAAGAGTTGTGCTAAATTTACTGTTCACCTCGCAAACAAAGAGACAGGAGAATATTATTGTTGCTGTGATAACTTGTCGCAGTTTTACAGTCCTGCCTAAAATGAGTACACTATAAACCACTGTGTACTGTTTTTATGTCTGATAAGCCTCAGAACTTTATTTCCTAGTTCATAACGCACCCACAGCAGCCCTGTAGCTTGAATTGTCTTTCCAGAGGAGGAGGAAATATATACTACATACATGCAGGCATGCTGACCAGGTGGCCAAGAGTTACGGTATACCCACCATTTGTCTTAGGAAAACACCACTGACAAATATTCTCACCCAAACTATTCATCAAGTGCAGTCAATTCAACCAAATGGTTGTATTAAAATACATTCAAGATTCAAATATACTACGTTGTACATATAAAAAAAAAATTACAATAGAATACCATAAAGTGAGTGGTATGATGCTGATTTGGACCAACACAGTCAACATCAAATTAGAGGACAGGTTTCTGGTTTTATACTGTTTGCAGGATTTAAATGTGTAAAGGGAGTTGTATTAATGTATTAGACTCAGTTTTGTATTTCGGGAATTCAAGTTTTTTGGGTATATGTGCACTTGGCTGTTGTCGTTGTCGTTCAGCTGGCTTAAAGGCAGCAACACACGACACGGTATCTTCTCCCTCTCGTCCTCTCTCTGTCTCTTTCCCTCCCTCTCTCTCCTTGTTAATGGTTGTATAAGTGAGCAGAGGGAGCCAGGGAGGTGATTGTGATATCCCAGAGGGCTGAGCAGCAGATGGACCATTCCACTTACCACAGTACCTCCCCCATCCCCATGCTGACTTCACTGTCTTCATTAGCTGCCTCAAAGGTTATGGCCTCATCTTCTCTTACCTCTCCCCGTCCTCACCTCTTGCCCTCCTCTTACCCCGTCACTGGTTTGCACTCAACTCCTTTCTCTTTCCCTGTTCAGCCTGCTGCACTTCCACTGGCCTCTCAGCCCTTCATTTTCCCTTTGTCCTCTTAAAAATCTATCTCTGTCCTTTTCTCCGTTCACAATCCTCCTTTACCGCCCTCTGTTCCCAGTAGCTCTCCTCAACTCCCTCCCTCCCTTACCTGTTGCTCTTTAACCCTTCCTCTGCCCCCCATCATCCCTTTTTCCCACTCCATCTGTTTCTTTCTACCCTTCCCGCCAACTGACCTGGTGCACGGTATTATGGGCTTTCCCTGCAGGGGTTACCATTGTGGTCTCTGACAGGTGTATGTATGTGTGTGTGTGTGTGTGTGTGTGTGAGTACCATGCATATGTGTGTGTGTGTGTGTGTGTGTGTGTGTGTGTGTGTGTGTGTGTGTGAGAGAGTGAGTACCCTGTGTGTTGCTGCAGCGTTCCATTCAGTAAACACATCTTTTCTGTCATTTAGAGATGGAGCGGACAGCAATATAGGGCAAATACATCTCCTCTGTCACTGACTTGAAAAATAGAACTTTATTTCAATGATAACCCTAACCCTGGCCATTAAAGGGTGTACATGTTTGTGTGTGTTCGTGTGTGTGTGTGTATCTTTGCAGTTGTGCTTCCTAGAACCGGTCCTAAGAACTTAAAAGGGCTGTTGAAGTTGGAGGGTTAAGACCTGGTTTTAGTTTTCAGGCTAGAATCAAGTTTAGATTAGGGTTACGTTTAAGGTTGGGACTTGGCATTATTTGTGTTGGTCATGGTTAGGGTTAGGGGCTAGGGAATGCAGTATGTCCATTATTAGAGTCCTCACAATGCACTGACACGCACACACACACACACACACATACATGAACATATATGCGTACACACATACGCACACACACATACACACGTAAGACGTGTGTGTGTGTGTGTGTGTGTGTGTGTGTGCATGTGTGTATATGTACGTGTGCGTGTGTGTGTAGATGGTTGTGTGAATAAGTGTCTGTGTTGCTATGTCCATGTGGTATAGAGGAACATAGAGAATGAGCTGCCATAACTTGTTATGTCTCATTATAATACCTCTTAAAGGCTCCAGTGCCACAAAATGAGCTATTTTATCACCGCTGTCGTCACTTATCCTGAGACAAATAGGATATTAGTGCACCGTCTCACACGCATAGACACACAGACACCCACAAACACTATACAGATGTGAAAGGAAGGAGCCCAGAGCAGCATGTCAATTATAGTGATTGTGTGTACTTGTGTGTGTTTTTTTTTTTTTGTGTGACAGCAGTAAAGACAGTATTTAAGTCTCTCTGACAACTACAAAGACCATTGTGGCAGAGACCTCATGACAACCTCCAGTTCCAAGCAGCTCTGAAATGACAACAACGATAGGGTTTTTACTTTCAACACATCACTTTGGTGCGCTCAGACTGCAGGAGGGGAAGGAAGGTGCAGAGGGGTGAGACAGAGAGTCATTTAAAAACAGAGAGGAAAATAGGTGGAGGCATGAGGTTAGGAGAGGTGAGGAGGCAGTGCGTACGGGAAATTTAAAAATGGGCTTTTGTTTCTGCGTGCGTGTGTTCCTAAGTTAGAGTGTGAAACCTGTATTTGAATTGATCCTCAAAAAACAGTGTTTTAAAAGCACAAAAACTTGGCTGATGAGAAAAAAAGAAACAGTGGTAGAAAGAGGGCTGGCCTTTTCTGAATAGGTGTGCCTTTCTTGTGTCTCCCAGATCACATGGAGAGACATAACAGAAGCTTAACAGAGCATGTGCCAACCCCGATGGATAGAAGGAGGGATTTAGAGAGCCGATGATATTGTATAGAACGGGAAGAGGGAAGGATTGAACAGTCAATCATCTATGTTTGAACAAAGAACAAAAGATAGGAAGTAGGATTTAAGAATTGGGTGGTATCCAGGTTTTATATCGTTAAACCTTCCACAAATTTTCCCTTTGTAAATAGTATTACCAGCAAACTTCATACATAATGCTGCTGGGTCACTGGAATAAGAATTCAGCTGCTAAATGCTAAGTTAGATGGTCATGACCATATCGTCTCCGGCGGTACTTCCAGTGCCAGTCACATGTAACCTTGTGAACTTTGTCCACATGGTCTCTTTTTAAACTCAAAGAATAAAAAAAAATTAATTTTCTCAATGACATCAAAACGCAAGTTTTTCACACTGAGTCTTTTTATTTTACTGTTCACTCAAAGCCAGTTATTATTGTTTGCTGTGTAGACTAGTTTGGCCTTGTCATTTAATCCTTTCGGCTGTTCATGAGGGATTGACTCTGAAATGAGTACTTTCATTTCTTCCTGCCTCTTTCTTCATGCAAATCTGACTGCATCAGACCTTAATTGGGAGTTGCTGGCACTCCCTTGTAAGTTGAGGCAATCTCCAAATTCTGCTAAATTTGAGCAGTTGTTTTTCTTTTTAGCAACCAACATGTTTGCACTTGCCATTTTTTTTTTCCAACCCTAATTTTGGGAATCTCGTGGTACTTTCAAAATCCCTTTACCAATGGTTGCAAGCATTAGTTACATTTTAAGGGTTGCAGGAAAGTAGCACAAACATCTTTTTGGTCATTCCACACAAAATGATCAATCTTTGCGATCAGAGAGAAATGTTTTTTTTTTCCCAAACATTGATTACTTTATCCTATCAGACTTAAATCATTGTGCAAGCCTTAAAAAAAGTGAAAAATTATTTTTGCGCCGAAAAAAAAAAAAGAAGCTGAAAATGCCAGGTAATTTCAGAGGTGATCAGACACATTTCTTTCCAGATAATCTTTATGAAATTCCCCACATCATCTGCTTTTCCTACATTTTGTCCGTTTGAACGTGACTACACTACAGCAAACGGCATCTTGATGAAACAATGGGACATGAGGAAAACAGAGAAGGTTAATGAGAGGTCAGGGTGGGTTGGGCTGTAGTGTGGACTTGCACTCCACAGTGATGCATTTGACCTTTCATTCTTTCTTTTTTTTTTTTTTTGCTTGCTGGGAAAGCTAGATAGGGGTTTGATAGGGCCACTGCCCCCCATGATAGGTTGAGGTAGGCAATGCACAGCACAGACTGACTCATGTTTTCTTATTGATCCCAGCTATGAATGAATGAGCACACACACACACACAATAAGGTGGATTTCTTTGAATCTCTGGGAGGACTCGTTCCCAGTGATTGGCTTATTTTTCCTTTTGCATTGTGGGAGGCAAAATACTGGCAGGAGTGTCTTTAGGTTCATGTGTGGTGTATGGTGTGTGTGCAGGCACATACTGTATTTTTCTGTGAGGATGTGGGTATGACTTTTGTCAAATTGTGCTGTTTTTTGTGCTGCTACCTCATTTGATTTAAAGGTCTTTGCCATTTTGTGTGCAATCAAGTGTGTCTGTCTGTTATTGTGTGTATGAGTTTGTGTGTGTGTGTGTGTGTGTGTGTGTGTGTGTGTGTGTGTGTGTGTGTGTGTGTGTGTGTGTGTGTGTGTGTTTTTTCCAGCTTACTGTGTGAGGCATTTGTTGGCAGATTGCCAAGCCCTGGCTCTACACCCAGTAGATGTAGTCTCAAATCGCAACCCCAGATGCTGCGGCTCACAGCCCATACACAGTGGCCACAAGCGTGTGCGCACACACAAACACTCATACACACACACACACATACACACACGCATACACACAGATGCACACACAAACACACACACACAGACACACACACACACACACACACAAAACAATTTTCCCTTCTTATTTCTTTTTTTTTACCTTACCTCGTTCCTGAATTTCACATTGTGTCACATTTCTTGCTTGTGTGTGTATGAAGGAGAGTGAAAGAGAGAGACAAGAAAGTGTGTTTGTAGCTGGAGGACAGTGTGTGATAGGCAGCTCTGATAAGTGAGGAAGCTGGACTTTGATCTTTCCTCTTTGGACTAACTGAGAGTCTCAAAACTCAAAAACCCACTGACATACTCCCTCGTTTCAGCACCACAGGAGGAGTTATGTCAAAATGTGAGAAATTGAGCATGCACTCTCCTCTGTGCTCCTTTTCTCTCCTCTCCTTTTCTCTCCTTTCCTTTTCTCTCCTCTCTTTTGCTCTGCTCTGCTCTCCTCTCCTCTGCTCTCCTCTTCTCTCCTTTCCTCTGTGTTGCTGATGAGCTGTGAATTCAACCCTTAGACTTTTTCTGGCCATAAAAAACACTTTGCTACCAACATTTTACAAGCTTTTTTATTTGTTTATGTGCATGGCTGGGTAGAGGACAGACACACTCACAGTGTTGCATTTATATACAACCCTACACTGTTTCCCATAAATTCATAGTGTTTGTTGATTTTGCTTGTATTTCCATTTCTTATGTCATATATTTTGAGCCATATTTTCTTTCCAATATCTTTTCCCACAACCCCCCCTCAGAGGAAAACATGCAAAAATTGTGCAGAGAATGTACCACTGCAATAAGGCTAATTCTGTGTCTTCTTCTTCTTCCCTTTCCTTGCCTGTTTCTCTCCCCTGCTGTGTGATGGTGCTGTGTGGTTGGACACATCTGCTCCCTCAGGTAAGCTGAATTTTTCTTACAGTGCAGTTCAGTGCAAAACAAAGGAGAGAGAGAATTTCAAAGTATCGTGTACACAAGTGTTGTGCCTGAGTATATTGTACATTGTCTGTAAACTGTATATCATGGTTTTCCTTTAAATTAGTCACCATAAAATCCTGGTAAATCATCAATTAGGAAACATATGACTTAATTTTGAGCAACCAGCTGTAAATTAACTTAGTTATGTTGGTGTGCTCACACTGCTGAGTAGTTCTGACCACAGGTCATTAAGTAATATGTGTCTCTCCGGCCCTGCGATCAAATACTTGTATTCAGGCTGTGTCTCTTTCTGCTTCTCAACTGTCTGAACTGCCCACGTCCCGCAGTTTACCAAGAGTCATAATCATGATTTCTGATCACAACATCAGCATGGTAATTGTGATTATGACTTTAGCCGTCATTGTGTAGAGCTCACGTACAAAGTAGAAATTGATGCAGTGCTCAGCAATTCAGGCTTTTTCAAGCCTTTTTTTTTTTTAGAGGACTTTTTTTTATTGAGAACCATCCTATTTCACAGCTTTAAAATGCCAGTACAAAATAACCCTGAGGTTATGCACCTCTGTGAAGTGCTTTTTGCATTGTTTTTGGATCAAACAACAAGCAACTTAATATACATTGTGATTATTTTCACCCATGATTTTTATTTCACATGTCTATATCCACAGGGAACTCAAGATCTTGTTTTTGCAAATAAGTCACAATGGTGTCAGTGAAAAATGGGTAACACCAATACAGTGTTATTAACTTAGCACCAAAAGTGCTAGTACTGAAACAATGGCACCACTGTGCTACAACTCCTAAAGGGGTTGGATTAGAGAGAATATAATGCATTGATGTGTATGGGACTAGCTGTGGTCATAGCCAACAACTCCTTCCTTGTCACTTTATGATATATATTTCCTCAAAAGAGAACTGTTTAAAAGAAGCAGATGCTGCTTGCCACTGATCCACTTCCTACAATCAGTGTTGTTTTGATGAGGAAATGTGGATTGATAGGAGCGGGTGGTCTTGACATGGCTCAGTGATTTTATGGGAGGAGGGAACTTGAGAATGGATCTCTGCGAACTACTGCAGCCATTATGTTTCCATGATGATATTATTGAAATTCCTGTCACCTTTATGATTGGATTAGCAGTTGCATCGTATATACTAGGGATGTTCTATGGATTCTTTGGAGTTTTGAATCTAAGCAATTTGGTGCACAAAAGTGCTTATAAAGATGTTCAGTCATGCCCACCACATTGAATATGGAACAGTACAATTTGAAGACACACATTTAATCCTTCCACTTATAGACTACTATACTTAAATGCAACATTTACCTTTCCCACCACATTCTGACAGCAATAATGTATTTTTAAATGAAATGAATGGTCCTCACAGAGCACACCCTGCAACTCTCGGGGTTGACAAAATAACCTTTGCAGCATATACACCGTGCAGTTTAACAGTATATTGTTTTTGTGTATGTGTGTGTGTGTGTGTGTATGTGTATTTAGTTTTTAATTTTATTTTTGTTGATGTTGAGTTATGGCCAAGGTGTAAATGTGTGCCAGTGATTTATGTGATTTTTGAAGGTTTTTGTGCATGCATTCTTGTGTAAACTACAGCACAAAATGGACTTGGACTGAAATGAACCCTGTATGCAGTGGCACAAGTGTATTATCCACCTCCAGAACTGTTCTGTGCCACCCAATTTGTACTGATTATAGTGTCATAGCTCACTATGAAATGGCATAACAAAATGTGCATTGGAGCACTCCAGCTCGGACTGCCAATAGAATTGTCACTTTAATGTCATAAGGTCACTGAGCTTGAGCTGCATTCTCACAAAGCTTGCACCAGAGGATTCATTGAATTATTCTGAAAGTGTATGCAGTGATGTTAGGTCGCTAATTAGATATATTTTCATGGAAATTTTATAAGAGATTGTGCAGTGACTTCTTAAGCGTTTCTCTTTACCAGCATCATAAAGCCAGAGGACCAAAATGTTCATTTGCAGTCATTATGTTAATGGCAATTAGTATTGACTTTTGCTGCTTGCTGGTGAGTGGGCCAACTGTTCACAGGGAATTATAGCAGCCATCACTGAGAGCAGTATTTATGCTGACGTAAGCTGTATTCAGAACAGACAGAGAGCTCTGGAACATACACTCAACTGACACCTGTGTGTGTGTGTGTGTGAGTGTTTGTGCGTGTGTGTGTGTGTGTGTGTGTGGGGGGGGCATGTCACTGGATGTGCTGATGTGCATTTTGAAGTGAATCGCATACGACTTTGGAAGAGGAGTGTGTGGGATTTTTGCAGGGTACATTACTGAACAGAACAGAGAAAGACAACTCTCATTCTCTGTTACCCAACATAATTCACTGTGTATTGGTCTGTGTGTGGGCGTGTGGATGGAAAGGTGTTTGCATGAAAGATTACCTCTTTGGAATAAGGTGAATGATTTGTGTTTAGCATGTAGAAGGGGATATTTTGAATATATAATCAAACACAGATAGTGCTGAAATGATTATTTATTAATTGGTTATTCAGTCCATACCATGACAAGGTTGAAAATTTACTGAACCTGCAATAACAACATAACTTTATTGAATACTTTTGTGTGTTGGACAGAGTAATTTATGAGTTTGAAAACATCACTTTTCGCTCAGGGAACTTGTGATCAACATATGATGTGTTTTTTTTTTTTTACATTTTAGTGATTAAATCCAGTCGATAGAATATATAATTGATTAATTTATCTGTAATGAAAATGATCATTTCCCAGATCCACCATATAATATAGTTCTTCACAGATCCAACAGTATCGATCCAATCCAGACTTGATGTATATCTGTAGCCAACTGGTTAGTGGATAGAAAAAAGGATGAAAAAACTTATTTTACATCTATGAATCATATTTAAAAATTGCATAAATCTTTCATATAATAACATCAGCTTTGGTTCCCTCATCAGAATAAAGTTCCAGTGAACTTTTTGACTCCTTCTGGATGTGCTTGGGTATTGGACATAATGATAAACTTACCTGAGACCCATGGCAGTAAAGCGGGACCCTACCTGGCCAGATTAGACTGAGTCTTGTGTTGGGACGTAATTTTCTCAGTTATTTTTAGATTTTGTCTCAGTTTTAGCCCTGAGATTTAAAAAAAATGCTAGTTTTAGTCATATTTCATCACCCTTTTTATTTTTAGTCAGTTTTTAATCAACACAAACTCTGGACAATTTAGTCTTGTGTCAGTCCAAGAACAACATAAAAATTTTTGTGTAGTTTTAGTTCATTTATTCAAACATCAGCAAACTGCTTTCAAATAACATTTCATCCAACTTACTTTAAAAATGACTTCTGGAAAGATGTAACAATATTAACAAAACCACTGCAATCTAACTCTCGCAGTATGATCAGAGAGTAATCAGAAAGGAGAAAATCTTTCATAATCAAAACAAACATTGTACAACACCGAGGAGTAAATCTGACCCATATAATATTCAGTTTTTCCAGGACTGTGCCAGAGAGGTGCTGATTTTAGTCTTAGTGGCAATGTTGTATTAGATTGTCTTGTGCATTAATATCAACCTGTTTGTTGCTATCATGCTCTCTTCGCTTCAGTGCATGTTATCTGATCTCCATAGCTAGGTCCGGACTAGAACTGAACTAGCGCTGGTGCACCGCTGTGGTGCAGAATCACATGAAAGGGGATAAGACAGATGGTTCAGTCATTCAAAGAAGTACAGTTACAGGTAATGTTGAATGATGCTGGTGCCATCTCATCATTGTCTCCTTAGTCATGGGAATAGAGGTAGTTTATGTTCAAAATTAACACTGCATTTCAATTCGTAAAATTAGATCTTGATAGAACACTATTGACCAGCTGGCATTCTTGTCCCTTTTTCAGTACATTCTGTGTCACATTTTCTTTTTGCAGCCTGTTTTCAATTCACTTTTAGGTTTTTTTCTTACGTTTCTTAGGTTACCCCTCTCTCCTTCTTTTCTTTCGGTATCTTCACTCTCTCCTTTCTTCTCTCCCCATCTCTCACACTAATCCCTAGAGGACGTATGGGTCTGCTCTCTGGGATTGAAGGAAACAGGGTTTAATACCTTACCTGAGTGCACACACACAGGAGCGCGCGTGTGTGTGTGCGTGCGCGCGCGCATATGTGTAGATCTATGCGTGTACGTGAACAGTTTTGCGCTTGCTTATTTGTAAAAGGGAGATATTGGTCTGAATATATGAGACGATTCAATGGTGTGGTGTTGAATTTTCATTTTTCTCACTGCAGGAAAAGGTAATGGTGGCAAGACGAAGACAGGGAGAGTTGTCTTCAGTTCAGTCGTACATTTTTCCCCCTTCTACCACAAACACACACCTTATTGGAGAGAGAGTGTGAATGATGTATGGAGCTCTCGTATGTGATAAGCTTCATCCAAGACTCCGTCCTATTACTCCTCTTTTCAGGCATTCGGGGTTACTGTGTTCTTGTTAGCGGGTCGATGAGGGCAGGAGTAGGAGCAGGAGGGGGAGGCCAGGCTCCAGGCCCTCAGATGATAGCCCACTACTCATTCTGTTAACTCTCCTCTTCCTATCTTACACCTCTTTTCTGTCTTTCCCTTGCTCGCTGCATCCATTCCTTCCTCCCTTCATCTCCCGGGCCATAGAAATTACTTGTCCCCTTGCAAGGGCGCATCATCAATCCCATGATTCATTGTGTGTTGCCAACATAATGGCAGATGCTGTGATTGAATCAAGGGGGCGCGTGCGTCTATGTCTCTGCTTGGACACTTTTGCGTGTGCGTGAGAGATGACTTCTGAATGAAAGGTTTATTTTTTAACCTGTTAAAAGTACCATGTTTATCTGCCCTCCACCTCTAGCACACGCTTCCTCTCTCTGACTCTGCTTCTCTCCCTCCAGCGCTCGTCATATCACCCACGCTCTTCAGGGCTGGAGTGGAGTTTGTTTGACCCTGCCTTGTTTGGCTTTCTTTTTTGCACTTTATCAGTCCATTTAGCACTAAATGCTAATGCTGCAATAAATTGTGTGTTTTTGTGTTAGGGGGATACACATAATGGGTAATACAATCAGAGAAATGGAAGGGCGTTTGCTCACTGTTAATTCACTGCTTGCTAATGCACATCCTTTCCCCATTCAACTCCCACTCTATGTCTCTCTCTGTTTTCTTATTTTTTATGATCATCTCCTTAAATATAATTTCCCCATTCACCAAATTTCAGTAATTTTGTTTTCTTGCTCTTTTATCATTCTGTCTATCCCTGTTTTTCCTCTTTGGCGGTCTCGTACCTGCCGAGACATTGAACTGTGAATGGGGCTGAGGAGTGAAGTTTAAGTCAGTAAATTCAATATAAATTTAGTGTAGTTAGACTCTGCAACTTTTTTGTCTGTTTATATTTTTGACCAGTTAATGTCTGATACATGTGGTGTATCATTCATTATGTTTGCACTGTATGTACTGTAACTAGGGAAGTCAGATTTTTTTCTTGTCAGTTTTATAACTTAGAGGTGAATAAAACACCTGCTTTCCTGTCCAATACTATTTGACCATTGTTTGACTTATCTTCATCTACTGTTATTGTGGTTAAACAGTTTTCATAGCATGTGAGGTGTAGTAGTCGTTTTTCACCTTGGTAGTACTCCTCATTTATTATGCCATCCTCTGCTTATGTTATTGCTCACTGGAACACCCGTATCTAAAAGTTTGTATTCACCAGTATTCTTGTATTTTCTTAGATATTGGAGCCCACATGCCCCAATTATCATGAAGAAATTGTTGTTAGCATTCCCCAGTCTGCAACTTAGTTTTACAGTCATTCAGAGCTACATATAGCATTGTATTGACTGAAATATTGAATGAAAAAAAGTTGGCCTTCTTATTTACACCCTTGCTTGTTCTTTCATGGTTGTTTAACTTGAGTTTGAATGACTCAAAAATGTTTCCAAAACATGTTAAGTCTGTCTTTACTGACTTGTCATCTTAGTGTAATTCACCAAAGTAAATATAATGATAGAATAAAGATGGACTCATGAGATTAGTGTTATTTTATAAGATATTTTTACATTTAGTCTTAGTCATAGTCCTGAAGGTTAAAAAGTCAACTGAAACTCTGAACGTATTACTCTTCTCTTATTTAAAAGGAAACAGACATTTTAGTGTATGCTAGTGCACTGCTGGGATGCAGAGTAGCATAAAGATGATTTAAGTGCGAAGGAAGAAATGTGCAGGAAACTTATTCAGAGAAGGGAATTTAGATTATGTTATCTTTGAAAAATTGCCCTGTGTAATTTAATCTCTTTTTTTGCCAATGAAAATACAGAGATACTTTGGTAAAGTTTTTATTTTTTAGACTACATTTTAGTCTTGTCTTATTGCGGGTTGAGAGGGTCACAATTAGTCTTCAGTGTCGTCCATCATCATCTCATCTCAGTCATGGAGAGAAAAAGTAGTCGATAAACATATTTGGTCATAGGCTTCATGAATAAAATCAACCCTACACAAGATGTAATGAATTTGTAATAATGACATATGTAGCTTTACTGTATAAAAGAAGTACAGTATTCAAGCTGACATCATGCAGACAATTGAATAGAAATGAATTTTGAGTGATTATCCTTTGGTAAAAATTATTAAATGAAACGTGTCCTAAATGCATTGTTATTTTTTCTTCCTCACACAAGCTATTTAGTTGTTTAGTTATGTTGGGAATTAACTATAGATAACAGATAACTAGTTGGATAGAAGGCTAGAACCAAAAATTCAGCTGCCTTGTTATTAGTGATGAGGTCATTAGTGTCAGCTGAGCAGCTGATTGGACCGATAAGTATTTAACCTGGGTTCATCTCACACAGTGATGTCATCCTCTCATCGGTGATTGCTGGGGCTGTGGTGCTGCCTGGCCAATCAGTCCAGATAAAATCACCTGGTAAATGCTTGGGTGGGATTGGCCATGTATTTTTTTGTGTGTGTTTATGTCTTGAAAAAAAAGAGATAAGGATAGTGAGACAGGGAGAATTAGATGGTACCAGATAAATGTCTCATGCAGGTGTGTCAATGCATACATTTACACACACGCCGACACACATTTGCTATAATGTCCTAACAGCCCTTGTTTCAAATCAAAAATTTGTTTAGACAACCATAGAAAGATAGTACACAAATGCAAATGTGCACACAGAACACACACAGGCACAGGAAAGAACTCTCTGTGGGACTTAATGATTCACATAGGACCTGCTTAAATTTCTTCCTGAATGGGTGTATGCACATACGAATGTTTAAAAGCAATTGGAGATTTTGGAGATTTTGTTGCAGATACTTCTTGAAATTTCTGTAGGATTGAATCTGTCAGCACAAAAAATGAAACTGGCATCAATATTTATATCGTATATTTCACATTTCCTCCTCCGGGTTCAGGAGTTCCTGAAAGTGTTCCTTTCACCACCTGACAATATCCCCAGTCAGAGCCAGCAATTCTCCTCCCCTGCTGAACACAGCTTGGGCCAAGTCCTGCCTTCCATTCCTGAGCTGTCTGTTGTTTCTCAAGGCCAACTGAAAGTACTTCTCCATAGCCTCCCTGATCCCCTTCCACACGCTGTTTTTTGTCCACGATCGCCCCAGCTGCAGACCCTCTGGCCCTCTGGTACCCATCTGCTACTTTAGTAGACCCCAGGGCCAACCATGCCTGAAAGGCCCCCCTCTGCAGGTTGATTGCCCCACCACTGGTGTCCACCAGCAAGTTCTCCAGTTGCCATCATGACAGGCACTTACGACCTTCAGAACAAAATTCTGTACAGCCGCCGCCACAATGGAGGCCTTGAACAGCTTTTTTATAAGGGCCAAAAGCCCCTGGGAGGGTCTCCCAAGACAAGGGGAAGGGCCAGATTAAGAGCAATTCATTCAAATCTGATGAACATTTTTGTAAAAGTCACATCTTTTGGACCAGTTTAACACAATTGCCTTTTTCCATTACTCTTGGAAAGTAACTGAAAGGCTGAAAAGATAATTTTCTTAAAATTCTGTCTTGATAGAATGATAAAAGCAAGCCCATGATATCTGAACATCTAACATCTCCTTATAGAAGGAATCTGGAATCATTTAGAGTAATGAAAAAGGCATTTGTGTTAAACTGGCACCAGACAAATTGAAAGATGACAAAGAGGGATAGCACTTACTAATGTCCAGACTGTCATTTAAGGTCTCAATTATTCCACATGGGTTTATCTCTGTTGAGTCTGCGTGGCCTGACTGCTCACCACACCTCCCTATACCTCCCCTCCCTTGTCTCTTATCCACCTTTCCCTCCGCCTTTCTTTATCTACCTCCTCCTCTACTCAGATAAGCTGCTCTAGTGATAGAGAGCACAAGTTAGAACACGCTGTCCATCTGTGTGATGAATGGATCAGTGCAGGAGAGAAAGGAGGAGAGGATGGGGAGGTAGAGAAGAAAAGGTCACAGTGTTTCTCAAATCAAAACCTCCAATGTTTGACCATGGAGAGTGCTGGTGTTGATCTTTAATGTTGGTCTTGTCACCGACATCAAATGGTTGGCTGGCTGGATGAACATAGGTGGGGATTCAATGTTTGTGGGGCTGGAGGAGTGGGTCACACCAGGTGTTAGATGAGCTGAGGGAGTCAGGTCATTTCCTGTTTCCTGCATGACAGAAGCAGAGAGCCAAGGGTAAAAAAATCTGGTAGCCTGAACTAACATCCTGACTTATTCACAGTGTTAATAATGTGTTCTTTGTGTCTCTCTTTCTCTACGTCACAGCCTTTTCCTGATCTTTTTTTCTTGCTCAGTTTGTCTCAACTTATCTCATGCCTGAAAAAATGATGAACAGCAGTAATGTGCTTTGTGAGTTATTAAAGCAGTCATGCATGATTCAAACTGAAAACTGTTGCTGTTTCTTTGCATCTCACACAAGAAGGGCTGCAACTCATTATTATTTTTTATTAAGGATTAGTGTGTCTATTATACAGTTTATCATTTAGTCTGATAATAAAAAATAATGAAAAACATTTTCCCAGTCTTCAGAGTTACATCATCAAGTTAAGGCTGCAACATATAATTATTTTCACTATTGATAATTCAGATAAATGCCATTCACAATCTTCTAGAGCTGGTGATGTGTTTATAGTGGTGTCTTGTTTTCCCAACCAACAGTCCAAAAACCACAGATATTTAATTTATTATCATGTATGAGAAGGTAAAACAGCGAATCCACTTATTTGAAAAGCTAGAAACATGACATATTTGTTATTGATTCTTACAGTTTTTCATGATTGTTCACACACTAAAATTGGAGGTTGAAACACAATCAAACCTGAACGTCATGTACAGAATCCCTAAACCTACAAAAAATCTGCAGAATTGACAGCTCAGTTTCTGTTCCATACTCAGTTTTCAATTCTATATCACAATTTTGCAAGATACTACCCCAGTTCTCTACATTATTTACCAATAGGCAACACCTACTCCTGACCGGTGTAAATACTTGTTACTTAATTTTCCTAGAAATCAGAGCTTTAGAACTGTAAAAAGGCCACAAATGAGCTCTTGTGATTTGGAGGGAAGTGGAGGTCAATGTGTTGGCAAGAGATAGAGATTAAGGAGTCAGAGTAGGAGGAAGAATAAGAGAATAAGGACAAGGAAGGACAATTGTCTCAGATGAGATCAGGGCCACATTAGTTGACCATGTGTTCAGAGTGGACTGAGAATGAGTGAGGGAGGTTGGGCAGAGAGTTCAGCCCAAGTTGAGCAGCTACATGTTGCATCTATAATCCTTACACTCAGAAATTATAACTGGTAAGTTACCTACCATCCACACTATGATACTTCTCTTTGTGTGTATACTTTAGTACAATCCTGGTTTAAATTATTGTCATCCCTAAATTTTAAGTATGGAATTTAGAATATCTTCAGAAGTAAATGGTAATTACCAATTTTGCATAATAATATACCTTTCATGACAGCATGGAAGGACCTCAAGTGGTTCATTGACCACCGTCAATTTATTTTTCTATGCCTCCGACAATATTCACCATGCATAAAACCAATTGAAGAGGGTATTTTTTCTTGCCTGGCATTGCATGTGATGCAATGATGAAGTTGTTGTGTGGATCTTGGTGGCTGGATCAGTCATCTAGAAGATTCTTTCCCGACTGTTTATCAACAAAGAACATTGCTTGTAATGTAGATGAGGTACTATGGCCAGACCAAAATAGGAGGCAGGATTCAGCCTAATTTTTTTTCTTACAATTTACATTTATTTTTTCTTTTTCTGTTGTGTATCTTGAAAAAATGACTTTTAATTTAATTAAATTTTTTTTTTTTTTTTTTTTAAAGAAAATCCTTTTAACCATATTGAATGTTTTTACTAGTTTCCTCTTGTCGGGTATGTCAAGTGTTATATATATATATATATATATATATATATATATATATATATATATATATATATATATATATAGTAGTACGTATGAATTTTATCACTATGCTGAGCCCATTAGTCAGCTGTTGGTTTGTAGAATAGAAAGATCGGTTCTTATGATGGCATGTGTGTCACACGCTCCACATCAAATTGCTCATTTTTTCCAACCAACGCTCCGGAACCTGAAGATATCCAATTTATAATGACATCAAACACAGAAGAACAGAAAATCCATACTTTTGAGAAGTTCGGTATTTTTTCTTGATGATGACTGAAATTATTACTGTATTATTAAAGTAGTTGACAATTGATTTTTTTTTTTTCATATAAAGCACTGAAAAAAGCAACCATGAAAACAAAACATAATCACAAATTTTTGGAATTTTGAAACCCATAGCTTTATCTATGTTTGTCTTTATCTCTCTGTATCATGCAAATGTACATACACACACACACACGGATGGCCTCTAATTAAAACTGTTTCCCTGCTGGCTCATTCAGTTGCTTCTTGTTTATGTAATTACTTGATGTGGTTGTAGTATTGTGGAATCCTGTTTAGTGGCCGTCCAACTTTGGTCAAGTCTTCTTTCTTCCCTGCTCTCCATTTTTCCCTCTCCCCTATATATATATATATGTGTGTGTGTGTGTGTGTGTGTGTGTGTGTGTGTGTGTGTGTGTGTGTGTGTGTGTGTGTGTCTGTCATTCTGTCTGTCTGTGTGTATACACTGCCTGCAGAGTTTGCTTTAATTGCTTCTCACTGATTCTAACTTGGACACGTCCTCTCCATTCATGCGCTCTACTGTCTTCTTGCCTTTCCCTACTCACATAGAATTCCTTATCCTGACCTCTCCAACTTCAACTATACTTGTTTTTTTATTTGCTGCTCATTAGATGTTGCAGGTATGAACTCCACCATCCATCTGTAGCAAATGAAAAGACAGAAGATGGACAGGAGGAAGACAGTGGAAAAGAAAATGGTAAAGTGATGGGAGGGTAATGTTTGGGAAGGAAGGGAATAAATAAAGAAAATATGAATGAGGAAAGCAAGCATGAAAGGTAGATAGCATTAGATGTGAGAGGGAGTCTAAGAAAGACAGTGAGGAAAGAGAAATAGGCATTGTGGGAGGGCTAAATGTCTACTTTAGCTAGGAGTAGATAACCACTCCTTCATAGTTCTATGGAGATGAATAAAAGTGTGAGTGTTTTAAAAGAGCTAATTTTGACATAGTGGATGTGGATGGAACGAGGTTGCTGACCTGAACCTCTGTTATACCTCCAGTGGACTAAGCTGCACAACAGAACCTTGATAGGTCATGTTAAGGTTTTTTTTCTGCGAAAATTTGGTTTGATGACAAAAAAACCACCACATATAAACCATTTTTAATTTTAGGAATAGCATGTGACATAAATGGTCCTGCCCTGACAGGTTACTAACAGAAGAAAACCCAGGACAGACTGTTGCAATTACAGCCAATGCCAGGCCTTCACTTTATTGTAAACTTTCAAAAGATGTCTGAGGGTATTTATTTACCTCAGCCTCAGTTGTTAGATTAGGTTGAAACTGACTTCAGGTCAGGCCTTCATTCCTAATGTCCCGTATGTTTTTTCATGTTTTAGTAACTTGTCTGTATGACTTCAGATATGCTCATTTGTTATTTTTCTTTTTGCTGTCTTTGCTATTGCTTCAAACTCAAGAGGCTCTTCACCTTTACCTGTTGTCATATTAAATTTGGGCTAATTTACAGTTCCACAGCATTAATTCATTAACTCTGCAACTCTGAGTTCCTCTGTCTTTGAATATTTTGGGGCATTTTAAACCTTTATCAAGAGACTAACAGCTGGTTTAAAACTGCCTCTTCTACCTCTGGAGACTATCAAACTTTGCATTCACCAACTGTTCAAACACAGCCTTCACAGAGGATACAGTGAGAGACAGATCTTACCCAGTTGACTAGCAAGCTGATAAGGAAGTACACAGCAGCATTATAAATAACGTACTCAAGAGAATAGTCCCCACTATACTTGACACGACAGATAAATGGCACAAGAGCGGTGTGTGTGTGTGTGTGTGTGTGTGTGTGTATCTGAGTCAGTGTTTGTGTCTTTGACGGTTTCTGGAGGTTAATATACGCCTGGTGTAACGAGAAGGAAATTGCTTTATGTCACTAAGCCCTCAGGCTAGAACATCACAGTTATGATGAACAAGAGTTTTACAAAGCCTTCACTTAAAAGGCTGCGGCACACACGCACACGCTCACACACATGCGCACACACACACACACACACACACACAAACACACAACCACAACCACAAGTGCAGTTATAACTTCTTATGATGTCCGTACACACACGTACATGATGCAGGCTTACATTGATAGGAGCCTTACCCTCTGTCATTTGTGCTCAGTGAGTATGTCTGCCTTTGGTGTGTGTGTGTGTGTGTGTGTGTGTGTGTATGAGTGTCATTGTATGAGTGGAGCTGTCACAGAGCAGATTGTCCCATCTCTCATCATGGCATGGTCGTAGGGTCATGGGGGAGGGAGGATGGTTGTGGGCGGCTTGATGTCTTTGCTGATATAAAACCCTGTCAACTGGAGACAGGACCTGTCACCAAGTATGTGTGTGTATGTTGTGTGTGAAAGAGAGACTCTGATAAGTGCCTGCGTCTGTCAGGCAGTCAGGACTGTGAGGACCTGATTGAAAGCAGTCTAAAAGGTCAAAGTCAAGAGTCAGATCAAAGCGCTGAGAAGTATCTGTTTAGTGATTGAGGTTTGGCCATAAAGATGTGCCTGGAAACACACAAACACACAATCACAGAGGTGTGTACAGACACTAGAAAACATTTCAGCAATTGAATCAGGGACAATGCTGTAATTCAGTGTAGCAGTAATGAATGTCCCAATTAGTCTGTACTCAACAATACATCCTCACTTTGTGTGTGTATGTGCCCACCTGTGTGTGTGTGTGTGTGTGTGTGTGTGTGTGTGTGTGTGTGTGTGTGTGTGTGTTTGTGAGTGGTTAAGTGTGTTTGTGAGATGTACTGTATTTTTACTGTACCATCTATCCCTGTCTTACCTGCACTCCAGCATTCACAATAAGATTGCAGCTTATTACCTGTCTCTGCCGTGCTTTCCCAAGGGGCGGCCATGGAATATTGCTGTTCAGGGAGCTGCTATGTGTAGGTCAAAGCAGCATTGGCCTTTTTATGCTGTGGTGGCCACAGGGGTGCTGCCTAAAGCTGCATAACGATAGCCAAAAGTGTTACTCTCATTTTTTTCATTTAATAACGTTATAATGGTTGATTGGTCAGACAGGAATTTTATTGCAAATTTTTATCTGCTTCTTACAATAAATTCCCACCAGGGTGAGCCTTTCAGAATGAAGTGTTAAAGATATGTCAATATTATAGTTCTTTTTCTCCTATAATTTCTTGAACATACAGTATGCAGAGGAACAAAATAGGCAAAACAACAGCAGCTGTCATAAGTTTAATGAGTTAATATTGAATTTGTGGTTAGCTACTTTTAGAAAATAGTATATGCTGTTAGGAAGACAGTCTTCCTTCCTGTTCTAGTGAATATGTGTTTGTGTTTGTTTTCAAAGACCATATTCTTTTACATGGTATAATGCTGTACAATTTACGGTACAATCTGTAACTAGATATGTTATTCGGTTAGTGAAGAAGGTCATGTTACAAGCAAAAGAGCCAATAATTCACCTGTGACTGCTCTTCAAATATGAATGTTTGCTGCTTCTCTCTGACTAATACTGATTATCTCTCGGTTTGAGAGTGTTTTTAAGACAAAAGAAGAAATTTAAAGACATTAAATCAGTTGAGGAAATAATCAGGAGATTTATACATAATAGAAATAAGTGGTGCTTGAAGTGCCAAAACTGGTTATCTTGATTCTGTAGCAGGGTGTCCATGGGGTATTAAAAATATTAATATGTAATAAATCATTTAAGTGAAAATATAGTCACTTAAAAAGTATTAAAATGTCTTACTTGCCATTTCTTGAGCTATTTTTTCAATGGGAATAGCCTATTAGTCCAAAGAATTTATATGCTAAGAATGTGAATTTATTTATTTATATTTGCATAACCTCATAATGCTTGTGGGATTCTTCTATGTAGTTGCTTCAAGCTGCACAGAGCTGATCGAGATGGGCAGGAAGTCAGACACAGGAATAGCATAGAGCATCAAGTCAGTTTTCAAAACAAAACAACCTTTGCAGACTATAGATTATATTGTACTCATATATTACCATTATCCAATTTAAAAGTTTTCAGAAGTGCATAGAGGTCCTGAAATTAAAGATTTCATAAGAATGTGTTTGTGTGTTAGTGGGTTGCTTTATTGGTCGTAATTGTAATAGGAGAGTCCTTTTACCAGCTGAGTTGCCATTTACTGCTGTAGCACCCCACCTTCCCAAAAGCATGCTGACAATGTGATTCCAAACAATGATTGTGTCAAAATGTTGTGTGGCCTCATTTGTTAGGCAAAATCCAATGGAAAGTGAATGAGAAAGAGCAGATTATACAAAGAACACAGTGTGTGTGTGTGTGTGTGTGTGTGTGTGTGTGTGTGTGTGTGTGTGTGTGTGTGTGTGTGTGTGTGAATGGTACTGTTATTACTTTTAAGAAACCTTGCCTTTGGGTTAGTCCCTTAATTTATTCTCTTGAGCTTTGTTTCCTTCTGGCTTTCTGTTGTATTGATACAGTGGTCCTAGAAGTTTTTGCAAACCAACACTGTTCATTTTTACAATGTAAAAATCAATGTAATATAAATGTAAGTTAAAGGTGTGTTGATGATTTAACCATTTACAGCTTGAAGTGGCACTTAGGTCTTAAAATATCTGAAAAGGTCTTAAAGATCTTACTGAATTTAACTTCAGGATTCCTACATATACCTTGGAAAGAAGGAATGCTGCTGTATAGACTCTACACCAGGCTGAGAAACATTATGTCCACAATGTGAGCCAGCTCCAGATGTGGTCTGGCTGCATTCTGCATGCATTTACACCTTTAATTACTATGCCTTTTTGCCTTTTTGCCATGCCCTTTGCATGTTAATTGTAAGTGTAAATGGGGAGTAAATGTGAGTTAAGTAAACAAGCATGCTGCAGGCAGTAGTTGCTAATTGGGCAGTGGACCCCATACCAGAGGTTACTGTATAGCTCTCTCTTCCATTAGTGTTACTTGGCAATTTTAGCTTCACACCTTTCAATTTAATGGGGAAAAAGCTGAAAGCTTTGTCTCTCCTTGAAATATCCTCTTGCAACCCTCTCTTTGAGAATGAATAGTCAGTTGACATTTTGTGAATCTTGCTAAAGAAAAGCAATCATTTTGAGAGGTGCTGAATTTGTCTACTTCTTGTGCGAAATGAAAATGTTGTCCCTGTCACCAGGGCTATACCAGCACTAGAGTGATTGCGACATTCCTGCTGTATGTACCACCATCTGCTGAAAATATCCCAGAAGAGATAAAGCTTTGGTAAAAGTTTTTGCAGTGCTGAGGTGGTGTGACTACTGCAGCTCTGGGAATCCACATCAAATCTTTTTTCTTTTCTTTCTTTCCTTTTTTTCTTTCTTTCTGTTCAGAAAGATAAATTGCATGCCTGTTTTTCATCTTATCACTTCACATCTTAGTGTAATTTGTGAAAAAACATTTGCTCTGGGCAGGTTTGACCTCTTTGATGAAGTAGTGGTAGTGAGGTAGAAAATGCAGCAGAAAATCCAGAGGAGATGTTCCTTTTACCTTAAATTCTCCAGCTAAAACATATCAAATAATTCAAAACTGAAACTCAATTGTCCATCCCAATTCAAAAGTATAGTAAATTATGTAAACTTCAGGAGATGACATTGTTAGATCATACAACTTTTAATTGTGCATAATCTTTCGTACCAATAGACTTTACAAAATTTGGTGATGAGGATGATTCAATGAGAGTTTTTGTCACACTTGTTTAACTACCTGATGATGTCCAAAATTTTTCTGAGTTGATCCTATGTATTTTTGGATTCATCATACAGCATTAATTTACCTGAGGAGAACATTCAGAGCTTGTGATTTTTATTTTTTTATTTTAGATGAGGGTTGGCACTTTAAAACAATAATTTACCCTTGGCATGATGCAATACGGCTTTCAGTACTCACTTTAAAATAGAGTGGCATGCATTTCACATTAGTTAGCACAGATTTGACCACTTATCGTGCCACATAAATCATTAAATTACATCACGAAACACCCAAGCAGGTATAATAGTACTTCGTTGTATATTTTCTGCATGAGGTGTCTTGCTTTACAAGTAGCCTTAATAATACATTATAGTCTTGCTAGACAACCTCTAAAACAAATTAGAAACATACAGAGGATGCTTGTAAATTATGTTGTAGATATCATTAAAGTGTCTTAGATATGATACATAAAACAGCACTCAATAAGTTTTTTGCTTGATAGCTTGGAAAGACTTTTTTGGATGATCACAACTGTTATATTACAAAACGGTGTAAAACATTTGTGATTTGGACATTTCCTTCACAGATGTAGGGAGATGTTATTTTCACAAATTATTTTCTTCTGCTCAAATAGTACATGTGTAATTTTTGTACAAAGGCAGTCTTAAATTATTTCGGTGAAATTGTTTTGTGAAAAATTTGAGCAGTTTTCTCCATTCTGTGAATTCTCCATGCTTTCCCTTGAAGCCTGTGCAGCATTTTAAGTCTCAGGAAGTTTGAAGTACAGTATTTAACTCATATTATAGAAGAGAGGGAAAGTATTTTTGAGCATCTACACTGTTCACATTTTGCCTTAGGAGCTGTTTAGCAGTTTTAATATGCAAGAAAACTTCCTAGGCCTATAGTTGCTCTTCTCTCCACAGTGAGGAGACTGCTGCAGAGCCCCAGCCAAGGAGTGAGACTGCAGAGCAAGGGAGGACTAGTTTCCAGGCCCCCTGCTGATTAGCTTGATTAATTAGACCTAGACTTTATCAAAGTGATATTTAGAGTTTGTATGCATAGTTGTATGATAACAGTTGTATTTGTGCTGTCATTGTGTCTGTCTGTGAGTAAACATCCACTGTTTACTCATTTCTCACTTCCCATAACCCTTATGATATTTATTTACTTAAAATATTACAGCTATTTTTTGAAATCACAATTTACTTTTAAGTCTTGATTTGTCAACGTCACTACTTAACAAAAGGATTGTCACTCTCAGTTGTGCAGCTTGGAATTTTGTTGTCTTTCTAGATCTGAGTTTTGGCTGTCACAACTGGCTTGCGGAGAGACATTTTTTCATAACCACTCATTGACTCCTCTCTTCAAATCACAGGAGAAACCACCTTTTTGCCAGAAATGCATGCCTTGTCAGTCTGTGCCAGAGCCGCAGGTGTCACTGTGCCAAAGACCAGAACATTAAAATGTTCTGGACATTTTTTACTTCCACCATAAATACCCTTGCAGAAACACTGGAGGGAAAGAGCTAAAGAAAAGGGGTGAGGTTAAGAAGAAAAAATGACAGGTGAAGGTGACAACAGACTAGATTCTGATAAACACCTTCCAGTTTGGGCAGAGCTCACATATCTTGGTCTCCTTTTTATTGTGGCCTGGGTCCCTTCCTTCCTCTCAAAGCCGGGAGATCTTTGCCAAAAATAATATTGTTACACACAAACCACAGGGCACATGCTGTGTACTTATGTGTCTGTGAAAGAAAAGAGAGTCCTGTTGTATGTGTTCGTTTATCAAGTTTGTTTATCATGCGTGCCGATAAGCCTTTCAGACAGACTGGCAGATGGGCTGCGTGTGAAATTACTCTCTCTGTTGCCTTCCAATAACTTCATATAATATCTCTCATTTCTCTTCTTCTTTTTCCCTTATACTTGCACACATTGCTTCTCTTTCATATACACAAACACACACACAGTCAATTACTCTCTCGCCCAGACACATATCGCTTTACTCTCTCCCCCTTTATGTTCGATCAATCTCACCCTGTCTCTCCCTACTGGCAGCCAATAGCAGAGCTGATGGTGTAAAGGCCATTCTCTGTGAATAAGAGCCTTGTTGTGTCTTTTCCATTAGCTATTCATGAGCTCTCCTGGCTCTAGTCTCTATACCTGGATTGGTGTGTTCAGGAGAGGCAATGGCTGACTGAATGTGGATTAACAAGAGTGTCACGTTTAATACGGGCATGTGGTGTCACCAGGAGAGAGACAGAGAGGGAGAGGGAGATAGAGTGCTTGTTTATCTCATCAACAGACTAAAGGAAAAGCAGGTCCTGACCTATACCAATTTGTTTTGTGCAGCTGAAACAGAAGATAGATTAGCTGTGTCTGAGGATGTGTCTTTGTGTTAAACGTTTTGTTACCAAGAAACAATAGTGCAAGACCCTGAATGCACCTGTGATGTGCAAAGACAACACAGGTGCATACAATATTTCTCTGTGCTCACCCTCTATCATCATATCCATAAAAGCAGATATAAATTATAAAAGGATGGAAATCAAGAGAGATGGAGAGATTGAAATGGAGTGAGTGAATAAAAGTGCTGACTCTATGCTGGGGGATTGATGAAACACTTCATCATTGGCTGCAGTGCTAAATGACAGCATGGGAGCAAAAGAATGAGACAGAGGAGAGGCAGAAGGTGAAATGGAGATGACGGGGCAGCGCACTTAGGTGCAGAACCAAAGAGAAGAGCTATGTCCTTATAGGCAATTCTCGCCATTTGGCAGCCTTCCTGGCAATGCCCCCAGGCAGTTATTTTTAGGCTAATAAGACCGGGTCCCTATCTAAATGAATGGGGAGAGAGCCATAACTTTCAATGGTCACTGGGACTTAAAACTGCATGTACAGAATCACCAGTCAAATCTGGAAAAGAACTGCCTAAAAAAAATTGCTGACTTTTCCCCAAAATAAGATTCAAAACCTTTTACACACATTATACTTCTACTGTGCATGCAAAGAGTTTCACATGCATCAGTGCAACAACACAGCTGGCTGGATATGTTTCTGCTTTCGCATATATAAAGTGGACGATTGGCTTTTGGGGGGAAGAGAGTGGGATATCTTTGGCGTAACAGACTTTTCTATTCAAAATGCTTTAAATGGTTCGTGAGAAGTAGGAGGGCATTATTGCAGTGAGAGAACGAGGTGGGGGGTATCATAGAGTATGTCCTCACCTGAAATCGCTTGTCCCTGTAATCTTTAGTTCAACTAAACTGGACTATAAAGTACCAGTGACAGCTTGCTCTTTCTATATATGTCTCTTTCTGCATATCAATTTTAACTCCACAAGTTTATATATGGCCAGATACTTGCATGATATAACATTACTGTATTCTTTTTGAACAATCACGCACACACTCTTTTTTAACTGTGTTCATTGGGACCTGTCATTGAAATAATGTATTTCCTAGCCCTGAACTTAACCATTGAAACTGAATCCCCTGTCCCAACCCTTACCCTAACCTTAACATCAACCTAAGTCTTAACATTCAAACAGCCATTTAAACTTGTGGGGACGGGCATTTTGGTCCCCACAAAGCTGCCAGACCCCACAAGTATATCAAGCTCCCGTTGTTTGGACCCAACAGATATAGTGGAAGAAGCCTGCACACACACATGCATAAATAGGGTATGTGCACACAGTCACACATGCGCACACATCTCAACCACATTGACTTACAAATTGTAAGAAGACTCCAGGAGATGAAACTCTGAACTTTAAATTCCTGACTGGCTTTGAAGTTTTCCAACATTTCTCTCTTTCACCCTGCCTTGTCCTTCACCCGTAACTCATGTGTTTGAGAGGGGGGGTATGGTATCTGCTGCTCTCCACGGGTAAAGCCTTTGTAATTGGGCTTTTTAAAATCTCTTTTTTTACATTCTCTGCTGCTAAGTACAGCTTACTAGTATGGCCTTTAAGATGAGTGACGCTATCCTCTCTGTTTTTGTTCATGTATTTATTTGAGACATGCATCAGAGTGTATAGATGTACTGCCAGGTATCTCAAAGTGTACTAGTATTTCAAAATTTCTAAACATTCTTTCTTGGTGGGGGGAGGTAGTAGACAATATCAAGCCAGCCATGTTTCTGTTTCATCAGATCAATGGTCATGCTGCTTAAAAAAGATGCTTTACATCGACACTTGTGGAATAGTTTGTTATTAAACCTTATCAAACACATTTCCCTTGACAAAGATATAGCAAACTAGGTCTTTTGGATATAATTTCCAAATAGCACAGAATCATTATCCACTGTCAAAAAACTGAAGATCAGTTTACAGAGAGCTGGAAAAAGCAAATAAAACAACTGGTTGTGTAATCATATTTGATTCTTGTTTTAGTCCAGGGATTCATTAACTCAAACACACACACACATGCACGCCTGCCCAGATGCACGCACGCCTGCATGAACGCACATACACACACATACACACACACACGCACACACACGGAAGACACAGATTCAAACTGTTTCTTTATCTACCTTGGCATTAACAGGTTATGCAGAGTTTGAATGAGTTGTCCTGTTTCTTTGCATTATATGCTCATTGTTTTCTTGTTTGTTTGAGTGCGGACAGTTTTGAAAATGTTGGTACTGTCTTCCTCTGGAGGTGGGCCAAGAATCTGTTCTGTCAGTCCTGAAAGGTTCATGTTCCCCAGTGGAATTTACTCATAAAGGTCTTTGTTGCCTAGCCTGCGTCTTATAGTGAATATTAATCCTATGGCCTGCAGTTTTCTTCCAGATACCAGCATGATAAGGCAACTGGAAGCATATGGTGTGCCTGCTGTTAAAAAAAAGAAAAAAACCTTTAGTCATGCATCATCCTTACTTGATGAGGAAAAACAACCTAAAAAATGACTGACTCCTCTACAACCCTGCTTATTAAACTGGGACGACTACTGCTATTGATGACTTTTCGGTGAATATGAGAAAAGTATACCTGCAAACAAGCACAACTCAACGTTTTTCTCAAAGAGTATTTGTGACAGCAAGATGATTAAAGGTATTTGAACAATCAGCTCTTTAGACCACCCTAGCAGGTGCCTCTTAAATTTTCACCCAAAAGAAATCTAAAAATACACCTTCCACCGACTCCACACAACGCTGAGAAATTGAAAAGCTAAACAATGAATTATTCGGCAAGCAATGAGCACATATGCCTAAAACACTTCTCAGGCTGTGCTTTCTTATTCATTATCAGCTGACTTGTTTGCTATTACTAGAAACATCTGAGCTAGTATAAGTATGTGTCTGACCTTCTATGTGCGTCTATATTTGTGCGTAAGCGCTTACGTGTATAAACATGGAATAAAGTAAACAGCCAGAAAAGAAAGTCATATTGTTTCTTGGCAAGGACATTTGTCAGTGTTATTGAATTAATTCAAGTCTGTAAGAAGAACGTTTACCGAGATGGAGTCTGCCCTTCAAATGGTGTGTCACTGAGCTGCCCTTGTCGGATGAGGCGGGGGGGGGGGCGAGGAATACATGGTGTTTTGCAGTAGGTGGCAGATGTTTTCACTGTGGAAAGGAGGAAGTAGAGGAAGTAAACATCCACATTTGCACACGTACTTGCATTAATAGAGCATATGGACTCATCCAGAGTCAGGCATAAGCATGACATACACACACATACACACACACACACACACACATCCACACAAACACACTTACCCATCAACAGCATATCAGTTAAAATATGTGAAGAAAAGGGCAGAGGCACAAAGAGAGTGCATGAGTTAGTGAGAGAATCAGGTCAGGGAAGTGAAACTAAGAGCTATTAAGTTCTTCGGAGCCCACACAAGAAACAGGTAAATGGCATTGCCAGATATAACATGCAGTCCTTTTGAATAGAGAGCTATGCTTCAGTCCAGCTCAAAATCAATGTTACAGGGCAGAGATGAAAAGAAGATAGAGGTGAACATCAGGCGGGGATGGTGGAGACAGATGAAGCCAGATTTGATAAAAGACTGAAAAGAGAGATGAAACAGTGATGACCATGGGACAAAGTTCAGAGTGTGTGGCTCGAATGGACACTGGAGATGTGCTTCTAGTTCTTGCTTGAATTTTTTTGGCACCAATATAAATGCAGCAGAGCATAAATTACTCATCCCGAGCGCTGACGTCAGTGTTTCCCTGAAGGGCTGAATTCACATCTTTAAGATATATTTCCTTTTGGGGTGACGTCAGACAGTCCTCAACTATCACCTTTTCAGGTGTGAAGATATGCTTTGTTGTTGTTCAAAATTAAGCATTACTCATGCCTACATAGAGTGAGCTCATTCATATTGGTAGTCTAATTTAAACTCTGAAAGTCGTTACAGTCACATGCATTAAATTAAATAAAAAACCTCCTGGTTGTCAGGATGTTATTTTAAGTAGCAGGTAGCCTAAAATGTTTAGACTAGCTAAACGCCACAAAGGAGAGACGCCCTAAGAATATTATGGCTTTTCCCCATGTGATGTGAACTTAACCGCTCACATGTGACCTCAGTGACTCGCCTATGTCACTTGGTGTGAATGTCCAACGAGGTTTAAATGAGGCATGCATTTTATGTTCATTAGTACAATAAAAGTCAAATTATCATTTTGAATATTACTGCAAATATGACCTGATTAGTTGGTGGAAAAAACTTACTTACTCACTTAGTCTTCTTGCCCTTCTTTCTTTATTACTATTTTTAGATCTTTGGAGCCTTTTGTGAGCAGAGAGCTGGACACAGAGGGAGGCTTGGGATCTCTGAAATAATGCTTGAATAGAAAAAAAGAGTGCAGAGGAAAAGAAAAAAGATGCTGCCGTTTAGGATGCTCCTCCCAACTCTCCTACTCCCTGTGCTTCTCTCTTCCCTCAGACTTTGCTCAGATGACCTTCTCCCTCGCCCACATCCTCCTCCTGCTCTCTCCCCTCTTAAACCCTGTCTGGTCCTCCGGGCTGTCACAGTGATATCCCCGGTGCTGCGGTTTTGATCTCCGCCTTCAATAATGAATGAAAGGATACGATTCGTCAATCACTTCAAAACCTCGTAGCCCACAAAGCTCAAGGTCAGGACAGTGGCAGCTGTCAGAGGGGATGATGGCTTGCACAGACAGGTGTGGAGAGTGCACGTGTACATGCACCAAAAGTGCACACAAAAGAGAGCAGCTGGGTTTGGGAAAAGGATGGGCAGACCAAAATTCATAAGGAGACTCACTTATGATCTGAGCTGCTCTACTGAAGACTGGGAGGTGAGAAGAGTTACGGATATTAAAACACCAGGACAATTAAATTAGTTTTAGCAGAAAGTGTGAGAGCCAGATAGGAGAAGTGAGATACTAACAGGAAAAGAGAAGTCGGGAGGGAGATCAAGTGATACTTTCTGTGAAGTATGCTCCCTGAGGTCCTTATACACTTTAAAAGACCACACATTACTCTCAGTTTTTGTCTCATTCTGCATGTACAGGGTCCCAAGTATTTGTGTGTGTGTATTGGTGTGAGATGAGTGTGTTGAGGGAGATGAAGCCTGGAGTCATGTTGTTAGACTATCACGTGTTTGAATTCAGACGTGTTTGTGAAATCTCTCAGTATCAGTGCGGAATCTGGGTCAAGTGTGTGTGTGTGTGTGTGTGTGTGTGTGTGTGTGTGTGTGTTTTTGAAACCCAGTGGCTGTGATGTGGAGATAGTGTGGTGATCATGTCCGACAGGTTCAGCAAAACTGGTACCGCCCTCAATCACTACTACATGGTAGTACAAGTGGCAGGCACAGCACTCCACACTATCCTCTTTTGTTGTCCTTTTTCCAATCTGTCTATGCCTGCAAACATGACTTATTGGATTGATAATGTATGCGTGTAAATACAAGTCTGTTTGCTACATGCAGAAAGACTTTAATGAAGGGATGTAAAATGCTCAGGAAAAGGTAGAGGGAGGGGTGAGTCTGGGGGATAAAAGGAAAGCCCGGAGAGTCAAACAATATAATTATTATCTGCACGTGTTTGTGTGTGTCATTCAAAAGTATCGTGGTGTTTTCGCAGTCACTTGTGTGTGCAACTTTCTTCAGATAGAGGAGACTGCCGTCTCAGTGGGAGGTATTTATTTCACTCCCTCCCTACTCTCCCATTCACCTCCTCTCTCCCCCTGTCTGCCTGTCTGTTCATCAGGAGATAGGAGCTGACAGTTGTTTGTGTGTGTGTGTTTCAATGTGTGTGTGTGTCCTAGCAGATGTGCCCCGCAGTGTGGCCCACCTCTTAAATGTCAGTGATCACAGTCTCTTCCACCTGATTAAACCAACCAGCCCAACCCCCCCTGGATTTCCCTCCGCCACCCCCCATATAACCTCACCAACTCCCACTCCTCCTCTGCAGCCCTTCTGCCCCATTTATTGCCCCTTTTATTTCCCTCGTCCATGGACCTGCACTCCCATGACCCCATGCATTCACAACAAAATTCCAGACATGCAATAAGACATGCAAGGTTGACCGAGTAAACACACATACACACACACGCACATACTGACACACACACAGTAATGCAAGCACTAATACACTTTCCTGTTGTACCAAAGCAGATTTTTCCACAGAAGTCATGTTCGGTTGAAGCACAACATATTGAAACTTGACATTTCAGCTAGAAGTCGAGTAGATATATATGTATACACACACAGACACTGTATATATACACACATAGTTACACTGACATTATTAAATGCCAGATAAAGCAGTAAAATGTCATTTAAAAACAACTACTCACTCTCACTCACACTTTCGGTTAATATCAAAATTGGTTAGGTAATGAGAACTACACACTGGCCAATCACTGAATGAGCACAGGCGATGGCTAAATTTGACATAATTAAGCATTAATTTTGCACATTTGTTTCTTTTCAATTGCTAATATATTTGTTAAGCACAACAAAACATGAACGTGAGCTAAACCTGTTTTACAAATGTGTTTTTCCTTGATAACCTTTTGTTTTAGAGGTTGTTTAAGAATCTACTATAACTCTCGGTACATTATACAGACACTGTCATTGGCATGAAGAAGCTAAAGGACTCACAAGCAAAGTCAAGCATGTTGACTTTGTTGAATTCTGTAGGCAGGCCTAGACTGTTTGCCTTAGCTTGTATGTACTCTATGCTTTGGTGTGTGTGTGCATTTGTGATGTTGTAGTCAACATTTCCCCTGGTGTGGCATCTGCCAATCAGCACGTCAGGATAGGTCATTCATCTGTCAGCTCCTCACAGACAGTCGTCAGTCAAAGCTTGTGGAAACCATGATTGGGGCAGGCAAGGAAGGTCCTTGGAAAAGGGAGTTGTGATTGGCTGACTGAACACAAAGAGAGGTTAGGGGTGTATTATCCAGTCTATAGTGAGAGATGCTTTGTTCTTGCATGCAGTCTGACTTTCAGTAGTCAATTAAAGCAGCTGCCAACTTGAAAAGCCATGAGTTAAACTCCTGATCAAAGTTCTACACTCGCATCCTGTCTGCCAAATCCACCATCTGCTTCCTCTAACAACAAATGACGCAGAGGATACATTTTGTTCTCCCGTGCTGTTTTTTACTGCTGTTTTCTGTCCAGGAGCAGTACTTCTAGTCCAGAGCAGTGCAGTTCTTCCCGGACTCCCTGTCTTACAGTTCAGCTTAGGCCTGTTGGGATTAGTGGGTGAGCTGCAGCATCAGAGCCACTTTGATTTCATCATCATCAAAGCAGGTGGCAGCAGGTGTTTTCTCTTAACTGTAATCTTCTTTGGTCTGTAGATTCCCTCAGTTAGTTTTCTTTGGTGGACAAGTGTGTGTTGGTAAAATAGACAGAGAGAGGGAGATGGCTGTCAGTTGTGTGTACAGGGACACTCATTTGGGTTGTTGGGCTGCTTTGGGAATCCCTACCGATTGGACAAGATGGACTGGTTCTGTCAAAGGAAAGTCTGTCACAAAAAATAGTTATGTTCCCACATGAACACTGCAACAGTTTTTACTAGTTGCTTTTCTCGATTCCTCCTGTTCATACTTGCTCGATTCCTCCTGTTCATGCTTATGAGGTCCATTCCTACTGTGGTTCCAGTGTAAATCAATGGTGATAAAACCCACTGTCCTCTTGTTAAAAATTACATTCCCAAGTCCAGCTTAAGTTAATATGAGTCTTTCACTGAGGGTAAATTAGACCTTTTTCCTTTATCTCTTTGTGACTATGCTTGGAAAAAGGGTCTGTAGAAACACAAAGAAGGCAGTTTGTGCCAAGAAGAGCTTTTCTTCTACTTACACAGACTACTGAAGCCATATATTAATTTTAGATAAACCTGGGAATGTCTAGAATACTGTGCAAAAGTTTTAGGTACTTTAGATGTTTATATGCTTATTGGTCAGGCATTACCATTCGGAAGCTGTCTGATTGGTCACACATTCATTCTGTAGCAAGATTATGACCACAAGAATTATACTGGAGTCATACAGAACTATCTTCAAGGACAAGAGGAACAAGTCCATGATTTCAATATCATCAAGTCAGTTTGGGATCACATGAAGAGAGAGAAGACACTGAGACAAATCAATCCACAGAAGAACTGTGACAAGTTATCCAAGATGCTAAGAATAACATATATCCACTAAGTAACTTGAAATACTGTGTGGAAATGTACTGAGGAGAACTGCCGCTGTTTAAAAAGGCAATGGTCACATCAAATATTGATTTTGCGTAGGAGTTTACTATTTACTGCACTTCATATGAAGTTGATAAATAACCTCACCTAACTTTTATTGACTGAAACATTTGCACAGAAATGTATATGATGGACTGATTTTTGTCCCCCATCACTTACATTTTATCATGTTGGAAGGGGATCCTTTAATGACCAATATGAAGAGATGTCCAGAGAAATGAGCAAGCAAATACTATTTCTTTGTACATATGGGCATGTGAGTATTGATTTAAGACAGACTTGAAACAATGTGAACCCAGCCTTTCAAGTCTGGACCAGCTGGTGTTGAAGATAAAATCATAACGTGTGTGGTGTTTATTTACTGTAATTGTTTCCCTTCTGTTCTCATTAAGATGATTTCAAATGTGTTTGGAATCAGAATTTTCAACATTACTTAACAAGATAAATGTGAAAATGATTTGAAAGTGGCAATTTTGAAGATTTTCATTTAAGTAAATCACTCTCCTTCACAAAATGAGGTAATATAATAATTATTTAGTCTTTGGCCCACTGAGGAAAGTATTGTAATATTTCTGTATTTTCAGTATTATGAACTGGGTGTTTTTATGGTAACATTCCCAGAAAAAATGCTGTATAAATTACTGCTAATGAAAAGCAGTTTCCTACTGCTGCAGTTTAAGATTAAAAAAAAATTAACCTGTGAAACACAAGTTGACTTTTATTATTATGAATTAGTCACAGGAAATGCAATGTGTTTTATCAGTGAGCTCAGCACTTGCCACTGTCTTTCATCAAAAATGTGTCTACAGAACCAGTCAATGGTCATTTTCAGCATTTTTGGGCGGTGGAACAATCTGAAATATTTCCCTGAGTAATGGAAAAAGAAGGAACAGCCACAGTGAGCTGTTAGATGAAGAGCTGCAGGTGACAGGCTTCTCACCTCCAACTTCTCAGCGAGGTAACCAACACTTTTCACTGTGCCCTGCTGTTGGCAGACTCATAACGTGCGCAGCATAAAATCAGATAACAGTTGCTTGCAGAGTGATGGGAAAAGGCCAATTATTGCCTGACTTCTTTATTAAAACGACAGTAATTAGTTTTGCTAGCCCCAGAATTCTGTGACCACCAGTAACCACAGGTGTCACCAAATCAACCAGGACTGAAATCATCAAGATCACCACTTGAAGGAGAAAAACCAATGCCGTATGCTGTGAAGCAGAATTATTTTATAATCCAGTTCATCAGCTTTCAGGTCAGAGCCAAAGCTCACCTGAAATTCAGCTCACTTTTGCGAAGTTCACTCACCTTCAGCTCTCTCTGCCGAGTTTATAGTTCTTGTTGTCTGTGTCTCACATTTCGGCGTTTCATCCATTATCCAGTTTTTTAGTAATTTCTATGCAAACTGCAAAATAACACAGCAAGAAAAAAATGTTATTGATGGCTGTCAGCTTCTATTTTGATATGGGTACATTCCCATGGGATTCTGAGGTTGCCCAATGAAGTGACTCTAATCATACTCTTGCGGTTATCCAGTTTGTTGAACCTTGTCCTATGCAGTAGTACAATCTGTCCTCCTCTTTGACAATCAAGACTAAAAACGTTGTGTTTTACTCTGTAAATGTGCTTTGGTGTAAATATTCATAATATGTGTGGTGAGTCCTTAAAGGGATCCTACTTTTTTGCAGCTTAATCCAAAAAGTATTCGTCACCCTCAGCACCTACAGTGTTTTAACTGTTTTAGTATGTTTTCACCTGACTTATCTGAACTCTTTGATTGGGAAATAAAATATCATTTCTCGGTCCCTCCATTATAAATTTAAATTAATTAGCTTTTTCTTCCCCAAACACTAATTTTCTGACTGGCAGCAACATGCTAAAAAAACTCAGCTCATAATTCTTCCTTTTGCCTCACACATTGTCAGTTCAATTAAGTGTTTTTAAATGCCTGTTCAAACAAGTGAAGGCAGACTTATTAGATTAAAAAGGAATAGAACTAATTTGCACCCCATAATCAAATAGACTGCAGTTATGGCTTTAAAAAAACTCCTTAGCCATGCAACTTTTACTCACTTATTCATAGAAAAATTACTTGTAATAAAAGAGACTGATTTAGTTATTTTCTCCCCTTCAAAAAAAGCAATATGAAGGGTGAATGTATGTGTGGATGTGAGATACTGAGACAGAGAGACAGGCTAACAGTAAATCAGTATTCATAGTCTATAGCCAGTTCTGCCAGCCCTGTCTCACAGTAGGGGTTCAGCTGTATGAAGATAAAGTGATTTTTCTGGAGTGAGTGACCCTAATTCTGACCTGACACATACATAACCACACTGTACGCACAGATACACACAGTCATATCCAATAATGAAGCAGACACTGCTGGAGTGAGAGCTTAACTTTTCAGTTTCATTCCTGCATTCCCCTTCCCTCTTTGCTCTGAAATGTGTTTATACCACAGGGTTTTCTCTACATACTATATCTGAATGTAAACTTAATCGCCTAAAGGTTTTTTTTTTTTTAACTTCCAAAGCGACACCAGAAAAATTTCAAACCTCCACCACAGAAATCAACTCCTTAACCCATGCCATTGCCCCATGACCTCATGTTAAGCCAGGGAGAATTTCACGTCTCACCACAGCTGTTGCAGTAAAATTCAGGATTAATTTTGGGATGTTTAATGCAGCACAATGTAAGAATAATGATCTTTACTGGCCCATTTGTAAAGGACAAGTCATTTAGGGCCTGATTTCCATTCGCTGCAAAAGAGCAGCGACAGAGAGAGATGAAGAGGAAAGAGAGGGAGGGTGGGATCATGGTGGACTATCAGCCCCGGAGCAGTGGCCCTGCTCCTCTTCTCTTCCTGTCCTTTCATCCTCCTCTCCTCCCTCTCTCCTCTATCACAGCACTCATCTCCCCGGCAAATTGAATTCCTCCCCAGAATCTGCCAAAGCAGCTTCACAAGATCGGCCTTAGAGCGGAGACAAGCGCATGTTGCAGCAGTAAAAAAAGTGCCTGCCTGTGTGCGCACGTTTGCATGTCTGCACGTCCGCCTCTTGACTCTTGACTCTCCTTTCGCATTTGGAGGTTAGTCTCACTGTCAGACAACATTCCTCCCAAAGAGACGATAAAGAGGTGATCTGGAGCTGCCATTCGATTGGACAGAGATGGACCAAAGGGCAACAAGAGAAGGAGGGAAAGAACAAAGAGGGGGGGAGGTGGTCTTGATAGATAGACAGGTGACTGGGTAGAACAGCTCATGAGAAACAAGGACAGGCTAGCAAAAGGGAAGGCTGCTGGGGAAAGAGTGACGTGTTGACACTGAGTGACAGAGAGAAAGACAGTGAGGAAGAGAGACAGATGACATCAGTGAGTGAAACATGCTGTTAGCTGACCTAACAAGGTCAGCTAACAGCATCTCTCAGATGCTGCGTTCTCTATCTCTGTCTGCAGTTTCAAATGGACTCTTTAAAGTGGAAGGAAGGGATTAAAGGGCCATGAGAAGTGGAGTGGGTGGACACAAATGCAACTGTACAAGATATATAAAGTATAAGAAAGCAGTAGATAAGTGGAATGGAGAAGCAGGCAAGTACAAAATGTCCCTGTTTTTCTACTAGTACGATATGTATATGGACAAATATTTCTAATAGAGGGTACATATCTGGTAAACTGTTGAGGCTGGGTCTCTGCTGCTGCTGCTCCCTCTCTCTTCCTGTCACGCACGTACACACACACACACACATACACATAATCAGGCAGGCAGGCAGGCAGAGGTGAGTTATAGTGCTGGTCAGCAGTATGACATTGGAGTCTGCATTGCCAGTCATCGACTATAGAAACGTAATATTCAAAATAAATCCTCATGCTCACATGCACACTCCCACACCGTTTCTCTCTCTCTCACACACATCACACACACACACACACACACACACAGACTTGTATATAAATCTATCGTGGATGGTACACTTCCCCCTTGTGCATGGAGCAGGCAGCTATCAATATAAAAGACAGACGAAGAGGGTGAAACAGTGGAGAGTAGAGAAAGAGAAGGGGAGAAAATGTGGCCCTGAAACATCCACAGGGACTAAGGAATGAGCAAGGAACCAGAGACACAAAGACAACGTGAGGAGACTGGAGGAAAGACATACCTGAGAAAGTTGAAACAGCAGGGAGGACAGAAGAAGCAAATGACAGGAGAATGAGAGAGAGAATGAGAGAATGTAAAACTCTGCCTTAGAGTTATAGACCTGCCCATACATACTGTAGAAAGCAGATAAGCCTACCCCCTCTAATCCACTTTGTGTGTGTTTGTGTGTGCGTAAATGGTTGATGGGTTGAATAAATCTCACCCCACCCCATATCCAATACCCAGACAGTGATTTTCTTTTAGTGTATTCAGGCTCTGACACATGTTGACAGTTTACTCTTAAGCTTGCTGCCTCTATGTTGTGTTGTGGTGAGCCAGGTCTGAACACCTGAGCCAAGAGTTGAAGACTAGACGCTACTGTTTAGACAGCAGCTGCAGCCATTCAGCAAAAGGACCTTGTGAGGCAGGGCAACTGATTTTAATGGGCTTATCATAAGATTCTGCTCAGCGTCTGTGGGTCATTATACAATACAATATTGTAAAATCTCTCTAGGCTTTATTGAATACCACAGTCTAGCAGAAAAATAAAAGTACCGTTAGTGATAATAATGCATGTAACTTAATCTGTAGCTTTTTGACTGATCAATTCCACATCAAATCACATCACATCACACCTGAACAATAGGATGTCCAAAATAATTTCAAAACATCTGGATTAAAAGTGGCTTTGAACTAGTATTTAATCTTTGTCCTCATGCAAAGCAATATCGTGCAATATACACCGACATTGGATGCACTTCAAGTGATGCCAGAAACCCACAGCAGGTACCATGTGCAGACAGAAGAAGTAGTGAAGTTACAATGTGTCATTCAAGGTAGTAAATATGACAGAATTCCTATTTTTCTGGACTGCTGATGCACATCAATGCTGGGAAATAGGATGCGCTGAAGCGGTGACGCACATTGCCATGCAAATACTGCTGGTGTGTGTGCTTACATAGAAAACAATATGTGGGAGTGTTTTGACATGCATCTTATGCTATATGTGTGTTGCCTCCTAAGTGTACACCTTTATTATCATGATTTACAATATGATTCAAAAGCAAATGCCAGTAAAATTTCTGACATTGTTTACCATCAGACATAGCATACCTAGGACAGTCAATTATAATTACTCATGCTCTGAATGTCTACCTCTATTTAATATCAAACCAGTATGAGAATGAGCATTCAAAAGAGGAGAAGAAGGAAGACAAACTTGTAAATATGTGTCTTTATGAAACCATCTGAAAGAGGAGTAGGAATGCTTTAATAGACATCAGTAATGGACTGAGGATGTCCAGACAGATTCCTGAGAAATCCTACAGATGTGACTGATCAGACTTTGGTCCACGCTGTCGCACTCACATCCTGTCTCTGTTACTTGCAACTCCTGAGGGAATAAATGACAGGGAGGTAAAGGTGGAAAGGTTAGAATTTTGGCTGCAGGAGCATGGAAGAAGCACATGAATGCGTGAATAAATAAATAGTACATGCAGTAGCTTATCTTTTTATTGTTTCTTTGATGCCAGAGGTCTAGAATGAATTTTAATTGCTGCCTTGACATTTTTTAAATAGCATCTGCGAACGTTATTATAGAATTTTCAGATTCCAGTTTGAAACTACATACAGTATACGACTTTTATTGATATACCTATGTTTTTGTTTTGGTTTTTTTTCCCTTTCAAACCATTCTTGGTTTAATTCATTTTTCATTTTTTTGTGGGGGATGAATTCAGCTGAAATTTGCTCCATTATTAAAGAATGCTAATGCGGACGTATGTCAAACGGCACAATTAACACTCTTCCTTTCTCCTTTCTCCGTCTGTCAGAGGTGGCTCCCTATCTGAGAGGGGGTGGACCGGGGCAGCAGATGATGTTAGAGGGAAACAGGCTGGTGCTGACCTGCCTGGCTGGAGGGAGCTGGCCTCTGCAGTACCGTTGGACTTTCAACAACAGCAACATCACCGACTGGACAGCACAGTTCAGGTGAGCTAGCGCCGACAGGCTGTATCCTACTTTTTGTCATCGATCACTCTTTCATCTCTAGGTGTATGTCTACCTGTTTGTCAATCTGACATCCTTTCTTCCTGAAATCATATATGTTTTGAGACATGCCTGTGGGATGGAACAGCTTCAGCATAATAGCTGTGCGCATTACTGATAGTGTGTTTGGAGAAGGTCAGAACATTTAGACAGTGGAACCAAAGTGAGATTAATAATTTTCCTATGGCACCATAAATATGTATATGGTCTGGGGGAAGAGGAGGAGAACCAATCAATATGTCTGAGCTTCTTTCTCTGATTTTCTCTCTGTACCTCTCTGCTTCTCTTCCTCTGCCCCTCTCCTTCTGTCCCTGTATGTGTTGGTTGGTAAGAGCTAAGCAATCCCTCTCGGCAAAACTGCAGCTGTGAAACAAAATTGTTTTTCACATCATTCAGAAATAGAGGGAATCTTGGGAACGCATGAACACTGAGGGAGGGAGAGGTTGAGCCAGCATTTTGTAGGCAGTCGTTGTTCGAGCCAGGAGGCGTTGTGTCACTCTGGACCGGTTTCAGCGTTCTGGCTACTTTAGTTTGGTGCGGCCAGGGCTATGCTGAATTGGTAGAGTGTAGTGATTATGACTGTGTGTGTGTGTGCATGCATTTGTCCATCTGGAATTTAAGCCAAATTGCTAAATATTAGCTGTGTATTTGCTGTATTTCCTCTCAGCTGCGAAGAATTAATGCAGTTCTTTGTTGTATATAAAACTAACCATTGGTTGGACAAAATAAGACATTTGAAGGCATTACGGTGGGCTGTTGGAAATTAATACAGGAATTTTTAATTTTTCTTACATTTCATGGAAAGTAATCGTCAGATTAATTGATAATGAAAATAACAGTTGCAGTCCTAATGATCTACATTACATGGAACTTCAAAGTTTCCCTCTTTAGGACCAGTTCAGCTACAGTAGTAGATATATGATTGGCATAAAATTAACACTGGGACAAAACAGTATAAAAAAGAGAACATTAACATTTGCTTTGTTTTCAGGAACACCGTTGACAAGGCTACTATGATATCTTCTAAGCCTTGCAACACTCATGGCTGACAGATAAAGTTATTTTTCACACAAAATGATTTTTCTAGCCAATCCCATTGATAATTAAATGCTATCTAATTGTGGTGGTAGGAATGCAGCAACCTACTCCAACTCCTTCCTTGTTCGATTCAAACACAGCACAAAACGGAAAAGGAAATATTTCCTTTTAAGTCCTGGGAAATAGACGATGCATTGTATAAATCATATATCCACATTTTTTTAATTCTAATACAGGACTAGATGTATGGTTTTGATGTATGAATATAGATTGATGCAATAGGGAGGGTTTGGTCAATTTGTTGTGTAGCTGCTGTTCTGTAAAAGCTGATTGAACTTGTTCTCGTCTTGAATCACACAGGAAATTTGACTTCAAATTTAGGGCTGAGACTGTCAGAGAAATTGACTGAAAATTATTGCATTGATTGGGACCTGTCAACACTGAACTTTGCATTTAATGAGTTATATAAAGAAAAAAACCTTGTTGGGATTTCAAGAAATATAGTGACAGCCCCACCAAACACACCTATTAGATAACGTAATGCAACACAGGCACAGATAGAGATGCAATGCTAGGAAGTGGCCAATACCAAAATCTGTTTTGTTATAAGAGGTGCTGTGTAATGTGTCATTCCTGATTCAAATGGAATTGCGTGTGTGAGTCTTTGATGTACGTGCATGTGTATTAGTGTGTGGGTTTGTGTATGTTGGCAGCATACACTAACAGCCTGGGAGTTAAATACTTGGCTGTCCTGGTATTCATAATGAGCCCCAAAGCGATGTCCAGTTTTGCTGTGTCTATCCGTTTCGTGTGTTTGCGTATGTGTGTCTATGCATTTGTGTGTTTGCCCAGCATGGCACCAACCTAGATCCTATGCCAAGCTTGCCATTAGTGAAGCATAGTCCATTAAAGCCCCATTAACAACTGCTTTCAGAACAAAAAAAACAAAAACATGCACACAGTCAAAAAAATTCTGGTACACAGCACACACACGCACACGCACATTCTGTACACACAAATCACTCCGCCCTCCCTTCTGTTATTGGGGAACTTTGACAACCTGAGGCCCAATCCATTCACAGATCAAGGTCATTAAAGGGTGGACACAAGAGTCCACACATATGGACAAACAGACCCTCACCTTCTTCTCCTTCTGTCCCGCTGGAGTCCAAGCATCATTCCCAAAACCCCCTTCCTCATTTCTATTGGGTTTGATTATAGCTCTGAGATAAAACATACCCTCACCACTACCCTCTCTATGTGTCTGTTCATGTTTAGGCTGTCTGTCCCGTCTCTGAAGAGGACTGATGCTGGCCTGTATCAGTGTATGGTGAGGAACAGGATGGGAGCAGTAATACACAGGAGAACGGAGGTGCAGGTGGCCTGTGAGTACACATCGACACACATACCAAACACACGCACACACACACACACACATTGGCATAACGTGTACAAACCATTATAATAACACCAGTAGAGGAGCTTTTTTAATGACTGAGTATATAGCTTATGAGGAAACCTAACTAGAGTCACACCAACAACCACGTTTTCTTTTAAAGTCTAACATAAATCATAATTAGCCATTACCTTTTGCTTTAAAGATAGTGTCAAGGTAAATTTGGTAATATTTTTTTTTTTATTATTATTGAAAGAAAGGGAAAAAGATTCAGCAAATGTATCAGAAATTTGTCTTTTATTTATAAGAATGCAATTAATTTCCAATTGGAATTATTAAAATGACTAAAATAATAGGCTCACACTGAACACAAAAAGTAAACATAAATTAGATTTTGTTTTTAAGAAGTAAGGCATGGTCACACCAGCATTTAAATTGATGAAATCAGTTACAGACGTGTCTAAACTCACTGCAAGCCCTTGACTTTGCCATGGACTCCACCTCAACTGTCAAGCTGTGACTTTCAGCCTGTGAAGGTCCAGGACTGATGGGAAACTGAGTTTAGTAATCCCCACTAAAAAATAGCTGTATTAATTACACAATGATATTAGATTTTCTTTCAAAAATACTTCTGTCCTTATCTAAACATATGAAGCAAGCCAAACAACATTCTGTTGAGAAAGGCTCTGTTCCAAAGCTGAATTTTTGGTTATAATTATTGTTGCAAATGTAATTGCAATTCTGAATGGTTTTTTTTTGTTTGTTTTTTTTTAATTTTTTTGATTTCTGGAACAGACCTTGGAAGTTCAGGGTATTGCAGCATGTGCTTTAATTAAACCTTTTCTGTCCGAATATAAACTGGGTTCCACAAAAGAGGAATTGTTCCCAGACTAACATGAAGAGTAGATAGCCTTTTGATGTCTTTTGGATAAATTTTTTGACCCTATTGTACTGTTAGCAACCATGCTTTTTCTCTCCTTAGTAAAACTCGTAATTGAATGCAATGATGGTCAGTCCTTAAAACAAAATGCCAGGCAAGAGTAAACAGCAGGGTATAGAGAAAACAGAGAAACTTTGAGAACTTTTCTGACAGGGTAGCACTGACATGCTCCTGGCTGGCTATAGTATTTCATGAACTAACTGTTTGTGAGGAATCACTGATGAACTTCACTGTACTGCTTCCTGGTGTGGCCAGACCTTAATGTTTTTTGGCTAAATGTAACGTGGTATTTGGAACTGATAATCATACTCTTCTTTGCTCCTCCGTCCTTCCAGTTTTGGGGAACCTTTCCACTGACGAGCAGAGAAAAACTGTGACTCAAGGCAGAGCAGCCATCATCAGCCTGCCTCCCCTTGCTTCTTTCCCCCGACCCCTAGTCACATGGTTCAAAGACGGACACAAGATCATCCCCAACAACCGAATGTAGGTGTCTCTTTCATTCTATGTTTCAGTCTCTCTAGAACACACATGCGTTTAGATAGTGACTTCTGCAGCCTCATTGAAACAAAGTGTATGTAAAAACACAGACTTGAGATAAAATTTTAATTTTATAGTGCTTATCCCTCAGTGGTATATTAGCGTACACTAGAAGCACAAAAGGTCTTTTTAATCCTTGCACAGCAATTGTTGTGAATAATAAGCCATTTAGATAACTGACCCTTTTCATTAGACATCTGTACTGAGGACATTATCAAGACGAGATAAAATGGATTTTTTAATGAATCACATCTACAAGGTTATTATGCAATTTTAGGTGCACCAGAAATGTTCTTTTATTTAATTGTTCAGCAGAGATATATGGGCCCCTGGATGTGTTGTGTAAGCTGCATTTCACAGCTTTTTAGTGAAATGCTGTTGTCTGGTTCCTTTTGAAATGTCTGTAATTTGCATATTATTCCTTATTATTCCTGCTACAGCTATCCTGTCAGTGTTGGTATTTTGAAAAATGTTCACACAGTTTATTAGTAATGTAATGATTCAGACTGAGCTGGGAACTGTAGATTTGTTGTGAAAGATTTTCAGAATAATTTACTATAGAGTATCTTAAATTGTTTTAGATGTTGCACCTGATTGATTCTACCCCTCAGTGTAAGTAGGTGTTGAGATAGACCTTCAGCTGTTTTATTAAGCTACTGTCACATTTATGATAACTATCTCTCCAGTATGCACACTAACTGCTCCCTTGTGTGTTATTGAATGAAGTTTTCAGTGGCCTTGCTCCGAACGTAAATGGCCAGACAGCACTCCTTCAGAAGTGCTTTTGAGAAAGCCTTCTTTACTCAGTTTACATGAGCAGGTTTTTTTTTTTTTTTTTTTTTTAGTTTTGATTTTGTCATTGTTTCAAATCAACTTTGACTTTTCCTTTTAATTTGAATAAACATGGAAAAGTGCTCTCCTGTTAACTTAATGGGGCTTCATTGAGGGTGGCTTAATCACGGTGGACTGCAATTATTTTGCTGCTCAAGACAAGACCCATATTAACAGTGTTTACTGTCAGAGCATCACCACTTCACTGCTCTAGCCTGCTTAAACTCCACTCCCTGCGGCTGTCCATGAAAAACAGAAAACGGGGAGTCCTTTGTTCTTCTTACTTTCTACCAATTGTTTTTTATGAAAACAGTCTGTTTACATATTTTGATAAGCATACATACTGTAGCTGAAATTGACAAAAAAAGTTTAAAAACTGACAAGATAAAATCTTTGCAAGAGATGTAATGTTGCCCTCATCACCCTCACCCCTTCTTACTGTCACGCACCACAAATAAGAGCACTGCCGACACCACTGGCAATTAAAAACAAAAAGTAGATAAATATGTGACTGACAGTGAAATAATGCTACAAAAGTGAGCCAGAAAACTCTTCAGTCACATCCATCTGTCGATTAATTAGGTGGTTCTGACCCCTAAGGGCATTGCTTAATTTGTGAATTGGGAGGTCCAGCAACATGGCCATGGTGCCGTTCTGTTGGGTCAGGGGAGAGAAAAGAAATGGCATGCATCAGAAATTGACAGTGCCCGGAGCACATTGGAGAACTGAAATAAAACTAAACACAACTGTCATTCCAAACAAAGCATTATTTCATATTTAATGAACATTTTATAATTACCGCTCAAAATTTAGCAGGGGGCAGTGTGTAGAAACAGTCATTTATAGTTTGCATCTCTCTCTCCTCTCTCTTTTGACTGTCCCTTCACCTCCCAGTTGTTTCTCTTCTTTGATGGTGGAAATGGAATAAGAGCTGCAAGTTATATTTACAACTCAGAAAAGTGAGTGGGCTAATAACCAAGTGATGTGTTGTGTCTGTCTGTCTAACGATCTCCTATGTTAGTAGTGTGGACAGCACCACACCTACACACGCACGCTTTCATTTAGCGATGCTCATTTCACAGCAAAAAACGCCCACGTGCATGGCTGCGGGGCTTAGAGTAAACATATGCCTGTATTAATTTAAAAGGCCACTTCCATCCAGGAAGTCAAAGTAGCAATGACAGTGGGGCATGAAGATGAGCCCAGGCGCTCTTTACCTCATCCAGGTTCTTTTGATAACATTCTCAAGTGGTCCTAGGGCCACTAATAAGTCCAAGTTCAAGTTCAGCTGCACAGAGCTGCTACAGAGGCTGTAGTCTCAGGGCTGCCTGAAAATAATTAGTTTGACCACATTGGAAGGTTTATAAATGTTTGTAACTGTTGCAAAAGGTTACATTAGAAGGTAGGGTGAAAAGCCAGCTGTCAAAGAGAGGAGTGAGACACCATAATGGTGCACACTCTCAGTTTTTCCTCAAATGTAGATAGTGTTCAACCATCCAACACACATTTCTGTTGAAGTGTATTGGCTCCTTTAGTCTGACATGGATCCGTGGTTCATAATTCTTACTAGAGTAACTCAATATATACAGTATATTAACATATATATTATTAATCTGTTCTAAATTAAGCCTGACAGGCATGGAAATGACCAGAGACTGTAGATCCATGTTCTTATAAGTATAAGGAACAAAGACAATGAAACATCTTGTATTTATTTGCCAGGACGAACTACAGCTACAGCCTTTCCACAACATTTGTTACTCAAGGAAAAAGCAGTATGATAACGTTGAGTGGTGAGGATCTGTTCTGGAAGCTCCACATCCAGAACCAAAAGTGACAGAAGCCATACAGTTGAAGTGTCACATAATTATGGCTAAAGAGCAAAACATATGCAATTAATAGTAAAAGCATGAAATTAAACTACTGAGTGTTGACTTTAAGCTGAAGTAGCTGCAGAGATGGCAGAATAAGAACTGATGTACCAATTGCAGCAGTAGGTTAGCAGAGCATTTAAAACACAGCATGATTTGATTGAGCAGTCGGCTGTCACAGTTTGGCAGGTGCACTTGGCTGAGCTGCAGCTGAGAGGTTTGGCCTTCTGATCAAAACACAGATGAAGCTGTAGCCGTTATTGGAGCCAATACATGTAGCTAATGTCACCATGTTGGCTGCATTTCTCTTAGTCCTTCATCCTAGATTAAGCTAAGAAAAAAACTGATAAACATCCTGGCTAAAAATTCCAGGTCCATGCATTTTGTTATTATTATTTAATAAGATAACTCATTAAATTTAGGGTTTCCCTCAGCTGTTAATTTCTGCTGAATACATGACTGCCTCTAAAGTCGTGTTAAAAGTCGTGAAAGTAACGCATTTTCATGAAATATAATGTTAGTGGAAATAGAGAGCAGAGGTGCTCTTTCACACAGCACAGGCCTTACACTTAATTTAGGTGGCATTTTAAGTCGGCCATATACAAATTTTATGCAGAGAGAAGGTAACATGTCGCATCCAATATTTTATATAAATCATTTGCATACCTCCATTAACTCTGTGGGGTGTCCAAGATAGTCTCTCCCTTCCTTGAATTAAGGAGGGGGTGAAACACACACAAACTGAGGCAAAGAAAGTAAACTAGCCAATGTTTTAGGACGTTAGCCTCATAGCATGGTTGCCTAAGTCATTTTTGGCCAATCTGTGATATCTGCCTAACTTTACTCACCTACCACTGCTGCGTCACCCTGCCTTATTGCCCATGTCCTCAGCCTATCAGAATGCTTGTTAGAGTCCAAAATCCCTATCTGCCTTAGTCATCTCTTTGACTTAGGCATTTTTGTCACTAAATACAAAGATGGTGGACTGCATGAGGAAAATTGCCTATGTCATGGCATATTCTGCCTAAGTCACTTTTATTTGTTATGCAATCGATGTTGTGTCTTATTTTTTTTGCAAACTTGTTCACACATCTGGCTGAACTTTCTGTTACAATATCAATAAAAAATACCAATGTGTTTGCTGAAGATTGAGTTTTTTCTTGTTTTCCGAAAACTTTCAAATATGACTTAGGCAATTATGCTATTAGGCTAATGAGGTGGTACACACCTCTGACGAACAGCTGGTATAGCTGCACTTCAGACCATTAAATTAATCGAGGAAAAAATTTCACTCTTGACAGTCAGTGTTCTTGCTGAGAACCTTCAACAGTTAATCAAAAGCTCAGATTCTGGGTAGCCACAAGACATTATAATTAACTGGCTGTCATTCATGATTCTAGCTCTCTAACTTAAGTGGGCTACCAGTTAGTTGCCACAGTACATAAAAGTCTACTTTATGTTACCAAACAAAATCTGTCCACACATGATGATAGTTACCTCTTTTGTTATTCATGCAGTGGGTCTGGTTTCGGAAGGTTGTCTGGGAATGTTTTCAAATTTGATTCAGAATTATTAGACCTTAGACCTTAAATTGGTTATTTGTCCTAAATATGAAATCATTATATCTTATTTTCAACACTAGCCTTTCATCTGATTTATATTGAAAAGAGAAAATAGAGTCTGATCTTCTATGATCATGCACCCTAAGATCAACCACCAAGAACTTTCTTTCATCCTCACAATTATGCATTTCTTAGCTTGTTACTATATTTATTTTATTTGTGAGTATTTTTGGTTGCTGGCTGATACAACCAGACCTCCAAAGTAAGAAATGGACTGAATCAGACTCAAGGACAAATCTGAATAAACCTAATGATTAGTTTATTAATGATTACTTAATAAACATTACCTTTAGCAAAAAAAACTATCAAAATAGTACTAAATGCGTACTGTATAGCAGTTCTAATCTGTGTTTTAAGTCTGAATCATGCTCACACTGTTTAAATCATTTTAACATTGTGATATGCAGCCACTGATGAACATTTGATATTAGTATTTGATATCTATTAATTCTTAGATGTCTATGTAGTGAAAAAAAAAGTTAAAAGTAAAATTCTGACATAGAATAAAAGACACAATATGAGAAGTTTCTGAAAAGCCCTCTCTCCCTATTGACTGATGGGATTTCAAGTCTGGGTTCCTTCATCGGTGTAGTGACACTGGCAGTTTGTTGGGGCAGAGAGGGACCTGATTGGTGTGAAACTTTGTCTCAAATTCAAAGCATTTGCACTGGTACCTGTATCCATGGCAACAAAATAAAAATGACAGCTGGATCTGTCACTTGCTGTGCCTCATTATGGTAATATATTTTGTGTTATAGAAGAAATTTTAATGATTTTTAACCATTTTTTCCTCTTAAAAAAACCCATATAAACTTATACCATGACTAGAATAAATGAATCTATCTTATTAACAAAATCTTGATGAAGACTTTTGTCTTTGCAATGCAAGATGAAATATTCTGATTTGCTTGCACCCCACATATACACACTGATGAACACTCATCCATAACTCTTCCTTTGAACCCTCACAGAAAGACTAATTTGCACCTTTTCTTCACAGCTCCCCTTTTGTCACAAGACATGTCTTCCTCACCCGTCCCCTCTCTCACCTTCCTGCTCTGTCTCGCGCTCCCACTTTTCTGCTTTTAAATTATTCTTTATTTTTGCTTTGTTCCCTCAGTTTTCTCTCCCTCTCTATCTTTTTTATGATCATTATCATGCTACAGGAAAAGCTGTTATACAGTACCCATAAACTTCTGTTCCTGAATAAACTGCTTAACTGCTGTGGTGTATGCGCACAAACAAACATAAACACATGCGCACACACACACACACTATGTCTTTCCAGACCAATCTGACTGCGTCTACCTGGCTCACAGATCTCTGTGTGCGCTCATGCGCAACAAAGCGAGTGCAGTGAATATTTGCACAGCTCTGCGTCTGTAACGGTTGTGTGTATGCGTTTGTGCGCAAGGTTACGCTGGCTGATCCTGCGGCCCGGTGAGACGGGGCCAGATGGTGCCTGGCGGTTGGCTGTCTTCGTGGTGACCGGGCTGATGATGTCGTTTATGAAGTTTATTGATCCGATATGCATCGCTCCCTGAGTCCCCAGCCCTATCTCAATGTCTGTCTCTCTGCCTCTCTGACCACTCTCAATTTATGCCCATGTGCCTGCCCCCAACCTCACTCTGCATATCCAGCTCACACAGTCTCACTCCCTCTGTGTGTTTATGCCCCCCCGCCACCTACTCACTCACACATCCTGTCTGTCTGAGATCATTCCCAAACTCCCCAGCCCTCAAAATACTGACCAGCAAAGACCTTACAAGCTGTCGCTTCCCACACACTCTGCTCTAATCTAATGGAGCCCCCACTCTGTGCCCCCTCCATCTCCATGCGGATCTGCCATCTTTTTGATTGCTACCCCCCCCCCCCAAAAAAAAGAAAAAGTTTTTCCTCCTTCTGCCCTTCCATTTTCACATGGGCTCTGAACTTCAGACATATTGAGTCTGTGTTCTCCTCATCTTTCCAGCAGCACTCAAAACAACTTTGGGATGGTGCTTCCACCTCAGTGCCACCGATGCTGATATACTGTATATTTTATCTGTGACCTGCAGCCCAGGTTGAGAAGAGCGAACTGCTGCTTTTAATTAGCTCTGAGGCCTGTGGCAGATGGACGTGAAATGATTCCAATAGCCAACATCTTCAAGAGGACAACCAGGCTGTGGAGAATTAGAACTCTCCTTTCTTCTTCCATCGGGGACACAGGGAGCCCAGATTCATCAAATAAAGGCAGTGATCTATGCAGAAGCATGGCTGGGTGGACGGTGAATATTTCAGTTTCTTGTTGCTGGGGAGTCGAGTGGTGCACCGTTGTCACAGGTGGTCAGTGTTAGGGCTGGGCTTGATGGGGAATATTTGTCCTCATAGATCTGGCCTAAGCATCCATATGCTGTGGATGTGTGTGTGTCTGTGTGTCTCGACATTCATTCATTTTAATTTGTCAAACACCACTTAAACAGAGGTAACAGAGGGAGCGATTCATTATTTTGCCTCTTTCCATCACACACAAAGACACACACTCAGCAGTGGTCTGAACAGAAGGAACTTTCTCGCTGTCTGAACTTTGTGAGCAGATGTTGTGTGTGTTTGTGTCCGCGAGCGTGCGTACATATGCATGTGTGTGTATTAGACAAACGGCAAGATCAAGAAAGAAAAAAAGAGCATCATTTGGAGGGAGACTCAAAAGATGTGTAGGCTTAGATCCCACCACATGTTGGAAATACAACCAGCCGTTTGAAAGGTCCTCCATCCACGACGGCTCTGCTGTGGTTCATAATGACTCATTTTCTCACGGCAGCCAAAGGGGAGGATCAAAGTGACTGAAAAAGAGGTAGAAGAAGACATGAAAAAAAAAGTTACAGGAAATGAATATGGAGTGAAGAGTTTAAGCTCATCTGAATCCATTGTGTCTGGAACTTAATCTCTGGAGCCACCAGAAGCTTAGATACTGTATGTGACTCTCTTCTCAATGATATGATTTAGTTACTTTTGGGCTCACAAACACATCCCAGACATGTAGGCTTTTAAGACATATGACTGCACAATCATGTGTGTTTTCTCTACTTACTCATATATTGTACTCTACAATCCCATATTTCTGTATCTTTGCTAAAGCTTTCATTTAGATTTATCACATAAACTGGCATATGTCCTGACTACAGATATGAGTTTCATCTTGGTTTTTATCATATTTAGTATTGATGTTTCCATTGAACACTTGGTTATTCATATTCATGTTTACATGATATTAACACTGTCCAGGTGTGTTTTCATCCATTGTATGTTGGTTTTGTTCTTTCTTTGATTCTCCAGCAAATCTATCATTTACTGTATGTACTAAATGACTGAATTGAAAAAAACTGAACTAAATTATTAATATATTTCTTCATTAGCTACCCAAATAGTCCATAGCAGTCTACTTGATGGACAGGCCAAAATTACCAGTGTGACTTACTTGGTAAAAAAAAATGAAAAATGAAAAATAAATAAATATCCTTTTATGTCTTCATTTACTGTCTAATTTCTGCCAGTGTAGTGTTTTACAACCATGTATTAATGCCATGTATTTGCCACTTTCTAGAAAATATTTGATCAATAGACAGTCTCTGGTCTGTTTTATATTTTAGGAACATTGCTGCTGTCCTCCAGAATTACATTAACCATGATCTTATAATTGAAAACTCAAGGAAGGCTTTTCATGAGTAATTGTCATCGTCACAGTTTGTTGACTTTTAAAACGGTACAATAGGAAATGTCCATTGTACATAAGCCAAGCAACTTCTTGAACAAGAAGTCGTGTTAAAGTTAATTGCTTTTTGTCACTAATAGTAGTGGACACTGGTTAAAAGAAACACCACTGTTGTGTGATAGAAAAAACAGGGTTTAGAATTCAACATTTAACATTTTTACGTAGATTAATTTTAGAGGAGAAAATAAAAGACAGGACATAAGGCCAAAGGAATTCCTTTTTGACGCTTGCCTGAACTTCATATTTTCCAATTTACCTCTTTTCCCGTCCCTGCCTTCTCCCCTCTTTTTCCCCTCCCCACTCTCTCCATCCTGGTCCATAATTGAATTGCTCCTTTGGTCCTCTAATGTGGCGGCAAATAACAGAATGAAAATTCTCCACTATAAGCTCTTCAATTTCCACTTCGATATCTTACCTCTCTCTACATTTCAGTGGACATTTGTCTTTTGTTGTGTCTCTCTCTTGTTTGCTTCTCATTCCAACCCTACCTCTCACTTTGTCTTTCTTTCCTCCCAGGTAGTAATAGCAGTTGTTGATCCCAGTTCAAAGGGAAAATGGTAATCCTGGTATTGCTGCACTCTCGACCATGAGTTCACTTTAGGTCTTGAAATAAGGTCTTGAATAAGTTTTATACATTTAAGATTGTAGCAGAGATTTTTGGCATTGATTTGGGTTATTGTAGTATAGTGTTGGTGTATTTTTGGTTTGTTGAGCTAGGTATGGTTCAAAAATAATTATTAACCAGCAGAACAAATTGGCTTAATTGGGCTATGGTTGTAGCAAAGTCTGAAGCTAACACATCTCAGTGAGACACACTGTTGTCAAGGAGTTAACCATTTATAGCAAATGTTTGACAGAAAAGTCTCTGCTGTCAGATAATCTGAGCAAAACTTAATGAGGTCACTCAGGTCTTTGGCTTGCTTAGCCATCTTTTGTGATCAGTCTGATTTTGAATTGTTGTTTGTTTGTTAGTTGTTGTTTTTGTTGCATGGGCATTATAAAGACTACGAACAACTTCAGGACAACAGCACTGTGTGAAAAAACACAGCCCTACATTCATGTGAATGAGGCCACTCTGCTGATGCAGCAGTAATGACAGCGTAGAGGACTCTCAGCTTTTGCAGGAGCACAGTATGACATTATGGCGCTGCTTTTTTAAATCAAATAAGTGCAAGCGGGAATTTTTCTTCATTTATGGAATGTATTTAATTTTCAGACCAGTTCTTGAAGAAACATCCCCCTGCCACCTCAGACCCTTGGATTATTTCAATCCAAGGCTTTTTTTCAGTCTGAGCACCCACTTAGTAAATATGTTTATGACCCACCTGTTGCCTCGAGTGCACAACTTGTTCCTCTGGATCCCCAGAGTTTGTATTCAACTGACAACAGAGTTTAAATAGGAGAGCATATTGTGAGTAGAGGTTGCTAAACTGTAATTAGATAATTGAATAATCTGAACACACTGGTTTTATTTTAGCAAAATGGTTCAATTCTTAAAACCTTGACATGTGTTTTTGTGTCTTTAAATACAGCATATCTGAGCACACAGTTGCTGATTACTAATCATCTGTCTGCATTTTTAATCAACAGTGAAAATGTTTGGAAAGGGTTTCCCAACCTTAGACTTTTGTTCAGATTTTTGCCTCTTTACCATTTTTATCTACTTCTCTCTATGTCTAATTTACGTCCAGTGTCATCCATTTTATCTGCTAGCAAAAGATGGGTTGTTGCTAAAAATTGGCCAGAGGCGACTTGTTCTGCCACTACACTATTATGCATGAATTTTGCAGTAAAGCAGTCAGATGACTTGTTTAAATTTTAATGTTATCACTGTACTGCATGGGGGGTGGGGGAGCGACACATGTGGCAAAGGGAGACAGGGAACAAGGGGTTGCTTTAATTGCATTGCATTTTCTGGTAATATTATTCATTGTCAAGGTGGAGTGGGATAGAATTGCATTACGAGGACAGCACTTTAAGGCCTGCTGTCGGACTATGAATATTCATTGCTTATTCCGCCACAAGCAATATATTGTAGCTTTGTTTAAAATTGTTGATGTGTTTTCCAAGTCTGTAGGCTATGAGTAGACCCATATGCATGCCACAAGGTAAAAACAGTGTGTTTTAATAAATTACATTTTCTCTGCTATCTTGACACAGAATTGGGTGGATATTTTAAAGTTGATAGCACCATTATTCTCAGGCCCCAGCTCGCAGTCAGATATATTTGTTGTTTGCTGAGATAACAGCCCCGATGTCTGGCGGATATATCAGGTGAATTTGAGGCTCCTCTCATCCGTCCTTAACTTGTGTCCCTGTAACTATGTTCCAAATTTGCTGTCTTCTTCCAGTCACATTACTCAAACAACTAAGGTAAAAAAAGAAAACTTTTTTAAAAGTACAGAGTAGAAAAGACATTAACTCTGAGGCTGTATTTAATGACTCTCCCAAATGACAGAGGCTTACTCTGCCTCACACACTCAAGGGAGGGAGACGAGCAGCAAGAAGGGGAGGAGGAGGAGGAGGGGTGGGAACAAAAAGCTATCTAAACTGCAGGGGTGCGACAAAGATGATTGCATCGCAGTTTCAAAATATGTTACTGTTAACTACCAGGATTTTATTTTCCTTTTAACATATTTGAATTATCCTAGACTAATTATCATGGTTGTTTTTGTTCCTGTAGCAGTAAATGAATACTTTATGTACTGTAATAAACCCTAATAGGCCATCGTTTACATTTACTAAGAACGCTTGTCCTGGTAATGAAAAGCTATCTACATTTCGATATCTGGACAAAACAAAACATATACTAATGCAAGATGCAAATGCACATGGAGCACATTAGCACACAAGTGTCACTGAATTTACAATAACTCTTGTTTTTATCTCAGACACTCATCCACAGCAGGTGTATGCAGTTCATTCTGTGTTACTCAGATCTGTGAGAAGTACCATTCGCAGTGTACAACCATCATGTGTCATTCTGAAGTTTTCCATCCACTCAGCATCACAGAGATACTCCAACATGATCAGGCCATGGTAGTAGCATTCAAAGCTGCTAAACCCTTTTCCTGGCACAAACTACCTACCTGTCATTTCCTCTTGCCTCATAAAACGGCAATCTGTTCTGTCCTGAAATGAAAAGTAATAACATGCTGTCCTATGTCACATCAAATTACCCTGTACCCTTTTGTACTTTTGTTTCTCTGTAACTAACTTAGTACTTTTGTTTCTTTGTGAAATTTCTTGACAAATATTGGATGGATTGCCATAAAATTTGCTGCCAATATCTGCAGTCTCCAGAGGATTTAGGCCAGTGACTTTGGTGATCCCCTGACTTTTCTTCCTGGGCTCACTGGCAGGTTGATGTTAGACTGAAATATCTTGAGAACATTTGGATGAATTAATGCCCCCCCCCCCAGGGTGAACTGTAATTACTTTGGTTATCCCTAAACTTTTCGTCTAGTGTCATTATCTGGTCAAAATTTGTAACTGACCAATGCTTTTGTCGTGACTAAATATTTGCAAAACTATTGACATTCCAATCTTCCTCAGCTGTGTTTCATTACGGATTAGCAAATGTTAGCATGTTAAAAAACTAAACTAAACATAACCATGGGAAACATTATACCTATTAAACATCAGCATTTCTGTGGGCATCTTTGCCTGCTAAAGTTAGCATTTGGCTCGAGGGACTGCTCTCCTTAAGTACAGGCTCACAAAGTCAGAGAACAAGAATGAATACAAATAAATGTTAATAAACATGGGCAGTGATCTCATTTTAATACCAGGTTTAAATTTAGCTCTGATTTCTTTACATGTAATATTCCATCACTCTTAGACCTTATTGAGTGCTTGTATTTTCCAACGTGTGAATAAGCCTATGGGATCTGCATTTAGTGATTCTCTGCTCATCTATTTCTGTCTGCCATGGAGCAGCTGCTTCTGTCTTAACTGATCAGTCAAAGACAAGCAGAAAAGAGAGAGAGAGGATTGTGTGGCTGTGTGTGTATGTTGTTGTGTGTGTGACCAGCCAGTGCTAATGATGAATCATTCTATGGATCTGTATCTTTGAGAGGTGCAGTGTTTTGTTTTTTTTTAATATATATATATATATATATATATATATATGTGATGCTGATAATGTTTCTGTCCATATCTGATATACCCTTTTTCCTCTTTCTCCAACGTTCTTCATCTTGTCTTTCTCTCTACTGGTGTCTCCCTTTCTATGTCCAATATCATCTCAAGAATCATTATTCCCCCATCACAGTCTGAGCCAACACACTCCCACCTGCTAGCTTGTGTGTCTGCATGTGTGAGTGTGTCCTCTGTCTAAAGTCGTTAAATATTCTTAAGACAGAGACCTCTTTTAATTATCCACTAATCACACTTTTAATTACCTGCCACGCACACATCCATCACTGACTAGATTGTACACACATTCACACAGACCGTGTGCACGCACATATACTCACACACACATCTGTCGCTGCAAAGAGTTTTTAACCTATGGACAAAACAGAGAGAGGGACAGTAAAGCCGAGAATGAATGGAAGGGAGTGAGAGTCCACAGTAGTGAGGAGAGACTGATGAGGGTTTGGTTTTGACACTCTGTTAGTGGCTGACAGGTGGTTACCAAAAAATAGACAATGAAACAAATGAATAAATAAATTCATGCAAAATAAATTGAAAAATATAAACACAATTCTCCCAAGAGATTATCTATGTACATTTTTGTTTGCCGTCTTCCACAGCATAGATATCTTTATATTTCCTAAGCTATGCATGCCCTGGACAGCCAAACAAAAACGAGCCAATGCTGATTGACTGGTTAATATCAGAGCCACAAGAGGACATCCTTGAGATCTGAGAGCTGGATCAATAACCAGAAGGTCACAAGTTTCTTTGCACTCAGACACAAATAAAGGCTAGATTTTAGCACATCCTGCTCTCAGGAAATTACACTCTTGCTTTCTGTGCTCTAGCCTCTCTCATGTATTCACGTGGGAGTTTTGTGTTTATAACTTGGGGGGCTTATGTCAAAAAATAAATGCATTCACAGTGTTTAGGTTGGTGACCCTCTCTCCCTTGTTTTTAGTTTAAACACTTAGCTATCCATGCTTATTGTAGAAAGCTCTCTTTTCTCTCTACCTCTCCCACAGTCTTAGTTCGCGCTGCTAGGTCGTGCTACAGGATTCCTATTAGTCATTATCACCTTGGCTCACTGGATAATTACAGTGCGCCATAACCAATACACATCCGCTCACACATCCACACAAATATGTACGTGTACTTTAACAGTCTCACACACACACACATACAAACAGGCTCATAGATAGTTCCCACTCATGAAGGTGTCTAATTTTGTGCTTCTGCATAACCGGCATTCATAATGACATTTACGTCAGCTGTCCATTTTGCACTTGTGCCTCTTGGGCAATTTTCTGGCTCAAAACAAACCTGCTTTCGCCAAAACGGGTGGAGTTGCAGCTGAGGCAGTTTTTATGCCGAGCAGGTGGCACACTGCAATTTAGGTACCTTTTTAGCATGAAATTGAGCTTGCATTTCTTCCTGCTATTACAAAACGATAGTGCAAAGAAGAATTTTTGTTGCTTTAGTCGGTCGACTTGTACACATGGAAAAAAAAACCTTTCATGTCTCTTCTTGTTTCACTTTGATGTAGATTTTTCATTTAGTATACTTTAATAGATATTAAATTCACATCAAAAGAAGAGTCTGCACATAGTTAGATTTGTGGGTAACTCTCCCCAAAATACACACATACACACACAAACATGTTTGCCTATACCTGCTAAGGTGTACCCATCATTTTATTTTGAGCCGTTTCAATGAATGCATCTGAGTTTGTTTCCCTAGTTTCAAGAAAATAGACACAACAATCTTTATTGTGTTTTTTGCAGAAAGACCAGGTCAGTGTGAGTGATGTATTCAAACAATGTAGCTGCAGGCTTTGTGCACATTAGATGATCTATGAAGAAAGTGTATGTGTGTCGTTATGTTTGTTATAGAATAATTCAGATTAAAATGTTTTCTCCTGTAGGTGGAATCTTTTTTTTTCTGGCAATGTATTGATTTCCTATCACCTTGGTGACAAGTGTATCAGTTAAAAACCCTGGTTTTACAGCAGATGCTGTAACTATATTGTTGTGTCGTTGCTGATAATAAAGCAGACACATCGTGCTTGTTTACTAAATGCAATTGCTACTGACCTTTATAGCTACAAAAAGCAATTTGTCTATATTTAAATAACAATATGCAATTGTGTTTTTTAAAATCACGATTAATTATCAGTGTGGTCCTTTGTATAACAATTGACACATGTGCACAGTATCTATTATTTACAACCAATGGTGTGTCAAACTCAACAGTGAACAGAGTTGGAGCTATTCTTAGATTAAGGCAAGCACTCGTAATTGTGGAAATTGATAGAAACAGTAATGCAACAATGCACAGAGAACAACTGTGTATCATGACATTTCAAATCATGTTATACAACTTTTAAAACGCCAATATACTGTAAATTGTGAGACGATGGAAATTTCACAGCCGACGTTTTCTATGCCATTTATACCAAGGAAGCTATGCCTTTAAATATCTCTGGTTGTATTAAGCCATTGTTAAACTTCTTCAAATGTCTTGCTGTGTCAAAGACATTATTTTCTCTTTACTATTTTAAGAAAAGGGGAAAAAAAAGCAAATCCTGAAATTTGAGAAGCTGTAACCAGGAAATATTTCTCATTTTTGTTTTATTTAAAAAAAAAAAACTAAAAAAAACAAAACAGTGATTATTCAGTTATCAAAAGAGTTGCCAACTCATTTTCTATAGGTCAGCTAGTTGAATTGTTACAGCTTTTCAATTATCAAAAAGCATTAATTCACATCTAGTGATTGCTGTTGTATTCAAATTGAATTTCTGGAAATGTTCAGTACTGTATCAAGATTTATTAAGATAAGCCTACGAGCTAGGATACGCTAATCTCACATGACTCACTCTTCTTACTGAATCAGAAATACAATCATGTAACCACGAACAACATCCATGAAAATGCTCCTTCTTTCCAGTCTTCAGATAGATTGCAAAAGTGGAACAAGTGGTCTGGAGTCACACTCTATTTCAGGTTTAAACAGACACAGGAACCAGAATTAGAAAATGACGGCTTATTTTTCAAGTATCAAGATTAGTGGCTCCCTGCTAAGCTGTCCAGCTGGGAGAGACGGTGTTTGAGAAGGTGTTTTTCTGTCTGAGAGAAAGACAGAATAGGAGAGTGAGACAGAAAGATAGCAAGAGAAGTCACCGCCAGTTGTGTGGTTAATTGGAAGCAGGCATAATTAGTGCTAATTACAATAATAGCCATTCGTCTAGAGATCCATCCACCTAATGGGACTACAACAATCACTCAGCTGCACCCACACACACACATACACAGTCTCACAAGGGGAGTTATTACCATCCATCCAGCCTCCTTGTTAGAGGAATGTGGTCTTGTACTGTAGATTTAATGTACAAGCTCTGATGACAGATATTTTTTACCATTAAAAGCAAATGTTTTTCTATGTGATTTACGGCAAAAACCACCCATGTGTATACAGGGATGACAAAGAGACGGAAGGACGGACACAAAGCGACGGTAAAAAGGAAGTAAGTCATTGAACTCCTGTTGGTGTACAAACAGTAACGGAGAGGAAAAGCCTCCCCCCTCTGTTTACTCAGCATCTAGCCCCGTCCCTCTCTCCTCTCTTCTCTTCCTGTATCCATCTCACCCTTGCCCCGCTTTGCTTTCCTTTCCTGTTTCATTGCCTTTCCACTTTTCTCTGCCTATCCCTCAGGCCATGCCAGGGGACATTAAACAAACGTAGTCTGTCCAGCAGCCCTCTCTTACTCTTGCTCTTACTCTTTCTCCCTCACTCTCTCTCTCATATGCGCTCACTCACCAGTTACTTCCAGACTGCGGGCCCCTAGGCTGTATGGGTACAGAGATATTCCACTGTGTGTGCGGACATGCACTTCCTCTTCCTGTGCGTATGTGTGTGGGTTTTATGGAGGACTTATTGGCAGTGGCAACGGGCCAAGCCAGTGAGCGACCACAGAGAAATCTCCCTTTCTGTGTCCTGTTTAAGGGAACTGTAAAGGTGATTGAGGAAGCAAACCTGTGATTTAGGCATGGCATTAATTATAAGTCACAGAGCTGTAGAGTGTGTAAGGTAGAGAAACGTTTTCTGAATCAGTGAAGGGGCTGTTAAAATCTCTCACAAACACATTAGTGTTCATTACTGCTGTAACCTCTACCATCTTTCTTTTTATTCCCCTCTCTTTCTCCATCTCTCCATTGGTCTCATGTGCAGTCATATATGCAGGCTGTATTTCTCTAAGAGGCAAAAATCATCAAGATTCATCAAGCAGAACCAGGAGATTAACAGAGAATAACTTTCGATCGGGTTTTGACTTATTACTAAAATGTGGACAGAAACAGAAATGCATTTTTTGACATGTGAGAGGAGTAGGGTTGTAAGCATGTGGCTAAAAGTGTGATGTCCTCATTTTTACATTTGGTCTGACACTGCAAGATCCCACCAAAGGAATTGGTTATTTGAGTCAGAGGTTTTTAAAATATAGTCATCGAGCTCTTTTTTTGTTAGTTAACTATGTACATAAGTTCTAAAAAGTGATGCCAGCAAGATGCATTCATCCCTCCTCCTGTTACTTTGATGTGGGTAGTAGTCAAACTGACTCAAGCAACCCGTGGATGCATTCAGCCTTCACTCCCATCTCGATCCAGACATTCTTTAATCTGAAATGCCAGCAGTGCAAAACTCAGAGGGTTTTTTGTTTTTCTGAATTTGAAACATCCTGCTCTGATTAATAACCACAAAGCAAACGTACAGTGTGCTCAGTCAATCGCCTGCTGAACTGATCCAGCCAGACCCTGACGCATCTCATCGCATGATCGGTTTAGCTGCTAGATGATGGTCTAAACAGTAGGCACAGTCCTTATAAACAGAACATTTGCTGTGTGAACTAGTGTAACAATTTCTTCTGATGGTGACAGGGTTATTTTTAATATATACACATTTTAGATGTACATTGTGCTTCAAGCTTTTCAACAAAAGTTTGGAGAAGGCTCTTTCTGGTTTCAACATGACAATGTTCCCATGCACACATGTTAAGTCTGTAAAGATACAGTTTTCCCCGTTTGCAGTGGATGAACTGGCCTGCACTGAGCCCTGCCTTTAACCCCATCTTGCTACTTTGGGATGAACTGGATTATTGACTGAGAGCCAGGACTTATTAGCATCACTGACCAGCCTCTTTTGCTTTTGTTGCTGAATCAGAGCAAATCCCTACAGTCAGATTCCAAAGTTTTGAGAGTGGAGGCTTTTGTTTTGCAGTTTGTGATTGCAAGTTGACACATTTAGAAATCTTGTTTTGTTCCAAAAACAGGCCAAAATTCAAAGACCCTCAGTTGAAAATGAGATGAAATGGAGAAAAGATGCAAAATATCTGAAATGATTAATTAATATTTTGTTTTCCTGTTTTTCTACTAATTGATTAATCAACTGCCGTCTTAAGTAATAACACAAGGATGTACATTCAACTTTTCATACACTTTGTTTGAGTGTCCACATAATTTCAGCCAGGTAGTGTGTATCCTGCCGGATTTAACGTACATGGAGGTCTGATTCTGTGGCTCTGAAAGTGTCTGACGGATACCTTAAATGAAAGTGAATGTTTCCCTCTTTTCATGTTAATGTGGTCCAAAATGTTTTTGCTGCGATTTAAATTGAGATAGACAGAATCCAGGCCTTCCAGTTGATGCACATTTTTAATGCATCAGCAGCCTCTTTGCATTATTTTTTCTCATTTGGTTCAGCTCCAACAGGCTTATTATAGGGATGTGGAGTTGTTTTGTGGATGTTTTGTTTTCTGCCTTTTGTTGATTACAAGATAAAGGGGTGGCAAACATTTTATGTTTGTTAGTGTTTCTGGGAATTTTTTAAAAACAAGTTTGGAACAAGTGCTTAAACTTACTTAATGGTCTTTGCAGCAGGGAGGCCAATGTCACAGTTCAGCTGTGGGTCACAGCTATACCACCACCCTGCTTGGTAGCAACTACAACAATACCTAAAGCAGTATAGGTCGAAAATATTATTGGTGGTGCTACCCCCTTGTTTTACACCAAAATCACACATTGAGGGCAGTTAAGCTGCGAATTGGAAGCAATACTGCCCAACAGTATTGCTATGGTAAAGAACAGAATATCCATGCATGTTTAGACTGTAAAACAAATCTTCAACCTCAGGCTGTGTTAACCATAGCTTTATTTAAACTATGCAAGGAAAATCACTAAAGCAGTCACTTTTAGCTACTGGCAGCAGAATGTCAAGAGCTACTGGCAGTGGTCCAGTTCTCAGTCTTAACTCAGTTAGTCTGTTTAATCCCATTACAAAAACAGATCTTTGATATGTCTCAAAACTACATATAACTGTTGATGCAAAAGTTAAGTTTGCTTCATTGTTTTTCTTTTCTCTTTTCCCTACCGAGATCACTGTCTCTTTTCCTTGCTTTATACTGATACATTGTGGTAGTGTTCAGTACCTTATATTATCCTAGACTTCTCTCTTCTCCTTTTGCCCAATTTATCCCAAAGCATTACAATAGGAACTTTTTGTCAGGCATTGCCATTAGCCATGAGGCAGTACATCCTCTTAAATAAGTGAAAAAATGCCAAACCACCAGCTGTTGCTCAAACTAAGTTACAAGCAAGTGGAGCAAACGAACCAAGATATCCATTTCTGATGGATGACTTGTATGTTTATCCTCATGAAGTCCAACAAAGAAAGAAAAATATAAGCAAAGCTATCAAAGCATATATTGATGAATATTTTGAAGAGGTGCCATCCTCTCCACCTTCAAAATAATGCTCTCTCTGCAGCTGAGTTACCAATTACTTTGGGATAGAGAGCACCACACCACAACTCAAGCTGACAGGCAATTTTGAGAGAAGGAATGCTTAAAAATTTGAATACCTCAGCCCTTTGTAAAGTTTCTAATACTTAAAGCAGGAGTAGACACACACACACACACACACACACTGAAGCCTTCAGCAGGTATGAACCTGTGTACGTTAACTGTCAATCAGTCCAACAGGGGTTGTATTCATGTGTCCACTGACTTAAACACCAAAGAAAACATCTGGTTTAAACGGCTAGAAGCAGCAGTCAATGTTCCCAACTGTGTGAGTGGCCGTGTGAGAAGGTGTGCGTATACACTGTATGTGTGGGTTGCCGGCTGGCACTCACTTTGGAGATGAAGCTGCCAAAAAGCCTGCTGCCTGGACTCAGTTTAAAGTGGAGTATCCCTCCTTCTGCCCTGCTGCCACACTCCTCTACCCTGAGCCTCTGTGTGTCAGATGCACTGTGGTTTAAGAACATGGCACACTGCCTATCAGAGATAGAGAGGGAGGGCAGACAAGGCTGAGGTGGGCTCTGTTGGCACGAGAGTCAGTCCCCAGACCTTACACACACTCACACACACACCTAGACACACAACCCCCCCCCCCAAAAAAAAAAAAAAAAAAAAAAAACCCTCATTCATGCACTGACTCGCTCACTCATCTTCTGGCCTGCGACACGTGTGTGTTAATTAGCTCTTGGCATACTTGTGTGTGTGTGTGTGTGTGTGTGTGTGTGTGCGTGTGTTTGTTTGTGTGTGTGTGCGTGCGTGCGTGTGTTTGGGTTTGTTCAGCACTCAGTCTTGCAGCGCGGACACCCGTGAGTATTTATTAAATGAGTCTTGGGGCCAGACACTTAATGAAAGACCAATCTGGCTTGGTGCTTTGGTTCAAAGAACTCAGGAGGGAGGAGACAGGAGGTAAGACGGGGCAGTTGTATGGAGTGAGGGGGGGGGGTAGTGTGACAGGGAGACAGCTAGAGAAAGAAATTCAAAGAAAATTGGGAGAAACCAAGAAAGAAGTGTGCAGATTGTAATCCGAGTGAGAGGGTAAAAAATGGATTTGAGAGAAAGAGTCAAAGAGGCTGTTTTTTTTATTTGAGTTGGGCTGAGGGATATCGGGAGGAATACAGAAGGAGAAGGGAACATGATCTAGTTGATTACTGCATTTTAATTTCCCTCCTCTGTCTGGGGATGAACTGTAACACAAATAGACACATACACATGCACACACATAAGCATGCAGAATCATTCAGAGTTTTACAGTTGAGTTGGTGTTTAATTAAAAGCAAGAACAGTTTTGTCCAGTTTAATTAAATTTAGAACTAAAAGAGAGCAGAAAGTCACATGTTGAATTCATGTCAAATTAATGTAGTTGAGCTGCACTGCTGTTCAATCATAATGAAAAGACGCAGGTAAGCCGTTCATATGCACGCCCATTTGTATCTCTGTTTATCTGCGTCTGACCATACTGTAATTGTTAAGATGAAATTGTGTAACCAACCTCAAGCTACTCAGAACAAATTGGGGCATTTTATTATTTTTTGAAGGGAATTCCAAATCCGAGGTCCTCTAATCTTGGTTGCCTGACTTCTTTTTTGAATATTTCATTCCTTTTCCTCTGTGTTGCTTTTTAGATATAAAAGTTCCATGTGAAGATTTAATGGGAAATCAAGCCTGAGACCTCCCAATTTGGAACAAATGACAGTGTGAAGCAAATTGCTGTAACCATCAGCCTGTGTCATCACTTGTAATTTCACATGTAAATAGTACATACAAATGGGTTATGTAAATGAGGAAAGATATTACGTGAACAAATACTTTTAACTCAACAAATTTTCGGATGTTAATATGCTATCTTAATTGGTCTTACTGCATTCTCAGACACCCGCCCACTTAGCTCCTTTGACTTTGAATGTTAATAACTTAGTGGATTTAGATTCCCTCGAACCTCCCAGGCTCTCTCCTCCCTCAGACACTATAGGCAAGTGGAGACATGCCTTCACTGTCTATTAATCAGCATGTGCTGGGTGAAGCAGACTTGATAAAATGGGCTGGTCAGTGCAGTTAATAAGCTTAACGAGGTAAATTGCGTTATAGACCTCAGTGAGAATGCAGGATCTGGAATATGTAAGAGAGAGCAAAAGAAAGGTTTGGTTAAAGCCTCTATTTCAGGCAGTTGTGTTTGAGAGCCAACACACACTTGCATGCACACAGAGCAACATACACACATAGACATACACTCATACAAATAGAGTGTCAGTGCTGGGGTTGAGACTCTTGCTGTTGTGGATGTTCTCCAGGGAAATCACCCTGAATAAAATTAGACCCCAAGAATTCTGTCTGAATGTGTGTGTTTATGTCTCTTCTCTTCTCTTCTCTTCTCTTCTCTTCTCTTCTCTTCTCTTCTCCTCTCTTCTCCTCTCTTCTCTTCTCTTCTCTTCTCTTCTCTTCTCTTCTCTTCTCTTCTCTTCTCTTCTCCTCTCCTCTCCTCTCCTCTCCTCTCCTCTCCTCTCCTCTATCAATATGTAGACCAATCAATAGTTCCTGTTCACATACAAACACCTCCATGTACTTGGCCATTAGATATAAGTCTCATATTCATGGATGCATTGACACAGCTTTAAAGCTATGGATACCAGTACATCATATTGGTTGCTCTGCATTTGGTTGTGCCAGCATGACATTTATAACATTGCACTAAGGGTTGGGTAACCATTTTAATGGAATGTAGATGGCATATGATGTGGCAGCCATGACACTACTTATCTAGTGCAATGTTTAATTTCATCTTTTCCAGCTGTTTGGTGTTGGCATATACTGTACAGTATCATTTCCATTCATTCTCAGCCAATACAAGCCATGTGAAATCCATGTTTATTAGCCTGTAGTCTACAATATTGTTGATACACATGGTTGATTCAGGTCAGAATAAGCAGCATGCAGTTTTGTTTACAAATTTTCCTGGAGTTGGTAACCACGTCCATCCGTTACAACCTGGCATCGTGCAGGACTTGTTTTGAAACACACCCATTGCCAATAATACAGCACAGCTAAACCTTGTTCACAGAAAAACATGCATATCTTAAACACACACACACACACGCACACACACAAACACACACACATATGCAGATGTTTTCTTCAAAATAATGTCTATCCAAATCTAAGTGTTTTCCCTTTTCAAAATAAAAAGGCATTTACACATGCAGTACTCACAATTATTGCATATCTTTTCTCTCTTTTTTTTGTGTAGCCCAGAATTTGTCTCGCAGGGCTTTACAATCTGAACACAACATACAGCCTCTGTGTAATTGTATTGCGGGGGCACAGAAAACAGGCTGAGTCTATAAGAATAAAAGACAGTCATTTCACTTTAATATGCTTTATTCTCCCTTTGGTCATATTGATTTCATTTCAGTCCTGGCTCTCAGGTTAGAGTGTTTGGGGGATTTCCGTCCTCTGACATGCTGAAAACACAATAGCATCACTAAAAACATTAACCTGCGCTTCCTACCTGGCGGCATCTGTTCCCATACAGACAAGTTCAAACACATGAGCACTACCAAAATATTTTTCACCCCCCTCCCCCCAACTCCATCCTGCTATCCTTCTTCCTGTCCACACTGTCTCCCTCCAAAAACAACTCTTCCCATTATGCTTCTCTGAAAAGCAATAGCAGCACAAAGACTGTTTGTACCTGATTGTTTCTCATCTCAATGAGTTCATGTGAACACAGCTAGATCTTGTGTTTGCAGGCATTGTATGTGCATGTGCATACTGTATATTTGTGCAATATTGATTGTTGCAGGTACATGGGGGAAATGAGGAAGGATCAGGGAAAAAAACAGAAGAACAGAAGATAATACACAAACAACAAGATTGGCCAGAAGAATGAAAGAGACACAAATTGAGCCACATATCAATCTGAGACAGGAGGAGAGATTTATTTAAGCTCTCTGAATCCTCTTTCCTTTCTGATGCTTGTATTCAATGTTTCCTCCCCCTTATGAATTCTAAATGATCCATGTACCAAATACTCTCCTCTTGTCAGAGTCTTAGTTTGAGCAGTGTTCCTGCCTGCGACGGAGCACTGCTAGAGTAAGGCGTGTTTTCCTTTCAGTTTTTGTTACTGTGTTTTCTAATCCCTTGCCTCCCTGTATTTTGTTTGTGTCCTACAGAGCAATCACCACGGACAATCAGCTGGTCGTCCTGGCAACCACTGCAACAGATGCAGGACGTTACCATGTAGAGGCGGTGAACGAGATGACAGGAGAGAATGTGACAGGTCCTGCTGTCTACCTGAGCATCTCAGGTAAAAATAATTAACATTCTGCCAGATTATGAAAGGTTTCGGAGAAAACAAACAACAATGCTAATTAGTAGTGTGTTCATTCAGAACATCAGAATCAGTTTATTCTACAAAGAAACCATGCACTATATTTAAATCTCACAACAAGACAAAGAGTCTATGCCATAATCAAGCATGCCCGATTGTGGATTAGAAGATTTTCTGGCTCTTTGCGAAATTGCTACTTGCTCATCATTTGATTTTATTTCACCCCTTTTTAGGCTTTTGAGGAGCTTGATTAAGTGCTATGCGTTATCTACAGGGCTGGGGTTTGATAGTCTTTTAATTGATCTGAATCAATCTTACTGAAGAAAAAAATAACTAAAACAAAGATTTATTTAAAAATATGCACAATTTGTTGGCTCAGAAGACAGTTTTGAGTGCTATCCTAATTATAATTAAATGTTAAGTAAAGCAGAACATATGAACAGTGGATTAAATACCTATCTGCTTATCTGACAAACTACTTTTTGTAAGGTACTCCATCCAAATACTGGAGGTTGGGATTTCCAACCATTAGGTTTAGACACTTAAATTATCAATGTCATTTGACTGAAAATTATCATCAGTCACCAATTGATTTCAAGTGGTGTTATGAGTCCTGTTTCTTTTACTCAATGTGTGGTTTTTGGCCAAGAACACATAGTAGCTTGCAGAAAGTACATTAACCAGTAGCCTTTTAGCAAATAACTTATATTTGTCAATTAATCCAGCAAAAGCAACAATCAGCACTGGCTACAAATTAGAAGTCTACTCACCTAACATTTTGAATGTTGCTAAAAAAATAAGAACAGTGAGGAGAGACAAAATGATTTTTTCAAATGTGTTAGACCTAAATCTTTTCAGATCTATCTACATTTTTACCAACCTGGATTACAACTGTTGAGCCAATTATGAATGTGAATATTGGATGTGACGATTGATCAGCCCAAGATGGACTGGGTCTGCTCTGGTCTGCATCAGTTGATGTTAACAGATAAAATCATATAGTGTAAAACATGTAAAGATTGTAAACTTAAGTCTTCAGATCCACTATCTGCCAGTTTTCGAGGCATAAATATTTTTTATACGTTTGCTATTTGTTACTGACATTGGCAACCAATGTTTTCATATGTATGTCATCCAAGGGAAACATACTGACTTTACCTGAAGTTACAGTAGTGTTTGTGTATATTTACATACATACATACATACATACATACATACAGTCTGCATTTCCTTTGATTGTCCATACAGAATTTAACCCAAAGTCTGCGACTTTTCCCTCTTTTGTATCGCCTTTTTAGCACAAATGTTATTACATTTGAACAGTATAAGCAGCCAGTTGCCACCAAAGCTTGCTTTCATATAAGTACACAACACAGTGGGCATTCTCACGATATTTGCAGGGTGCTTCACTGCCAGAACTCCAATTGTTCCAGAAAAATCATTAAATGTGTTGTCTATAGTGTATTTACTCAGTAATAAGGCTCATGTGCCTTCCTGACTGTGGTGAATTTTTGTCTCTCCCTGTGTGTTTCTGCCTCTGTCGTGGCCTTAATCGGTGACTCACTTTATTGCTGTATCCTTCTTTGTATCTCTATCAGTTCTCCTTGGAGGACAGAGGGTAGACTACAGTCTATCAGTTCTTCAGCTGAAGTGCTCACTATAGTTAAATGAGAAAGTGAGGGAGTGCTCTGTCCCTTGTGGCCGTATAGTGTTTTAATTAGATTCTCTTTACAGGGTTGTATCCTTTGGTACCCTTTGTCACAAATGCGTACATATACTTGACACACACACACAACCACATAAATATACGCATAGGACCTTGTTACAGCTGTCAGTGTAGAGTGCTCCCTTGGGCGTTTTTTTTAGGAATAGTAAGGGAATAGTTAGGTGTCGTGTCGGCCATAAACGTCAGGTTGTGTGTGTGTTTGTGTGTTTGTCTCTTTATCTCTTTGTGTTTTCTACAATAAACATTTCTTGGGTAAATATCCTTTGCTTTAAAACAGCATATTTGAAGTTATTTGTTATTGATACTGGGGAGGAGTAGAGGAAAGAGGAATTATTACAAACAGGGAGAGAAACAAGAGTTATACTGATGCAAAAAAGGGGCAAGGTGTAAAAGAGAAAAGACAAAAGAGAACAAACAATAAAACATGAAAACAGTAGGAATTTATTTATTTTCTTAGTCAGTCATCTTTTGTGTAGGAGATGTGAGAGTGTTTGTATTATCCTCATGGCCCAGTCACATAGGCAACAACACTGATTACAGTGTTTAAGTACTTATAACCAGGCCTGACTCTTATAAGAAAAAACTAATAGTAAATAATTAATTTGGAATGACATGATGGCAGTAGTTATTGTTTTGGGTTTTACAGATATTCTCTCTTATACTAACAGTTATAAATTGCACATGCACTAAAGTGTACACTCCTTTGAGTTTTTGATTTTAAACGGAAATTTAAATTTAGACTATTCGACTAGTCAGGGGAGGGGGTACTCCAGCGGCCCCTGATGGTCCACTGGCCATTTGATGTGGCAGGATTTCTCCCGATGGCCAGTCCTGCTATGACACACGATGCATTGTCAGTGTGTTTGTGTGCGTAAGACGGAGAGAAAGAGAGAGAGAGAGAGAGAGAGAGTGGGGCAAGAAGGGGCTCAGCAAATCAGTGCACTGCCCACAGTTCAATAACGAAGCAACGGCAAAAAACGTTATATTAGAGAGCTTACACTAGCATGGCAGGGCTGAATACGTCACTCCAGATGGGACTCCTGCTGTCTGGCCAGAGGGAACATTGCTTTGTGATGTTGATCAGGTGCTGTGGCAAGACCCAAATAGGAGACAGGACGCACCCTGATTTTTCCTTTAGGTCACAGTAGCAAGCCTATTTTTGTTATCTTCTATTAAATGATATACCTTCATGTATTGTCTTTTACTGGTCATGCCATAAAATAAAATCATTCTCCTTGTGTTTTTGTTTTATAGTGTATATGTAGTGAATGTGCATGAATACCCTATGTACTAAAATACATGGAAATGTGAGTACTATATTACATTTTTACAGAAGTCTGTAGTGCTGTGCGCACTGAAAATGCTTTTTCAAGAAGTGTACAGTATGCATGTTGTGTGTGTGCCTTTGGGTTTTGTGTGTTAAGTTTTGACAAAAAGGGCCATAATTTCAGAATATGAGTCTAAGCATTAGGGTTTTCTTTTTTTTATGACAGAGATCAGCCAAGGTTTGCTGGCAGGAAATTTGAGGAAAAAAGAATCCATTTTGTGCAAATGAGATTAAATTAAATTGTACTGAAGTGATGAGAAGTTCACTTTGTTAACTGACACAAGAAAACGTGAATGAACACAGGCAAATTGTGTTTTTTGTGAGTATGTACCTCTTATTAGTTTTTTTTTTCCTGTCCTATCTCTTTCTCCCTTCATTTCTCCTCTCTTTTCTTTTTTCCATTCTATTAAGCAGCCTGTGTGGCATCTGAAGACTGAAGTTCTTAGCTGTCAGTCAAATTGGCTATTTCTAAAAATGTTGTCTTTCTTTTCATAAATTCACCAGAATAAATGAGATACCTATTTCCTATTCTCCCCTTTCTTACTTTGATTCGAATGTTGTGCTCGACAGAGAAGAACAAGGAAGGAAGAACAGTGTTAGAGAAAGAGACAGAAAAAAAAGAATTAATGACGTGTGCCACGGTTGCTGACTGAGGATGTGACCAACAACCTGTTAATGTGAGGACTACTGGCGAAGATATATATTTGTATGTTTTCTTTCCAGAAACATGCGCACCCACACTCACAAACACACAAAAGCACAGACAAAAACAGTTAAGATAAAGTCACATTTGTAAAATCTGTCATATTCAGGCTGTCACTATTGTCTGTCAGACTCTTTTGGCTAGTCCAAAAAGCCTTTAAGAGCCAAGAAAAGTGGTACACAGTGAGCTGTATGACCTGCCCACTTGACATATCCATTATCTGCATGTCCCTGACCACTCTCCTGTAAGTGTGGCCTAGACTGCTGAAAATAAAAAGCAGTAACTGTCATCCGTGGTTGAGCTGGAACAGCCGCTACTGATAGCAGCTCGGTAGCTTGGTGAGAGGTCACACAATATAATCACTGGAAGTACAGTCTCCCTCTGAAATAAACAGCTCCTGGAGCTTTTTTATCACTGACAACAACATATGGTGTTACTGAAGACATTCTCAGTCAGTCATCACTGCAAACTGAGAATGACAGATTGGACAGGAGTTGGAATTTAAATATTCATAACAGAAAATGTGCTGTACAAGGCATCCAAATATGATAAGTCAACGCAGGCACTCACAGGAGGGAGGGTCAAACTCGAGGTGCAGGTCTGGTCATTTAGTAGCAGTATACACATGTTTGATTCAGTGTGTGTGTTTGCATTAGAGCGAAAAAGAGTTCCAGTGGCCTCAGGGTATCTGTTAGTGACTCCAATTAATTAAGCTCCATGCACACCTGATATCTTCTCTCCCTCTCTCTCCTGCTTTAATACACATGCAATCATACTTACACATACACAGACACACCTCAGCCTGTCACTCAAAACAGCTGTTTCTCTGTTGCCCAGAAGAGTGTGTGCACGTCTGTGTGCTTCTCTTCGGTTCACAGCAGTGGAGGTCTTTTAAGATTTGTACTCCAGACTATTATAGCTGCAAAATAGCCCCAAAGAGAGCAGTCACTGGAGGGAGACTCATACACACACAGACATGAAAATGCCCACACATGTAAAAGATGCATGCCCAGGAGCACTCTTGGCATCATCAAGGACTGCACTGAAAAAAGAAATGGGACAAAACGGCTTGAGCCATCAAGAGTTTATAATACTGTGATAAATTCAACCCCATGTATATGGATCTCACATATGGGAAGATGGGCGAGAAGAGGGCATGCCGGGTAGACAGGAGTAGAAGAACAGAAGGCAGGATATAAAAAGAGAGAGTGGGTCGGGGAACGTGGCAGGCACATATATGCTGATATAATTACTGTAGCACTTTAAATGCAAGCTAAGCTATGGGCTCAATAGTTGATCAGCTGCCTTTATCTTTTCTATAGAGAAGACAGTAATGTCATGCCTGTTAATGATTGCTGAACTGCAAAAAAGGGCTCATGCATACACAGAGGCACTGCGTGCAGATTGCTTCCTTTTTTGAAATAGTGCTCCGGCAATTTTGTATTTTACTTTCATAAACTTCGGAGACTTGCAAGACAGTTTCTTTTTTTTTTTTTTTTTAAACCAATGCAGTAGAGACCAAGATGTCCTGACTTTTGCTCCCCAAATGTAATTTATAGTATTTTTTTGTTAGACTCACACTGCCTCGTAAATACTCACATTTTTTCTAGCACCAGTATATAACACAGGCTGTCTCTTATAATTCTGTATGCTCCAAACCAGCTGCAATGACATTGGTGACATCACTCAGGACATTTCTTAGACTTGACAAAGCTCCTTCCAGAACAACAAAAGACTTTTTACAATTCTTCCCGCAGACTTGAGTAGTACTTTCCCTGACTTGTGAACTGACCTTCAGGGTTTCAAACAGCTCGCTTTTGAGTGAATGTCACATTTTTCATGTCAGTTTGGGTGACTTATGTTTTCCTCCCTGGATCTTGAGGAATAAAGTCTGTGGCTTTCCCCTTTAAAATTCTCTACATACTGTACTTCCATAATTACTGTATGGCAGAAATCAATAGAAACTGCTGCTAGCAAAGTTTGCAGAAATAAGTTCTCTTGAATACAACAAAGTTGGAAGAAGATGTTTGAAAATTTCAAACTCAGCTTTGAAGCTTCATAGTTCTGTACAGTATAAAATTTCAAACTCAGCTTTGAATCTTCGAAGTTCCGCACAGTAATGATTTCAGTTATAAATGTGATTTTGGTAAAAAAAAAAAAAAAAAAAAAACTAAAGTTTTTCCTGTACTGGTACTGCATAGAGTACAAATAGAGAGGAGAAAAATCCCAAAGCAGCGATGACAAGACGAGGAAGTCACGTAGGAGTAACACTGAATGGAGAGCTGAAAAGAGATCTTAAGGACGAATTGGCTCCAAGTGCATAAATACATTGTAAGATAACCTTAAGTCCTCTCATAACCTTAATCATTGTATGTGGTGGTTTGGGGAGACAGTGGGAGTCTGAGTTTGATTACTGTAGCTTGGTGATTGGAGGAGAGTCTGTCTCAGGTTGATTACCCTTGCTGTCGGAGGCTCCTTTACGTCACACCATCTTCGGCGTATTCTCTTTCTCCCCTACTCCCCTACTTCCATTAAACATGGCTTGTTGCCTTGTGGCCTTGAGAAGTGACGGAGTGGCCTTTGTCAGGAGCTGAAGAATAGACTCATGGAGCATCTGACTTAGCTGACCTCAGAATAACCCAGACACACACACACACACACACACACACACACACATATACATACTCAGGGTATCACTGTTGTATGTTTTGCTTGGAACATTCGAACAGCATTTAGCACACAATACACAAGTTACCATTCCTTTAGGAAGTTTTCAAGAATACATGGTTTTAAGTATTTCATGAACACTGAAACCTGTTTCTTTGTGCCTAGCGACAACCTTTGTGTTGTTATTTTTGTGTGCGTGTGTTTTTGTTCACTTGTTTCTCTCTCAAATCATCTTCCCTCCCTTCCAGATGTTTCCTTTCCACATCACTGACTCTTAAATGAGAGCCTGTCGTGGATCTAACTGTGTATGTGTGTGTTTGTGTGTGTATTTGGAGGGGAGGTATGTCTAAGCATTTGTGTGTGTGTGTGTGTGTGTGTGTGTGTGTGTGTGTGTGTGTGTGTGTGTGTGTGTGTGTGTGTGTCTTTGCTCCAGGTCCCATCCCAGTTGTTCTCTGGCGCGTCTAATTGGAGGTATTTTAGTGTCCCTAGAGAGAGAGAGTGAGTGATTGTGTTTTTGTGGGGCAGAATCTAGGTGGTTTGTGTGCCTGCACATGTTTGCATGTTTGTGTGTGTGTGTGTGTGTGTGTGTGTGTGTGTGTGTGTGTGGGTGTGTTGGAGCGCTGTAGTGTCGCAGACCCTGACACCTGCCAGCCCTCATTTAAAAGCTTATACGTAGGATTAGAGAATCCACTGTATCCCTCTGTGCAGTCAGGTTGTTTCCAGCGCTGTAGCTCTCATCATGCGTTCTGTTCAAGGTGGTTTGCATTTTGCTGCATCAATCCTTGGAAGGCTTTAAGAAACACCATAGAAACCTCTAAAACCAACATGGCAACATACTGAACTGTGTCACAATCTGCCTCAATGTGCTCCACGTGAACAGACTGTCTGCAGTATCTAGTGTTGGCTAGGGGACATGTCCCAGGAGGTTTTAGTCAAACCATTGAGAGAGGAATGCCAAAAAACGTGGAGTAGTGATATTCTCTCACACTTTTTTGGCTGGTGACCCATAAAAACAAAACAAATGCCAAATTGGAAGCTGTTTAGGAACTCACCATCCCCGAAACGAGCACAGGTGTATGCACTAAACAGTGACACTAAAGCTTTTTCCTTCCTCTCAAATGACTGCTCTTAATTAATTACCAGCAGAATCTATGGTAGCATTTGGAAGCAGCTGCCAATGTTCTTTATTAAACAGAAAGATAAAATGGCTCAGTGGTTTCATAGATATGTTCAGGTGTCGTCTGTTAGACTTTTTTCGTATTTGCTAACGGGCTTTCCTCTATAGAGCAACTTTTTGGTGGGTGCTAAACCGTACGTGCTTTCAGATCATAATAATACATGTCATTACGATATTAATCATAGTAATGTCAAAACTTTGTTCCCATGCTTATTGCTGAAGTAGAAGACCATCACACTCAACTAAAGACAAAAACAAGGAAAGTACTTGGGTGTCTGTAACCACAATGAGAGTCATAAAAGCACAAAAAACCCACTTGGTTTACTTGTTGGTATATCAGTTTATTTGCACTCATTGTTAACCAAAGAAACAACCCTGAAGCTGATTTACAATTATGCAAGAAAGCATAGGCAAAACATCTTCTTGCTGAACCTATAAAATGAATATTTTTGATATTTACTGGACCCATGTTTTGTGTGAAAACCATTTTTTTATTAATCAATTTGTCTATTATCAGAAAATGAATATGAAAAAATTTGATAACTGACTACTTGTGCCAAATATTGCTAGAAAGAAATCAAAAGATTTATCAAATGTGGGGAATTTGCAACTTTCTATGTGTTATGTCATTGTAAACTGAATATATTTGGGTTGTACAAAGGAAGTTTGAAAATTATCACTTTGGGTTTAGAGAGATTGTAAAGTAAGTTTTCTTTGCTTTTTTGAACAATTTGAAGACTCAGTGAATAAGAATTATATTTTTTTGGATCCTTACCAGTGGTCTGTTTTTAGTTGACACACTGCACTCTGATCAGAACAGGTGTCATGTCCCACTCTGACTGCACAGAGGGGTTTCAATGAAAGCAACAAGCAGTGTTGAGCAAGCACTGAAACTTCTTTTTCTTGTCTTATTTGTGTATGCTGTTGGTTTAAAACAACCAGAAATAGCAATTGCTGCAGAACACAGATTTAAACAGGTTCTTTTGAAAATTGAGTTAGGAGAAAAAGAAGACACCACATAGGTTTCAGGAACTGCAGTGGGTGCAGGCTGACTTGCTGAATAACTTCTAAGTTTTACACAGCAGCCCTCATTTTGTGACTGTCTGTGAATGCTCTCAAATATCACGAACAGTTAGGTCTATGGGTTTTTGGACAGTGATACAATTTCTGTAATTTTGCCTCTGTACACAACCATGATGGATTTGAAATGAATAAATCAAGATGTAATTGTAGTGTAGACGTAACAATAATATTTCATTAACTGTTTTGGAATTACAGCCATTTTTATACTTTGTCCCTCATTTTAAGAAGCTGAAAGTAATTGGATGAACCAACATAAAAGTATTAATATAAGGATAATTTTTACTTGGTTGAAAATCATTTGCAGTCAATGACTGCCTGACATCTGGAACCCACATACATCAACAAATGCTGAGTTTTGTCCCTTACGATGCTTTGCCAGGCCTTTATTCTAACCTCGTTCAGTTGCTGCTTGTTTGTTGGTCTTTCTGCCCTCAGTTTTGTCTACAGAAAGTGAAAGGCATGCTCAGTTGGGTTTAAGTCAGGTGACTTATATGGCCATTGAAGAATATTACATTTTTTGCCTTGGGAAGCGCTTGGGTTGCTTTTGCAGTATGTTTTGGGTCATTATCCATCTATACTGTGAAGGAACGTCCTATCAGTTTTACTGCATTTGGCTGAATCTGAGCTGATAGTAAAGCTCTATACACTTCAGAATTCATCCTTCTGCTTCTGTCAGCAGTCACATCTTCAATAAACACTAGTGACCCAGTTCTTTTGGTAGCCATACATGCCCATGCCACAACATTGTCTCCACCATGGCTGACAAATGATGCGTTGGCTTTTGATCATGAGTTGTTCTTTTTCTTCTCCTTGCTCTTCTCCTCCAATCATTCTGGTAAAAGTTAAACTTGGTTTCATCCATCCCAAAACTCTCTCCCAAACTGCTCAGGCTTATTCAGAAGTTTCCTGGTAAAGTCTAATCTGTTCTTTCTGTTCTTAAGTGTTACCAGCGTTTTGCTCTTTGAGGTAAATTCTCTGCATTTATTTCTAGATGTTTTGAGGGGGTTTTCTTCACCAAGGAGTTGTCTTTCGTGGTCTTTTAGGCCGTTTCGGTTGCTGAGATAACTAGTGCATTTCTTCTTTTTAAATTGTTTAAATTGTTGATGTGGCCACTTCTGAAGTTTCTGCGTTTGTCTGATATATTAGTTTTGTTTTTTCAGTCTAATGATGGTCTTCTTTATTTGCATCAACACCTCTTTTGAAGGCATATCAAAATTCCCCGTGAACAGTTATTGCAAATGCTAAGTCAAAACTTGGAATCAACTCCAGACAATTACTATTGACCCTTTGAAACTTAGGGATTGTATAAAAATGGCTGTAATTCCTTGTGCAATATTTTTGTTAAACCTCTTGAATTAAAGTTGTCTACACTTCAATCATGTCTTGATGGCATCATTTCGAATGGTATGAGGTGGTGTACAGAGTCAAAATAAAGAAAATGTTTGTGCCACTGTACAAATACTTACAGACCTGTAGCTGGAACTTTAGCTGGATGTATTAACTTGGTGGAAAGCCTCACTTTTTTTTTTGTGGTTCAATAAGGAAAAAAACATTTTTGTCTGTTGTTGTTGGACTAAAATGGATTAAATCCATGACTCTCCTCCATGTACAATGCATTAAGGAAAGCATATGTGGTTCTTCATGTTGCATCACAGGGCAGACTTACTTCTTAGGCCTTTTGCATGGAATGTCAAGTTTGTATAGTTTCAATGTGGGGCACTTGATTAAATACGTAGAACTTCTGAATTAATTAGTGTGTTAAATAGTTACATAATTCTTTATATGCTGTGAAGAAACTTTGGTCGAGCCTTTGAAGTAGAGATTGTGAAGGAACTCTTTATTCAAGTTGTCCAAAGGCTAGTTATGTAGACAACCATTGTGAAGGTCACTTAACAGAATCACTGATGCATTTAATTGCATGTAAACCTTGAAGAATGGTTGCCAGTTTCCCGGAGTCTCACAGTGTTATTCTAACACGTTTATACTGTATCTCTAACCTTGTGCCTGCTTGGGTAATTTGAAGGATCTAACCTTGTGTGAGGACACATTAGGACTACAATGATCTCCTTTGTATTTTAAGGCTGGTAATTTGAAGTCTACAGATGTGGAACACACACATGCACGATCAGACAAATAGGCACTAATACTCAGTGGTTTTGTTAAAGAGGCTTGGCTAATGAATCAGTGCTTTGATTAATTCCTCCTACAACCGGTTGTGTTCAGAATTATTATATTCAATATTTCAGTTGCAAAGGGATCAGACTTCTCTCTGCTGATCTCCTCTCTCTGCCTGTTTCCTCTGTCTCTCTCATTTCTATCTCTCTCAGTCCCTTTTCTCTTTCTCTCTGCGTAATGAGGCTTCTCTCTGATTCTATAATTAAAACCCCAGTGTACAGACAGAGAGATGGAGGGATGGAAGGATGGACAGGAAACTCACTCATGGTCTGTGTTAGTATGACAAGTGAACTGTGTGTCTCTGTATGCATGCTCTAGTTGTTCCACCTAGTTATGGATTTAATTGCGAGTGTGTTTTACAGCATGATGAAATAGATTAAGACGCATGCCTATGTGCATAGGCATATATGGGTCTGCAGACGAACACCCACTCAAACCAGCTTTAAATTCTCTTCCATTCATGAATAATATAGTCAATAGACAAGAAGGAGACAAGAAAAAAGGCAGGTAGTGAGGGAGGTGTCCAGCTGGAGAGGAAACAGGCAAAAAGCCACAGATAGTGGATGTAACAAGTTTCTAAGAATCAATGAACAAGCAGAGGCTGTGGCGGTAAAGAGGCCAGAGAACAGGATTAGAAAGAGGTAGAGGAAGAGGTTACAGTGATTGCCTAAATTTTTAGTTTAACACAGGTTACTGCCATTTTTGGTTACTTCAGGGAATTCAGGACATCATAATGTATGATTCTTGGTTCAAATGTGAGCAGTGTTTGAGTCTGGATTGTAAGGGATGGGGTCCATATAAAATAAGATAAGAAATATTTATTCCATTACCATTAAGGTAAGATAAGTTAATTTCATCTAAACTAAATGGGCCCAGTAGTAGTATTTTTCTAGGGCTTCATCCAAGTGGGACACTAAACAACACTGTAAAAATTGTACAGTAAGTATTGCAAACTTTTGAGAACTGATATTTGAAATATCATTTTATACATGTAATTTTTCATGTAAGAGAACTTTCAAAGAAATTATATAATCCTAAAAAATATAGTGATCAAGTACAGTACACACTTCACCATGGTTTAACTGTGCCACTGACATATAATACAATGAGTATTTTGATTCAAGTCAACTTCAATGAATTTAATTAATTATCTATATATATAAAATCAGACTGATTTTCTGTAGTTATAATAGCTACATTAATGTAGTACCTAAAAGTATTGTTATATTAATCTTATCAGTACATTCAAAAGTGGCTTCATATTTTGTGGTAAATGTTGTGTAGTTGTTAACTCACAGTAATAATGACTAAAATCTGGTGTGCCTTGTCATATGATTAAAGTGGAGGGCAGTTATGCTGCTGAGGTAACTTTAGCAAATAATTTCACAGTAGAAAAAGCTTATGTTCAGCTCTAAATATCCAGAGACTCTTACTGAAATGATTCAAATATCTTCTAAAAAAATAACTGAGAAATTTTCAACAGTCATTGAAACAGTCACTGTCTGTTAGTTTAAGCTGTTGGTTATTTGCTCAAATGCTACCCAGCTACAACATAGTGCCCTGGATTATCACGTGAAGTCAGCTGAGCCAAGATTGCTTATTCACCATTGGTTTATCACTCTTTGGTCTTTTTAAACCCCAAAATACACAAATCCTTGATAACTTTTTAAGGCAGCAGCTTGCTAGGTGATAGCCAGCAGATCATTGGTTGTTTGGCTAACTCATGACTAAATGTTGATACATCTCCTAAAATCTGAAAATGAGAAGCCCACTAACAGCTTTAATTCGGCTCAGGATTTTATTGGAGGCAGTTGGGCACAGGGAGGTTTTAGTGACGAGACAATTTATGTTTTAATTTATCTACAGTGGTGCAAAGGCACACTCTGGCTCATACACTGTGTGAGTGTGTGTTTGTGCGTGCATCAGTAAGTCATGCAGCAATAAGAGAATGAAGCAGATGGAACTATCTCCTGTGTTGATACAATGTTCGGTTGTTAAGTGCAGCAACTTCTACAAGAACAAGCAGGACGATGAAAGAATGTGTTGTCATTGTGGAGGATGTAGGCGGAAATATAGTTGATGTACCATCAAGGCTGACTAATGCACATCTCCAAACAAATACTAGTTAAGGATACCAGCTCACCTCCCTTAAGGAGATGAAATGCACGAGCACACACGAAACACATACAGGATGCTGAATGAGATGTCAAGTGTGCAGATAAGTAGCATGGTGCTTGTTGTTTTAATGATCCTGTCAGTCACACAGCTGTCCTTATCGCTGGCTTGCTATAAACCCTGCAACCCGACACAGTGTGTCATTCAGTGAGTGTGCATGAACATTAATATTCTGAATAGGAGTTTTATTCCAGCTAAGGCCTCAAGTTGGATGCAGTATTCACAGAGACAGACATTTTGCAGTTTTCCTGCTGCGTTCACTAGTGGAGCTTTATTTTGATACACATCCATGTATGAAAAGGATCCATCGTTCCAAACCAAGAATTCAAACAAGATACGTCGTTCATATGCCAGCTGTATCAACACACACTGGCTTTATTCAGGGTTTTCATAAACAGTTTTCTGAGGATCACAAATAAAAATGAAATATTTTGCATGTGAACACACTCCTTGTCTGTGTGTGTCAGGTCTTCCTGCTGGGTGTAATTGGTTATTGGAGTAGCAGGCCAGTCAGCCAATGTTAATTTTAAGCAATGTGGAAGAGAAAAAGAGAGATTGAGGGGAAAACGTAGCTAGTGAATGATGGGACAAGGCAGCAAAGAAAAGATTGGCTAGACAGAGGAGAGGACAGATAAAGGAACGGTAAATAGGAGCGAATTTGATGAGGTGCTGAGGAAGGGGAATAGGTTTAATGGCAGAGGGGAGGCAGAAAACAGAGAGAGGTTTAGTGTGTCATTGGTTGATATCAAGATGAGACCAGTTGGGAATTAATGGGGTTGATATTGACAAGTTCAGATACTGGAATACTATCTGTATTAATAACTGGAAGGGAGTTCACTGTTTGTATGAAAAACTGAATAAGTAGCACACACTGTCTCTTAAATTCCAGCTGAGGTTGCTCATAAAAATTCGCTCTCACTGTGGACTGCTGCATGCCTTGTTGAGCTGAGGAAACAAGGTCGTCAACGCAAAATGGGGGTACCTACTAAATACTGAAGAGATAATTGTGATACGAAGCCATAACAAAATCAATGTGAGGAGGTATTTGGAATTTGGTACGATAGATCGAAAAATTTTGGATAAAGGTTAGGCTGTTTGCTGCTTTCTGAAAATATAAATGACAAAACTGTTACATTATGACATTAAAGATTCCGAAGTCCCCAGTTAACTGTGAGGTAGATTGAACAAAACAACATTAATTCCACTGTGTATTTTACAATTTGGCCACAAATTACATTTTTGTAAAAGGGACATCCACAGATAGAGAATCCCAACTCATTGTTATAAGTATACTCAAGTTATAAAACGTAAAACACACGAATAAGTTCATCCTTAAATACCTGGAAAAGGGTTTGTAGATACCTTGATATCGCAGTAACTTGACTCGAGATGAGATGAGTTTTATGCAATGATAATGATATCAATATCATTCAGCTCTGAATGTGCATGTGCCTAAGTTATTCAGTTTAGTTGTGCTAATGCATCTACCAAGTTACTTTAAGAGATGAATCATTTATCATCAGAGCTCTGTGATGATGAAAATACATTTTTATCACCACAAAATCAATAAGATAGTAGATACATATAACAGAACCTTCAAAAACAAAAACATACTGTATATTATTGATCCTGACAGTACATTCTTAACCTTGAGAAGCAGCTGACAAAACAGTCAGAGACCTCTTGCTTGCTTTTTCCTGTGCTTTTGGCTGTAACTGCTTAACTTTTAAGCCAAACAAGGAGTCCCTGTAGCTTCGTCATTTACACATACCGACATCTATCGACCCAGTAATCTTTTGCAGTCTCACAGCTATAAGCACACATATTCAAATATACAAAACACTTATGCACATGCACACAAAGATCCCATTTGTTCATTAGCTTCTATATGTTAAAGTTACACCATCGTCTGAAAGACTGTGTGGGCGGGGCCTTTTAGTGTGCTGTCTTCGTTTAATAAAGCCTGACTAAAATACAGCTATGTTTCACACCCATTTACTAATTCACACTCACAGCCATCCATAAATGAGTGTTTGTGTCTGTGTGTGTGTGTGTGTGTGTGTGTGTGTGTGTGTGTGTCTGTTTCTGTGTCTGTTTCTGTGATTCTGTGTGCATATGTCTGTGTGTGTTTGTGTTTTTGTGTGTTTGTCCTCTTGTCCCCTGCGCTATCAGTGTGTACATTAGGACATTTGGCAGTGTTTTTTTTTTTTTTTTTATCAGGGTTTTAGGGCAAATGAAGCACTTGCTAAGAATTACTGAAGAAAGAAGAGATAAAAAGAAAGGAAGGGAGATGAGGCCCAGCAGAGGAGAGACAAGGACAGAGAGGGATCGGGTACCAGAGAAAGTCAAAGAAAAAGAGCCCAGCATTTAGCAAGTGCGAAATTGGGATTTGTGAGTGGTAGAGATGGATAGGGAGTGAGAAAGAGAGACTGTAAAAGTTGAAGATTGAGAGGGGATGCTGAAAACAGGAATAGATCAACAGGACTTTTAATCCAAAAATAGTTTCCGCCCTTCTCCTCCTTCCTCCTCATCCCTACTTACCTCCCAACCACTCCCTCCTCCCCTGTCTGGTTGTTTGGAGTGATTGAAGAAAAGAGGAGATGTGTGTACACGTATACCACACACACACGGACTGACGTGCAGCAGTGTGTATGCTCCTGGACATATTGTGGTCCACAGACAGATAAATGATGTCCATTACCAGGCCATGCTGTCCGGAGCCAGGCGGAACAGCTGCAGCCAGATCTCACTGATCTATCACTGTTCTAATGAATCTGTTATAGCCAGGCCCAACCAATCAATCTCTGAGCCACTAAATCGATTAAGCCATTAATCAGACACAGACCCTAACTGTTCTTGCCCAATGAGTGATCGCTTAACATATGTACATAGACAAAAAGACACAGGCAAAAAAACACTTGCATTATACGTGCAGACATCAACTTAGGCAGTGTGATTGGAAGATAGAGATCAGCTGTCTTTTGTTGCAGCGACACTCGGCTTAATTTAAAATGGCCTTGTTGTCCGGTAATTAGTATATTTTAACAAGAGGTCGAGCTGAATGATATACTAATCATAATCATGAAAATCCAAAATATTTGCAGGTGAGACCCCAGGATGCTTTGCTTAATTAGCTATTTATCTGCTGATTTTTTTTTCTGTTCCCTGTATTTGGTATTAGTATTTAAACTGAGAATATTAACTTTTGAAATGTGAAGATTTTCAGTTTTATTTCTGTTCTATGTCATTGTAAATTGACTATTTTGGTTATTTCAGACAAAAGGGGTCACTTTGGGGTTTGGACATTTTGTGCTGTTTTCTGATATTTTTTAGACTAATGGCTATGACACCATTGTTCTCAATCGTAAAACAGTTGTAATTGCTCTTCTGACCAAGTTTTACTGAGTCTCTTTCAAACAAATCTTTTTTAAATTTAGCATTTTAACTCTTTCTCTTTCCTTTAGTCATTTGGATTGAAGTATACAATAGCAACGCAAATTCGAGAATTCATCTTCTCTCAGGACTTAATTTTTGCCCTATTGATGCAAATGTATTCATAGCCTAACTATTGCCCAACATGTTGTCCTCTGTATTCACTTGGTTGTTTAAAATGTTTTCCTTTCTGGCTCTATTAACTAAAAAAAGTCTTTGTAGGTGGATGGTAACAGTTGTTTCTGTATGTGTCGAGTGTCTAGTCTTTGTTTCAATAATCTTCTTTATTGCCCCCTTGTCAATCTGTAACTGTTGTGCGGTGTGTATTATGTTATTTTTTGTGATCAGGTCTTTGTGCTTCTTCTCTTTGCGTTGATGTTGATTGAACTGTCCTTTTGCCCACTGTACTGGAATCCAGCAGCCAAGCTGTGTGGTCATGGAGGTGAATTGAATGTATTTGAGTTGAGGTGTTTTCCCTGCGTCGTAAACACCTAAAGTAACAACAATCTTACAAGTTAATTGCATGTCAAACTGTGCCAGGTTGCACTAATAAAGTCTTGGTTGTAATCTGTGTCAGACTGTACAATGTCAGTTTCAAGGCATGTCGGTAGGTGAGATAAATGCCTGGAAAATTGTAGACCTACAATGTAAAAAGATTAAAAAAAGAAAGAAAGAAAGAAAGAAAGCAAATGCACTGATTTCATCAGTTCAATCTCATGCATTGAAAATGTAGCAAAACAATATACAACCTTTAGCCTTAGCAGGTTGTGAAATCCAATCATGGGCAAGGAAGAGATGGCCACATGACGTAAATTTTACTAAATATCTGTTTTAGCAGTAGTGTCATGCTGGCTCGCCAGTGTAATCTGCATCAATTCATTTTGTATTTTGATTGGTTAGTTTAAAAAAGGGGTTCATAGCAATTGTCAAATAGCAGGATTTTAAAACTCTTGAAGCAGGCTGGCTTTGTGATGTGTCACCAATTTTGACTTCACACCAAAAAATTCACCATGTTTCTCTCACAAATGTAAATCATAGTGTAAAAAAAAGCCTAAAATTGACCTAACTGCAAAACAATAGTATTAAAAAAAATAATAAAATAAGATAAAAATCTAGAATATAGCATATACTGTGATAACAATATGGAAAAAAGTTAAGCGTGGGCTTCAGCAAGTGAGTTTCCCAAAAGGAATCAGTAAATTCTCAGTATTCATATTTTTATTGTGCTCCAAAGAAAGTGGGTTTGTGAGAGAGTGTCGTAACCTTCAAGGAGGTACCCAAGGAAATGCCAACGCGTGTTACCCTCCATTTATTCGGTCACTTTCCTCCAGGCCTCATCCTTTCACTTGCCGGTGCGTAGTTAATGAATGGACTGTGTCAAACCCAGAAGTTACGCAGGGAGCAGTGAACGCTGATTTGGAATACCAGTTGTTTCTAAAGGAGGCACTTAAATTCAGTATTCTCTCAGATATGACAATAATTTACTTGTGCTGAAAATCTCTTTGGCATAGCTTTACCAGTCTTTGGGACAGAGAGAAAAGATAGTAGAGAGGTAGTTAGATAAAGGCAAAGAAGCATCAAATAAAGTCGGAGGAGAGAGATAGGGGATAACCCTGCGGCATTCTGGACGAATAAGAGAAAAAAGTGGGTAACAGCCGGTTTTAGCGACTATACATCTCCTGTTCTTTATTCTTGTGGTCCTTTCTCCATCTGGTATTTCACCCTGAGGTGGTGGGCACAGGACAGGGGAACACACACACATATAGCTGCATCACATTATTGCCTTTACAAGCCAAACAAGACAAGATGTCCACTCTTCCCTGTTTAAGATTTGTCTTCCATTACTCAACTGACTTTTAAAATTCTTTAAATTCTCTTGCAGGATCACAAGCTTGCTATTTCCTGTCTTTGTTGCATATAAGAGGCGTAAATGTACAGAAGCAACACTCTTCTTTTGAATTGGAAATGATATCCCTCTTTTAGTGCTGTCATTAGGCTCACAGTATGAATTGAGCCTCCACATCTATTTCAGATTGTCATTACATGGCACTCTGTTTTTTTTTTTTGTTGTTGTTGTTTTTTGTTTTACAATTCCCTTATTCTTCTGTTGTTGCTTTTTGAGGCTGAATGTTTGTTATTAATCGACTCATTTCTGTGCTCTTTGTTCGACTCTTGAGGTGATAAGAGGTAATGTTTAACAAGGGATTGGTTGTTTATTTTATCTCAAGTGCACATTTGAGTGCTGGCATCTGTTTGGAAACAAAAAAAAGTCTAAAGAGATGAGGTGCAAAAAGAGCAGAGTACAAATTAAATAAGGGAAGAAGGAATAAGAGAAAGAAGATGTGGCCAAGAGAGACACATAAAAACTGAGGAGTAAGGCAGGGATAAGTTAACCTTTTTTTCTTAAAGACGGAGCAAAGAGAATGTCAAAACCTGGTGACATTTGGGATTCCATATTAGGTTGATTGACACCAACTTTTTGTCTCCATATATGGAGGAGTGGGCTATGCATACTGGCTGTCTCTGTGTGGGGGCATGATTGACATAGTAAATTGGAAAGGTCAACTGGTGCTAGTGGTAGGTACAGACAGGCAGACAGCAGGAAGATGTAACCTTCCCAGAGTCCACATTTATGGAGGGAAGGAGAATCTGAGCCAAAGCTAAGCTTTGGCTCAAATACAGTGAGGAAAAGGTTGGTAGGGTTGTATGAAAACCAAAATTTAATATGTAGACCTTCTCACTGCAGTTTATATGCTGTGTGTAAATGATAGCTCCTCTCAATTCTGGTCAGATTTACAAAGTGAGACAGACTACTGGGTGCAAGGAGAGGATGCATTCAGACTACGAAATGCTATCATCTGAGTCCATCAGGAATTGCTATGAGATCTGGGGTCAAGTCTCCAGCCAGCTTATTATGTTACTGGACACAACTTTGTGTGTGTGTGTGGGTGTGTTTGTGTGTGTAGATGGGTCCACGAGCCCTTGTGTTTCTCTCTGCGAATGTGTTAGGATTGGAAATTGGAGTTACTTTTGTATAGCTGTTGATACGAATTTCAAATAGCTGTGTGTGTGTGTGTGTGTTTTAGAGTAAGAAACAGGAACAGAGGGAAGGGAGAGTGAGATTGACAGGGTAAATTAGAATAGAAAGGGTTTTAAGGTTGAACTCTGGTTTTAAAACAGCCGAGATTGAGAAAGTAAAGACCCAAACGTGTTGCTAAAAAAGTATTCTTTTGCTTGGGGAAATGTGACGGTGGATGCCAAAGTGGGTGGATAGGAAGAATGAAGAGAAGCTAAGCAGGAGACTAGATTATCACCAAGGGCGTTGGGTGTTTGATTGTATGTAGATGGAGGGTAGAGAAGTAGGAAGACCTGGCAGGGCTGTTTGTGTGTTGAAGGGGGGAGGAGGGGGTGAGTTGTGGATGATAAGGAGGTACTGCAGCAAATAGGTGACCCACAACTTGGGATCGAGTGGTCAGCACCTGCACAGGTCAGCCGGGGAAGTAACACAATGATGCATGACACATAACAACAAGCTTTAAACACACAAAAGGACAGGTAGAGAATGCAGGATTGTTGGATTGAAGAGCAAGCGTTACACACAAATACTGTACTTTTTCCCCGGTTTACCCAAACACATAGACATCCAGTATTGCAAAAAAATACACACACAGAGTGGCAAGCACACACAGAGGACATGGTGACCTGCTTGTTTGTAAATCCTTCAGGCACTGAATACACAATAGAGACTTCATGAATGCAAATCATACTGAAGGCTGAGACACACTTAGGCACATGCTAATATTTTCACATCAGCTCAGACTATTTTAAACACATCACATTAATATAAACCGTGATGCTTAGTGGTGGCCGGTTTTATATAAACACAGGGGTAAAGGATAGAAAAGGAAGGCATCGTTCATATCTAATAAAGTAGTTACATGTTGCTGTATGCTGTGAAATGCACAACAGTAAACAAACTGATTAAGACAAGAAATGATCCAAGACCTTTCAAAGGATTGAAAGACTCAAAACAATGAGGAAGGTGAAAACTTACTGGAAAATGTGTATAGCGGATTCAGCCCTATGAACATCAGATGCTTTGTTGTGTTATGAACACGCATGCATGTGCGCACACACACACACACATTGTCTCGCTCCCGCTCTCTCTGTTGTTCCCTGATGTCCCCATTGTTTCTCTGTTCCCATTTGAAACTGAAGATGACTCAGTATGACACATCATTTGAATACACACAGAATTGCATGCCCCTCAGACCAAAGCCTGCATGTCTCTGTTTGTGTCTGCTTACATTTGTGTGTGTGTGCTGACCCCCTTCCAGACTTTTCATAATAATAGACTTCCCAGTACTGCTACTGAATAGCACAAACTGCTCTAGTTAAATGGGTGTCTTCAGGTGTGTTCACAATAGGTCTGGACATTGTTTTTTTTTGTTGTTGTTGTTGGTTTTGTTTTTTTTTGTTTTTCAGTTCTGTTGCCTCAGTTTAATTGCTAAAGTCTAAATTATACTTTTTTTCATACCTAAAGAAATATATTGTACATACACTATACATACTACTAAATTTGATAGAAAACAGGTCATTTCAGGGAGTAAGAAGTTGGTCAATTAACAGCTTTCCTGCAACGATGGGAATATATTACGCCTTAAAGGTTAATGAAAGCAATTTCTGAAGTTGCCCCCATTGTTCTTGGTTACTTTCAAACCCTCTGTCTGCACAAAGGCAGTTTCAAAGTTTAGATTAAATTTAGTTCAACAAGAAGTTTCCATGATTCCTTTATTTTAAAATCTCCAGTTGTTTATTTTGTCAGTGCTTTCAGAAACTGAATTATGTAAATTTAAATAACAGCTGGACCCAGGCAAACCCAAGGCTGTCTAATACAACAGTCCTTCAGTAAATACTGGCAACCATAGGAGAATTGTGTCTCACTAAAATAAAGTATGAAATTTGCAAAAAACTAATCTTGAATTTGAACCAGCACAACAAATTGAGCCAGATACTGGATACCAACTTTCAGTACTTGACAGCACTCCACTTTTGGGGCTGTGGACACATTTGGTCGGTACCAACAAGTTCTGTGGTTTCATATCCAGCCCAACAGCAGAACCATGTTTATTTCCAACAGAAATGATGAAGTTGTCTGAACTTTTTAGTTGCTTATTCTTTAGAAGTTCCCTCCCTCTTCTCCTTTAGCTTTTCTCACTGTTTTTTTTATAGCTGCTTTTTTTTTCTTCCTCGTTGGCTTCCTTGCTCACCCTTCATCACATGTCCCATACTGTGTGTGTGTGTGTGTGTGTGTGTGTGTGTTTGTGTTTGTCGCATAGACTGAGTGAACTTTGCACTGATGTTGATGTGCTACGTCAGAATCTAAATTAAGGCCCTTATACACATTTTTCACCACACACACTCCCTCAGATTCAAACACATACACAAAAATACACACCCAGTATTCAAGCATTGAGTGAGTGGCTTACTGGCTGAATAGGAGCGTGAAGGGGTAATGTATTGATAGATGAATAGTGAATGTAGATTTTCTGCCAGTAGAATGTCAATGCCATAATTTTCTCACAGCCTACAGTCTTGCTACCACCAGACTTATGACAAATACAGGGAGAAAGGCAGAGAGGGGAAGACGTGGGAGAGAAGAGTGGATGAGAGAGACAAAATTTGGTAGCTGGCAGTTGATGGATGAGCTGCAAACAGCTCGTCTTCCTCTGGACTCCATGATAACATGGCGTTCTCTCTTCCTCCCTCTCATCCATTTTTCTGTCTCTTGCTTTTTGTCTGTTTGTTATTTCCTTTTTCTCAGAGAGGAGTCTCCTTTTCCTATTTGCCTCCTGAACTCTGAGACAGCTTAGAGCAACTAATTTATAAAAGCCTGTATTTCCTTTTGCTTGCTTTTATGTGTATTTGCTAAATGTGTCCTTTTTTGCTGCATCCAAAGGAAACAATTGAAATCTAAATTATATCTCTCCTGTTTTCCCCCTTCCCCAACCTCCTATCTCCCCTTTTCATCCCACTGCTTTTCATCTCATTCTCTCTGGCTGATGGACAGTTGGCAAGAAGAACCGTGGGTCACCAGGTAAAGAACCCATTTACATTTACATTATCTTCTCTGTTCTTTCTCCCTGGCTCCTTCTTCCTTAACAGAAACAAATATTGCCTCGAGTCTTGAACCAGAAGGTTAGAGCTAAGTGCTGCTCAGCTAAGTGCTCTGCTGAAGGTCACATTGGCACCAGTGGTCGGTACATGCCATAAAAGATGTTCCACCAGTGCGGTTTCAGTCTTTCTGCCTCTGCTGCAGGCCTACATCTGTTGGGTATTAGAGTAAAATAATCTAATGGCTTGTAACATCGGTTCCCAAACTTAAAAAAACAAAAAACAAAAAACAAAAAAAAACCCCTAGAAAAAACAGAACTGCATTGTACGACTCCATGTAAGTAGAGTATCTTCTCTGGTTAAAGAGTGTTTTGTTTTATTTGTTTGGGGTTTTTTTTGTCTTGATATATCTCTTGAGCTTACATGACACCATTACCCCATTACCACATTTGACAGTTTTTCTCTATAGGTGAGACATTTGGATCTGGGACCCCCTCACATCTTACAAAAGGCCATAAGCCAATTAGCTTTCAGTCATTTCTTCTGCTTTGACATATTTTAAGACATAGTATAGAAATCAAATCTCTCCAAATGTCTACCATTTTTAACATGGTAAAACGCAAAAAAAATGTGGATCTATATTATATAAATATTTACCAGGAAAAATACAAAATAATCTGCCTTGCAGAACCCTTTGCTTATCCTTTAGACACACCAGGGTGCTATCTTACGCACTTTGGGAACCTTGGTTTACAGTACATGTGCAGAGGTACACATATTTCTCTTGATCTATGTATGTATAGGATGTCTCCCCCTAAAATGTGTCTGAAATAGTCTATTTAGTGTCTTGGCAGGTGCAGAACATATATTCAGCAGTGCAAATACTATGAGGAAAGCTTTAGTTGTGTGTTGGTCGCCTGCAGCTGTCTAGCATCATCAGGGTGGTAGCCAGAAATGAGAAGCGACAGCTGAAGTCATTTTAGATCCCTGTTTGGAAGTATTACTTTTCCCCGTAGACTATAGTAACACTGATTCCGTCAAAACCCGGGGCTTGAGGTTGTTTAACTCAGGTTTAGTCAGCAGACTCGTGTGGAACTAATAATTAAGCCAGTGTTGATATGTAGCAGCTAGGCTCTGACCTCATCAGTCTCCACAATGAAGCACTACATTTAGCACAGCGGGGAGAGGTGAGTGACGAAGATAACTTCCTGCCAAGGGGAACCTTGACTCAGAGCCTGCAGGGGAATGCTGGGGTGGAGGTGGGGCTTTTGAAATAATATATGAACAGTTACGGGGCAGCAAGTAACACACACACACACACACACACACACACACACACACACACACACACACACACACACACAAATACATATACAATTGGTAAACATTCTCAAGTGCCAGTCCTCCCTTCTTTCTGCAGTCACACTGTAACAAAGCAGTTACAAATCCCATAAGAGACTTTATCTATACGGATATGGAACCACTGAGTAACAGAAAAAGCTAGAGTGCTAAAGGCCCTGCTATAATGTTCCTTCATGGGCACATGCAGTTTTGTAATACTTATGTATTAACTTTTACAATATAATTACTATTAATGCAATGCTGATTGGTAAGTTGTCTTTTTGTCCTTTTGAACTACTACCCATGCGCAAATGTGTGAGTGCCTGAGTTTTTTCCATAAAAACTATGCCAATGACTCACTTAATGGCAGGGAATGTTTTATCTCAGTTTTCACCCACTGTACCAGAAAGCTTGCAGGAATGAAGCAATTGCACATGCCCTTATCAGTATAGTGGTGATGAAATGTTACCTCATTATGTCACTGTGGGTTTTGTCAAGCAGCCAAAACACCGCAACTAATATAATACTCACAATGAATCAAATAATCATTGAGCACTCCTGAGAGCTTAAAACTATCTCTGCCTCTCCATTACTGGTACATGTTTCCTGTTTATTCTTCAGCATTTTGTCCCACCTCTCCATCTCCTCCTTCCATCACTTGTGTGGCATGACGGAGATAGATAGAAGGTTTGGCAGCTGAAAGAAGAGATGAATATTTAAAATCGGGCATCTTTCTCTGTCCTCTTACTGCTTCCCATTGTCTGTTTTTCTCCCCTTGGGGCTTGGATCTTCTGCTCTTGGTGTGGTGTGGCTTTGTGCATATGTGTGTTTCCATTTGTGTGTGTGGCATGTCTTGGCTTGTGGTTTTATATTGGCATTCTAAGGCAAGTGTAGTGAGACGATGACACTTAGCTGTCAGCATGAAACATTAATGAGCGCAGTGACACACATAAACACTCTCCCCACTCTCACACAGATGCAGTACACTCAAGATGGAGCAGCAAATTATCACCTTCTTCTTTTCATTTATTTTCATATAACCTTCCAAAAAACTCATTTTCTCTAACCTCTTATTTCCCTTACCCTTTCTTTCCATTATTGTTTCCCTTGTTTTGCTTTCTCTCTCAAAATCTCTTTCTCTTTCTTTTCTCAAACTCTTTCTCTCTATGTTGTGTGTATGGTTTTAGTGTGATATGTGCAAGCTGGCTGTGAAACCTGTGCACACGTTTCTGACAACTCTATTAATACACAGTCAGTTAACACCAGCATTTTCCTGTTAGCATTTGTGTGTGTGAGGTTGTGTGTGTGTGTCTGTGTGTGTGTGTGTGTGTGTGTGTGTGTGCGTGCGTGCGTGCGTGCGTGCGTGCGTGTGTGTGTTTTTGTGTTTTTGTGTGTTTCTGTTGGCATATGCATGCAAAGAGAGATGTGTGTGTCTTCACCCCTCCGCCAGTCCCTCTGCTCTCTAGGTCTCTGCAGAGATTTGTCTCAATGGATTAAAACTCTCAGATTTACAGTCATAGAAAGATCATACTCACACACACAAACACACACTGGCCTACTCACTGACACAACAGGGAGTGTTGAGTGATTGACAGATTTAATAGGAGAACAAGCTGTAATCTGAGAGAATCCATTCAAAGAGGGATTACATTCTAATCTGTGGATGGAATAGTCTTTCATCTCTCTCTCCCTCTCCTCTCTCTGTCTCTTTGTCTATCCCTGTTGCTCTCTGTTTATCCATCTCCATCTCTTTTCCACCCTAAAGCTGCACCAATCCTTTTACCAGTCCTTTTTTTTGTTTGTTTTTTGTTTTTTATTTTTTATCGTTCCCATCGTTTATTTAATTTAGGATTTTTCTTTTTCCATCTGAATGATGCGCGCGCACACAGACACAGACACACACACACACACACACACACACACACATACATATACACAAACACATACACACACATACAGCTGTGTCACCTCAGCAGAACTTTACTGTCAATCAGCAATGATTGCACTGACGAGAGCATTTGTAATGTTGCAGTGCATCAGTGCCACTTTGGTGCCAAATTATATCCACGACTATGTGCACACACACATAAACTTGCAGAGTTTATGCTTTTTTTTTCTCACCTATCATCATTTTGATTTATTTTTAAACTTCTTTAGCGACTCCTCTTTTTTTTTTATCACCCTTCTTTCTTTAATGAATCTCTACAGCCTGAAGTTGTTGTTCTGATGCTGCTTCGTTATACTACAACCCTGCTATATTTTCTCCCCTTCTCCCCTCTATCAGTACTACTCTCCCTTTCTCTGCCACATGGTGTTTCTCATTTGCTAAATAAGGAATCCACTAGAGTTAGATTAAACTTCTGGTCTCTCTTTGTAAAATCGTTAGGGGGAGTCTTTTAGCTGCCACGGGATGCATGTGCACATTCACGCACATGCATACACACACACACACACACACACACACACACACACACACACACACACACACGGTAACACATTCTGCCAGAACGAATATTTCTCCTTGTTTAAGTTGAGGAAGATTAATTTAATAATCCCTGTTTAAACAACAAAAAGGACGAGATAAGAGGATGATAGGGAATAAGGGAGGGAAGATAGGCAGAGGGAATGAGAGATATAGATGAGATGAAATGATAGAGATTTCCTCAGGGAAAAAGGATGTTAGACACGCTGACAGAGAGAAAAGAGGAGCGCAGATCATACACCCATATGGCATTATGCTCTCCCCTCTACTTCTACCATCATATCTGTAACTCCAGGAAGGGGAGGCCATCTGCACTGTCCCCTCGCGCTTTTCCCATCTACATATCTACTCTCTCTCCCTCTTCTGAGCCCCTTTCTCTTTCCTCCATGTTCACCTTTGTCATACAGGTGTTTCAACTGTCTTGATTAGTCTGTCCACTCCCCTCAGACCCACGGCCTAAGTTAACAGGTTGGGTTCACATCCCCCTCCGCTCATTATCTGCGTCCGCTGCTGCCATTAAGGCTGAACTGATGGCTACTAGTCCCCTCCTGACCTTTGCTTCCCACAGTGGACAGCTAATGGACACTCTACTTTTGCTCCCTCTCTGCCTGTCTATTGTCTCCCTGTTTCTATCTGTCTTCCACCCACTCCTGCTTCCCATCTTTAGTACTTACCTTTCAAATTGTAACACATCTTACAAGATGTTACTCTGCACAATGAAATTAAAGACAAAATGGTCGTGTATTTGTGTGTGTGTATGTGTGTGTGAGTGTGTGCGTACATGCTTGCTTGCATATGTGTACGTGTGTTTGTGAGTGTGTATGAGTGTTTGTGTGCACTGCCATTTGCCTGTCTTCCTATATCCGTATGTCTTATTCCATGTGACAGTATGATATGACTTTTCAGCTCCTGCTCTCTGATTAAAAAAAAGAGAAGAGAGGGAGAAAGAGGAATAAAGAGTAGAGTCAATTACCACCTTTTCCTCCTTCCCTTCAAAGGGGAGATCAAAGCTGCTCCTCGCCTCCCCCTGCCTTCCCTTCATGCCCCCCTTCCTCCAACTCCTATCAGAGAAAGCCTGTTAATTTGTACTCCCTACTCCTCCTTTATTGGAAATCTACATATTCATTGGTTTTACAGTGTATCCATGAGAAACCCATTAGTGCACATACACATCCACACACATACTCACAACAATAGTATGTAGGCATACTTACATTTTATAAAAAATGTATAAACATTTTTCTTTGTTCCAATTAAACTGTTTTTATACTTATACTCAAAACAATTCAAACTGATAACAGTGTGTCCTTTTCTTATGAGAGGCCATTCACGCCATAAATCACACTCAAACACACAATTATAAGCTTGCACATACCCTACCATAGTCTCCCACACACCTTTTAGGCCATAAATCATTTTTCACTTAGTAATACCACTCTACTCTTCTCCAAGCATTATCATTGTAACTCACACACACTGTCATACTGTCTCTAATTCATCATTATATTTTTGAAGTGTATTTCTGACAGAATATTGTTGTGTGTGACAAAGAATGATATTGTTTAATGAAATAATTGTGTGTGTGTGTGTGTGTGTGTGTGTGTGTAGTGTGTGTGGAGACTTTGAGATTTGCTCAGACCATCTTCCTCCATTTCAGTCAGACTCTGACACACAAACATCTGTTCCCAATAACATATTCTATCATCTCTCTTATATACCGTCAGTCACTTACTATTATCCTCTCTTACATACTATCATTCTGTCACATTGTGTTCTCGTATTCTCCTCCACATTTACCAGTCTCCTTACATGCAATATACTGTCATTGTCATCATCATTTCTGGGTGTGTGCCCTTCTTGATAGGTCTTAAAAGGAATTCAATTCAGTTTCCTTTTAAAAGGTCTTGAATTCCCTTTACAGAATTCCACAATTTTTTCTCTTGACTGTCAAGAGATATTATTCACCTACAAAATAAAAGCAGCATTGTGGTGACAGTGAATTGTGCTGCAGGAGGTCATTCAATCCTCCTTTGTGGAGTTTGAATCAGCCCAATCAGACCTTTGCAAACACTGTCGCTTTAATTGGCTAATCCATCTAGACACTTGTAGTTGTAAACAGTTGTATTAATCTTGTACGTGACTCACCCTATATGTTTTTTATAATTCCTTTTTCTCACCAAAATGCTGCAGTGGCCACAATATATTTGCTCACGCTGACCGTGAGCCCAGATCCAAGAAAGTAAGACCAAAAAAAAAGGAGAAAATATTGGCCCACAGGTGGCTTTAAGATGCAGATGATTTGGGCTGTCTGTTTTTCTGTGAAGTTCACTTTATCTGCAACACACAGACACAACATATTCTCAGTCAAATCTGCAGTTTTAGTCACAAACCATACAATACTACTCCAATAACATAAGCTCACTGGAGTTTATATAATCTTATCTTTTGATATCTGCCTATATTGAAATCTGATCCTAGGAACTGTTCTAAATGCAAGTCATCTGACCATCATTTCTGACATGGCAGAAATCCATCCCATCATTCAACAGCCATAATGTTTAAAATCCGGCTCTCTGCTGAAAGAGCATGAAAAACAGTTTGGGGTTAAAATCAGGCTCAGTTGTGCAGTGTGGCTTTGTGAAATGATGCACACCATGATGTTGCATAAACAATAGTTGTGTGTGTGTGTGTGTGTAGTGTGTGTGGAGACTTTGAGATTTGCTCAGACCATCTTCCTCCATTTCAGTCAGACTCTGACACACAAACATCTGTTCCCAATAACATATTCTATCATCTCTCTTATACACCGTCAGTCACTTACTATTATCCTCTCTTACATACTATCATTCTGTCACATTGTGTTCTCGTATTCTCCTCCACATTTACCAGTCTCCTTACATGCAATATACTGTCATTGTCATCATCATTTCTGGGTGTGTGCCCTTCTTGATAGGTCTTAAAAGGAATTCAATTCAGTTTCCTTTTAAAAGGTCTTGAATTCCCTTTACAGAATTCACAATTTTTTCTCTTGACTGTCAAGAGATATTATTCACCTACAAAATAAAAGCAGCATTGTGGTGACAGTGAATTGTGCTGCAGGAGGTCATTCAATCCTCCTTTGTGGAGTTTGAATCAGCCCAATCAGACCTTTGCAAACACTGTCGCTTTAATTGGCTAATCCATCTAGACACTTGTAGTTGTAAACAGTTGTATTAATCTTGTACGTGACTCACCTATATGTTCTTTATAATTCCTTTTTCTCACCAAAATGCTGCAGTGGCCACAATATATTTGCTCACGCTGACCGTGAGCCCAGATCCAAGAAAGTAAGACCAAAAAAAAAGGAGAAAATATTGGCCCACAGGTGGCTTTAAGATGCAGATGATTTGGGCTGTCTGTTTTTCTGTGAAGTTCACTTTATCTGCAACACACAGACACAACATATTCTCAGTCAAATCTGCAGTTTTAGTCACAAACCATACAATACTACTCCAATAACATAAGCTCACTGGAGTTTATATAATCTTATCTTTTGATATCTGCCTATATTGAAATCTGATCCTAGGAACTGTTCTAAATGCAAGTCATCTGACCATCATTTCTGACATGGCAGAAATCCATCCCATCATTCAACAGCCATAATGTTTAAAATCCGGCTCTCTGCTGAAAGAGCATGAAAAAACAGTTTGGGGTTAAAATCAGGCTCAGTTGTGCAGTGTGGCTGTGTGAAATGATGCACACCATGATGTTGCATAAACAATAGTTGTGTGTGTTAGAGAAAGTATTGGGGTGAGTAGAAGAGAGTAAGATAGTGCACGTATAAACGAGTATAGCAGTTTGTATGAGTGCCCATTGTGATCTATGTCTGAGATTATGCTGCTGTGTGTGCAAAGTGTGATTTATGCACTAAACTGCCTCTCATATTTTCTCTCTCTTTCACAGATCCTGAGTCAGAGCTTGTGGCTCCAACAATTGTGATTGGACCTAAAGACACAACAGTGGTGGCAGGGAGCAGGAGTGAGGCTACACTGGAGTGCATTGCTAATGCCAGGTGAAGTTCTTTTATGCACTTGCACACATACATAAAGACACACACAAACATAAGCATGAGCAATTCTTTTCTTACTAGACAGCACTATTTTCTTCCAGGTCAATTACAGGACCACACATAAACTCATAGCTCAGCAAGTCTCCTCCCCCAGTATTAGTGTGTAGCCACACTGCCACACACAAACACGAGCATGCACATCCACTATTACAAAGTTAACTTAAACCGAAGTTGGATCAAAGTCCTATTTGACAGTAGCAGAGAAGCTATACATACCCACAGATTCACACAGACCCATGCCAAGTACCATTTGTACGCACATAAACACACACACTAAAACACAAACAAATATGCATGCAAAAACACTTATGTTGTCCTTGGTTACTTTTGGGGACATTACATAGACTTGCATAAATTTCCTGGAGACCTACCCTGACATTAACCACTGACCCTAAAATCAGCTTGTCCCCATTAAATCTTTAGTCTGAAATTTGTCCCCAAAAGTAGACTATGACACACGCACTGATACACGCGCGCACACACACACACACACACAATACTGGCAAAGGTGGTGTAATCCAGTCAGACTCAATGGATGTTTTTCAGAGCAACAACAAATTCTGCTCAGTTCAAGAGTTGCCAGAAACTCACCTGTAATCAGTTTCCATTCATCCTTCAGATACACACCATCCAACCTCCCTCTGTGCCCCACATGGCTTAAAAGGCAACTGAACCCTGGTTTATTTGTACTCCATGTAAAACAATTCAGTATTTGTTTTGAACACAGCATGGATAGACCTTATTTCTATGTATTAGTCATAGGGGTGGCATGAGTACAGCAATGCTACAGTATATGTAACTTTCTCATTTTGGGTAGCGCCAGTTGCTTCCTAGTATATACACAAGGAGATTGTTATCAATACTTTTACCCTTTGTAATATGCTCAAAGAGGCATGCTGTTGTATGAGTCCAACATTAATTGATTCCAAAAATTGGGGATGATAACAGGATGTCAACCACCTGTTTTTTCTGGACCTAACAAGTGATATCCTGCATAGTTCTTGTTCACCATGCTGTATTTAGTTTCACTGTGAACTGGTTGTGCAAGGTTTTTGTTGGATTATGTTACTTAGTCTGGGTTAATCAGGCTGCTTTGTTCAGTGAGAGCTGAAGTCCCTTTAAATGTTTTTCAGTAGCACTTGACCATCACTTGACCAATGGGTAGCACTCAAGGTATGAAAAAACAAGCGACTAAACCATAATTCTCATAAAAGATAAATGAACCATACCTGGATGTAAAATACATTCCTAGCAACAGCAGGATGATTAACCATCATGCAAACAATTACAAGTCTGGTCAGACTAAACTTTTTTTTTTTTCCTAATTCAGTGCCAAGTAATTTTGTCTTTTTAACCTGCTACACTGGTATTATAACCATGGACAAATCAGCACGGTCTCCTGAATTTTCTTCTGCCAGGAACAGTCCTTTCCACAGGGACTATTTGTGATATGAGGGAAGCAGGCACTGAAAGATACTCACTCCAGAGAGATAATTCTGTACCTAGGGAGCAACTAAAAGAGACAAACTATACCACTGAAGTTTGGGAGAGGGAAATCTCCCAGACGCAGTGGTCAAGTCTAAAAGCCTCTGCTGTCCAGATCCATTAACCATTAATCAACCGTATGCACCAGTGCAGTCCTGTTAGAGTACTAAAATAAATAGGCATTTGACTGGTAACAAGCAGCACCACTAGACCAAATATTAAGAGCTGTAAAATCTGTTTTTTAGTCTTTGAGTTAATTTTTTATTCTTTTGTTGTGGACAGGCCCCACTGAGTAAGTAAATAAAGCCTAGAAGTAAATCTAATTAGTTTTTCTGTCCAACTTTGTCTTTACGTTGAAGTATATCATCTGAGAGAGAAAACAGCATTCTCTCAACTGTATCCTAATAAAAGGCAAAAAAAAATGTTGTCTGACATTTTATTATTTCCGGTTGGCATGCATATTACGGGGACTTAGTTGCATCTACATCTAAGTTACCTACTTTGAAGGACTTTAGCATTATATGACGCCTTACACATATTTGTTGCTAGTATTTCAATTTATTTATTATTTTTTTTAAACAGCGTTACAGTTGTATGCAACAGAAGAATTATGAAAGAATGCAAGAATTGTCCAAAAATGCCATTTTCATTCATCATATACCCAAACATCAAGTCTTCACCTCCTCCACATCTCTGATTATGACAGTCCTTTGTAGGTATCATCTAATGCCACCAACAAAGAGATTGATATGATAACAGCAATTAAAGAACTTTTTAGAAAGCTAAAGAATGCAATACTAATAAATCAAGGCAATGGAAACCTGACAATCTCTCAGCTAATGTATTTTGGAGATGCCTCAAGCATCCTTTTTTATGCTTTGTTTTATGTCATTCCATCCATTTAATTACTGTAGTTGTTTTTATAATGACTCCTGCTGCAGTGGTTTTACAAACCTCTTAGGTTTACTAACCTAAACCTAATTCTTACTGTAATCATGTAAGAAATCATTTTTTTACGTTCAATTGTAACCTTAGCAATGTTTAAAAATGTTTATAGTGTTATTTTATTAATGAGCATTTTGATTTATTTTCATAGTTTACTATTTGTGGACAAATCCCAAGACTGAACTATGACTTTTAAGCTTTCCTTACCAAAATACATTTGGAAGGCAGATCCAGCTGCTGTTTATAGTTGCTTAGCTATTTTCCGAGTAAAATCAGTTGTAAATTTTAATGTAGAACACACACAGAAGAATGGTGTTTTGATGTTGTATATTCAAAGCAAAATTACATGAAAACCTGTTCCCTTTCTCAAACATCCAGTGTAACTGTCTGATGCTCCTCCGTGCTGAGTAGAGCTGACTGCTCTGATATAAAGACTGTCATCATTCATTTCCTTCCTTATTGACACATGAACTGATGGATTTAATATGTTGTAATTGCCTTCTGTCACTCTTTTGGTTTTCTCTCCAAATCTCCACACTGCTCCTCTTTTCTCCTCACCTCCCTCATCTCCTCTCAGACCGGTTGAAAGCCTCACAGTTTCATGGAAACGTGATGGGCGTCGGCTGGCCAGTGGGCGTCGGCTCGTCATTCCTGCCCCCACCACTTCTGACACGGGGCTATATGTTTGTGAAGTGTTGCTTAGCAACAGCACTGCCAAACCTGTGGAAGCAAGGGCACACCTCACAGTAATGGGTAAGAAAAAAGCCAGCCGCTCATTCACAAGCATGCATATACGCACATAAACGGCCTAATAATATTATCCATGATTATCCTGGGTAGGCCTTACCCATCAAGACTAATGGACTCAACATGTGCCCTTAATTCCTATTTTAACCTCGCTTGCATCTCTTCTTGTACATTGTTTTGCTTCGGGCACTGTTTCATTCTGTTTATTCCTCCATTTATTCTTACTTTTCTCCTGGAAGCGTGACTGTGAAAACCCCAGGCAGTGACTGTCAACTACGACACTACTCGTACTGAATCTGTAGTCCACACTCACCAATAAACTGTCCACTGTAGTCACAAACAGCTGTTGCATTCTTGTACACACAAATTCATACACATAATCACAAAATGGCATCACAGACACACATGCCTGTTTGCCCGGCAGCTAAATTAGTTTTGTTCCCTGGTGTTGGCAGTCAATAAGAGAACACTGAAAGCACTCAAACAAAAGCTCTCTTGTCACAATCCTCTCCTGTCCTCGCTATGTGTGTACAAATAGAAAACAACATACACGCGGGCAGGGAGCGCGTGATTGATGAAGCAAAACTTTTCTCCCCCAGTTCGTCAGCGTCTTTTTGATCTGCTGTGATTGCCGGCGCGAGGGAGCACCTAACGCAGAAAGAGCAAACTATCCACGCCTACAGAATACTCACTAGTTAGAAAAGACCGGCCTGAATATTTATACCCCACTCATTCTTTTTCTCTGCCCCCCCCCCCCCCCCCCACACACACACACACACCATCTACCACCAATTTTTGTACTCTTTTCTCTCTGTCCTCCCTCTCTCTACGTTATCTTCCTTCATTAAGCCAACAGGACTGTTAAGGCCTGCCTGGCAGGGGCAAAGTCTGCATGCATTCATATGTATCAGAGGAGTAGACACTGATGAATACATTGGTACTGATCCTCTTTCTGCTATGGGCTCAACAGACCTTGATGCAATGAAAAGGATTCCTAAACAGAATAGTGTATGTGTCTTTGTGAAAGAAGGAGACAGCCTCAAAGGTATTCATTATTCAATTTCATTTCTTTTCTGCCCCGATCCACTAATCGGAATATGTATGACACCCCATGCGCGTGCTGTGTGCTGTACAGAAGACTACTGTTGCAAACAACAATATATCTGTTGTTGTTCTCCATCTTTGTTTCGTAGGCAGACAGCAGGGAATCCATGAAAGCTCAAATCTCTAAACCCAGCCACCCAAACACTGATATTTGTGTGTCTAGGTCCTTGCGCTCACCTGACTGAAAGGGATTAACGCATGTCTGTTATCGGTGTCATGCCACATGGCTGTTATTCATCTCTCTGTTTTCCCATTCCCTCCTCAGTACACGCTCCTTTTGTTCTCTCGTTTAAAAAAGTGTCAAATTCCAACATCCCCAATAAAGTTAAGAGAAGAAAAAAAGTTACCAAAAAGTATTAACAACCTTCAAAGGCAGTATAGACACGTAGAATAAATGTAGCACCAACATTGGAGTCTACATTGTAGCTCAACACACACACGCACACACGCACACACACACACACACTTTGATCAAACTTGCAGTTAGTCTTTTTTTTTTGTTATTGCCACATCAGTTTACCTGTCCACTGTGCAAAGGGATTTTATTTTCTCTTTTTCTTTAAAATACAACAACATTAAAATGACAGTATTGTGTCAGAACATTATTTTATGTTATTAATTTAAAATATGGAGCCTTAGAATAAAATAAAGATAAAAAATTTCTATTAAGAAACCTTCTCTTCATTCGATAAGAATTATATCTTTGTGACAGCCAGTATGCACATTCATTATTTAGTTCATACACTGGACATTTCATTTTCCTCAAAGTCATTTTTCAGTGAACAGGTGCCACTACTGTGTGGAACCACTTTTCCAGAGATGCCAGACTGAAAATGAATTAGCCAGTCTTCCCCCCTCGCCCCCTCTCTGGGCTTGCTGTGTCAATATCTTGCGCTAAATATTAACAAATGTTTTTGGAAGAAATGTAGCGTACTCCAGAGTACGTAATTTTTTTTTATAACATGTACCATTATAGTAATACACCAAAAGGCATTTATTCTCATTCAAATTGTGAGAAATGGTTTCTCAGAGCTGCTGTCAGCATTTAGAGAGACACTGGTGAAGATGTTTAGAGGGAACAGTTATTGGCAGCAAAATGGAGTAGTTTAAAGGGGATTGTTTCCCCTGGGAAACTAGGAGAATTTTTTTTTTTCTGTGACTGTGTGGAAGTCATTACACGAGGCATACAGACAGAAAACCTGCCTTGCAATGGCGCTCAAGATATTCAGGGCCATGAGGGGGACCCATTTTTATTCCGCCTTGCTGAGTTTTCTAATCCAAGTCCCTTCTCTACTAAAGATTAAATACTTTGAGAGGGCAAACTCCCAGTACTTCTTTAAAGATTTTTTTTCCCAGATTTAATGATTAAACATGTTTCCTAAGGCTTTTTTGAGGCCTCATTATTAGTAGTTCAAACATGTTTAACACAGCAAGAGTGTTAGTTTTTGTTGTTCTTTTGAAATGTTATTTTATACATATATTGATACAGGATGTATTGTATAATTTAATGTCTAAATTTTTTTCCCCACAGAACCACCCTCTCTGACTACTCAGCCCAAAAGGAAGATCTTTGCTGAGCTCGACAGGAATGTAGATATCCCCTGCCTTGCTACAGGTATATTTTGTGTATGAGTGTATTTCCATCCACTTGTCTTTATGAGCATTTTCAATTTGTTCATTAAAACATTAGTGGAAATACTTAAAGTTCAAAATAAAAAGTCTTAGTGTTGCCAAAAAAAAAAAAAAAGGTTCTAATGCTTCACTGAGGTGGATAAGTTGGTGCATCGATAAAAGCGTACTGCACCAAAGTGGAAGGGAAACAGACTTAGTAAATAAATCATAATAAAAATGAACATAAATTGAAAGTACCTTGACAAGCGCTCTTTTAATTACACCATCTTGCAGCACACTCTTCATTTGCAATGGTTTAATCGTACCAGGCTGGAGAATTAGTGCCACCAACTGTTCCTGGTATTCCCAGTATTCGCATAACAATTTTCAAATGGGAACGTGCATTAATTAGTATTTTCTTTTGCTGATATGCTGATACAGACACTATTCAGCAATACATCAACCACAAAATTTAGAGAATACTGATGCCTGATAATACTCTGGTAAAATGGATTGTACTTGTATAGCGCTTTTCAAGTCTTGTTGAGCACTCAAAGCGCTTTACACTACTTGCCATATTTACCCATTCACCCATTCATTTATTCATCGCATTTGCCCAACACTCACATGTACTGACTCACACAGCCACCGGGGGTATTTCAGGGTTCAGTATCTTGCCCGAGAACACTTTGACATGCAGGATTTGGGGATCGCACCTCTGACCTACCAGTTAGTTGACGACCCAACTTAGCGACAGCCGCCCCAGAAGAGGGACATTAACTGATGGGTCATAGAACTGATTGTGGTAAATTTTACATATGTTAACTTATCATAGCTTAATGCTGCATCTATGCAGCAATTGTAAGAAATGCTTAATCATAGGCATTGGACCTGCCTAATCTGCTGCATGCTGTATCTGCTGCTCAGGGTCTGTCAAGGTGACTGTCCAAATCAAATTATGCCGAGGTCTGACGTCATTCAGTATATGTTTGAGTTAGTTTTAAGGCCTGTGACACTGTACATTTGGTATCGGGAGCACATTAACATGCTAAAATATAGCCTGAAAATAGCACTTGTTCACAACTCTTGTTTTTAAATGGATTACATGAAAACACTTATTTGGGCAGGGGTGGACACAGCATTAAAAACTGCAGTATACTCCCTCTCTCACATACACTGAGCGTACTTAAGTCCATCCTCAGTAATCTGATACAGTCGAGATGTAATTAAATAGCAAAGGCCTGAGGGTCTGGAGAGAGGGAAGGAGGCTGGGAAGAGAAACAAGCAAAAGAGAAAAGACAGATAGAGTGTAGAGTGACGGAGTGAGCGAGACAAGGAGGGGGTGAAAAATACTTCACGCATGTCTGCGAGAGCTTGACACCAACAGATTGAGAAAAAGTGCTGAATTTATTTCTCCCTCCCTCAAACACCCACTCATACACACACACATGCACACACACGCACACACTCACACACACACACAAATGCACACACACCAGTGTGGAGGGTTGAGACAGAGTAATTGCATGAGCCCCCTGCCTGTCATATCTGGCATGTCCATCAGACAGGTGCGTATACTGTAGATACTCGCTGTGCTACTCTTTCCCACATCTTTTATTTAGAGTGTTTTTGGCCCTTTCTACCACCATCACCCTACCACCCACATCCTCCAATCAATATATTATTAGCAGTCATTATGCCAGCATGCATATTTATAGGGAGAGTGTGAATAACATTGGAGAAAGATTGGAAAAATAGTGTGTGTGGCTGTTTTAGTAGGAGTTGGAGTAATTTGCTCAGCAGTGAGGTCAGCTGGCTTGTTATTAAGGTAACTGAAAATTTTCACTCTCCATGTGTTCATTTTCCATGCACATACACACGTGTAGGCGTGCCCCAGCCCAAGATAGAGTGGTATAAGGACACAGTGCCTCTTTCAAAACTGGCCAACCCTCGCTATAAGGTCATCGCAGCAACTGGGTTGACGGTCCGCAGAGTGCAGCCAGGAGACGGAGGAATATTCCAGTGCTTTGCTCGCAATTCTGCTGGAGAGTCCCAGGCACACACACAGCTCCTTGTCTCCAGTGAGTTTGTCTGAAACACACAATCACACAGACGTCTTGTATACTGTATACACACCTACAGCAGTACTGCTTGAGCTCTTAAATGCGATTAATGCCTCCCTGTTACTATTATTTTTCCACTTACTATTATTTTTCCACTTTAATTTATCATTTATCTGAATTTACCCTTCTATTGAACTCCCTTTTCATCTCCCTTTGTTTTGCAAAATGAGTTTGGCTTGTGTTGCATCTGAAAAAGAGAGCCTTGTCCTACATTTTTGTCGGTATTGAGAAACCAGCCTATCACACCTCAACCTTAAAAAAAATACCATTTTGCTTTTTAAATTCAACCGAATGTCCAAGTCAGTCAAATGCTCTGCATTGATTTGATGATATTGCAGTGTTTCAGCTGGGAAGGTCTGCATGTACATTTATATTTGTGTCTGTGGAGTTATGTTCTGTTTAGTTAGTGTTTGATTATAATTAAAGGTCTCCATGGAGCTCTCCCACCAACCCCCTTCCACATTTATGCAAACAAACGTAGCACCAGGTAATGAATAAAGCCTCCATTGATCACAGACAAAGCGTTTGTGTTTAGATCAACACTGTCGTCCTTTCCTTTTTCTATTCTTCTGTTTTCTCTTTGACATTAAGTTTCACTCTTGCCCCACTCTTTTCTCACCTTTCTTTTATCAGGAGCCGCCTCTTTGACTTCTTTCCTCTGATGCTCTCATTCTGTGTTTTAGGTGTGGCCCCCACATTTACATTCCCTCCATCTGACCAAACAGTAACTGACAGCAACACAGCCTTGTTTACCTGCCAGACAAGTGGAGCTCCAAAACCTGCCATCACCTGGAGGAAAGGTAATAGACCATACACACACAGACTCTGCATTACACATTGAGCATACGCACTGACATAGAGCCAGAAAAACTGACAAAATGTGTTTGTAATTATAAATTTTCTTATTGACTTAACTACTTTCCCTCACCTTAATGCTATTTTCTTATTCTCTCTCTGTCTCTGTAGGATTGCAGGTCTTAGCCAGTGGCTCTGTCCAGGTCCCCAGGTTCACCTTGTTGCAGTCAGGAGGTTTGCAGATTCAGCCAGTCAGCTTCCAGGATTCAGGAGAATACACCTGCATTGCCTCAAACTCAGAGGGAATCATCAACACAACTGCTACACTCACCGTCTGGAGTAAGACACATAGACGTGCAACACTATACTCACAAACAAAAAGACATTAATCTGCTCAATACACATTTACTAAACAGACTAAAACAGACATGGAACACTAATTTATCAGTAGCTGTCAAATCGCATTAGCTCAGGCTAGTGAACACCAGTGTGATTGGTTATTGATGCAGTGGGCTGGTGCAGTGGTGAAATAATCATCTGATTGGCCAAGTAAGAGGATGATTGATCAGTCGGTAAGCTTATTGATCGGCTGATTCTTTTATAAAATCCTTGCAGCTTCAGATTAAATACTGTTAAATTATTCTGGAGCAGCATACATTTAAATGCCCACATTTTTAAATAAGAATGTCATGGTAATACAAAAGGAGATTACTAAACAAATTTAATTTCAACCTCAAAATTTATCCCCATGTCACTGGTCCTCCTCCTCTTCCATCTCTCTATCTTTCCCTCTTTCTATGGCTTTGGCCTTTGGTGTTTTGCAGGTCGCACAGTCATTTCTGTGCCTCCAACAGACCAGCGTGTTATCAAAGGAACCACTGCTATTCTGGACTGTAATGCAACACATGACCCAAGAGTTAATATCAGGTACCTGTTTGTCAGCTTCTACATTTTATTACATGCTTACTTAATCCTATTAACACCTGATTCTTTTTTATGTGCTATAAATACACACAGTATAGAGTAGCTCTGTCTTGGCCAAAATTGATGTTTAACTATTCCTTCTAAAGAAATACATTGGTTAAAACCATTTGAATATCTATTTTTGTGCATTATGTCCATAGGAAGTCAGCCCAAATACAGTGAGAAACATATCTGTTTGGGTGCATAATATCGAGAGGTGCCCTCAGTGTTCTAGTGGTGGAATGGTAGGCTAACTATAGCTTGTGAACAACTTCATCTTGAGTTTCCGCAATTTTGCTGTCTACTGACCAAAATCCGAAGTATTTACAAATGGCATTTTTTATATTACTCAGGGTGCAAATCACTCTTTCTGCAGCAGGGTTGGGTTGTATACGCTCTGCCATCCTTACCACTCTGTTGTTATTGAATTATTTGCTTTTTTCAGCTTGACCTACATTTAATTTTCAATCAGTGAAAGTGACGTTGTGTTACATACAGCAAATTCAGTGTAGCAGTGCAGGCCAGAGCAAGAACTCATGAGGCAGGTAGCTTCGGTAGTGACATGCTTTTTTTTCCTCAAAAAACTGCATATTAATTTTAACAATCCAAAAAGAGAAATATATGCTATTGATTAATTAATTATTAATTAAAAAAAAACAAAACAAAAAAAAAAACAACAACTATTATTTATTTAATTTTATTCCCCCGACATATTTAGAATATTCATTGACAGCCCAGGTATGGAGTATATGTATACCTTTCTGTTGCAGCTTCAAGTGGGATCGTGGTGGTGTACCGGTCCTTCCTAGCAGCGGAGGTCGTATTTCTGTTCGCCAGGGCTCTCTCACTATTGGCCAGACATGGTCAGGTGACATTGGGGATTACACCTGCACCGTGACATCACAGGCTGGCAACGATTCTCACTCTGCACGGCTCGAAGTCATGTGAGTTCAAAGAATCATGTTGTTTTGAACATGCAACCTACTTAATTTCTGCTTGTGTTGTTTCTCTCTGGCACATAATCCCCTGAGAAAAAAAATTTCTCATTTTTGCTTTTCAGTTTTTTTTACAAATTAAACAAATGAGTGATAATATGGCAACTAGTAAGATTTATGGGTCATACAGTCTTTTAACACCTTATAACATAATTTTCGTTGTAATCTATACAGATGAAAATTGGAAAGTTTGATGATAATTGTTATTCCTCCTCTACCATCAGCAGCGGCACTGCATCCTAACCACTGTTGCTAGATTAAATTTGAAAATACTTTCAGATCTTGGGTCGACATCTGTCTGTCTTTGTTTTCAGAGGATTTTATAACACTTGTTTGAAAGCTTGTATTGCATTTAACGTAAAGAGTTCTAAACTTGTCTCTCCTCTGCTACTCTCAAATCTATACGAATGGATAAGACACCAACACAGAGACACAGAAGGCTGAGGAGAGGAGAGAAACGGGACCATAAATGACAGCGAAACACAGTAGAGACTCTTGTAATGAAACTGAAATTAAAGTGCACATAATTTAGAAAAAAAAATCATAAATTTTAAAAAAGGCATTTTTTCCTTTGGTTTCTGGAGGCGGGGGAGGGGGGTAATGACAGGGGAAACACTGCTCATAAAGGGTGCCATATTTAAGCGGCTTTAGCCTTCCTACCCTTTCTGCTTCCTCCACAAGCCGCTTTGCAACCTGTCTCCACCCCAGCTCCTCCTCTTTATGCTGTGTCTGACTTAATCAATGTCATGTCTGTTGTCATTGATGCCTGCTCCCTTCTGTACCCTGGGGGTGGGGGGGTACCTTGCCTCAGGCTTTCCATGTCTGCACATGGAAGGGCAGGGAAGTGTGCTCTCTCTGCCTGAAGCTTTCAGCGTAAGCACATGGAAGGGCAGGGAAGTCCTAGAACAGATTCATACCACCAAATATAACTCACTGCAAATGGAAATAAAAATATTTTCTTTGACTAAAGTGGTCCCAACTTAAATGTTTTTTTCTTAAGAAGCGCTTTCTAGTGAAGCACATTGTGGAGCTTGTTCTGCCCTACAAAATCCTGTACATTTTGTGTTACCTTAAAATTTTTTACTGAAAATTTGCTTTTTAGATTTTCACAGTACATACAGTATATGTTAATACAAGTCTTTGGTATCTGGTCAGAGCGGTCAAATGGTCTCACAACTAATTTGTAATCTGTGGGAAAGGAAATTAAGTCCTTGGTGTTTTGAGTGGGGCTTTAACCTTTGGGGGCAGCATGTAAGGCATCATACATAAAGCTTTCTTAGAAATATCCTCCATACATGTCAATACCATTAAAATTATAAGGTGTTAGAATGCAGCTAGTCAGTGTGATTTATTATTAGACAGTATTAGTAGTATTGTAAGGTCATATCTGCTATCAGGTAACCTGTACATGCAGTACCCACTATGCTCTGCAAAACCAAAGCTGTACTAGTATTCAAGTGTAAAATGTGTATGTACAGTGTGTTTATGTGCATGCGGGCATTGGTGTGGTTTTTGGTGAGCACATTCCAAACATCATCTAAGGGGGCATTCTTCTCAGATGCCCAAACCACTTCAACTTGTTTCTTTTGGCATGGAGGAGCAGCAGTTCTACTCTAGGCTCCCTGGGGATGTCTAAGCCACTTACCCTATCAATAAGGGTGAGCACAGCTACTCTACGGAGGAAACCCATTTCGGCCACTTGTATTGGCAATCTCATTCTTTCGGTCACTAATCAAAGCTCATGACCATAGGTCAGGGTTTGACCGTAGATTGACAGGTGAATTGAAAGCTTTGCCCTCTTTCTTAGCTCACTCTTCACTCCGATGGTTTGGTACAATGCCCAAATTACTGCTGACACTGCACTAATCCCCCTGTCAAAAATGCTCCATTTTACCCTCAGTTGTGAACAAGACCCCAAGAAACTTAAAGTCATGCACTTAAGGCACCAAGTCGCTTTAACCCAAGTGTGCCTTGAGATCCGATCCATGAAAATTATTTAGTTTAGAAGGGATAACCCAGGCAGAGGCCAGCACAAACTGCAAATGTGCTTGACTTCCTGATAAGAAACACTGAGAAAACATTCACTCCAATTTTTTTTCTATTGGGTCCCAAGGTGGTGCCCTTCTCAACTCAGGTACTCACAGAAAGTCCAGATGCCCCGAGCTTCTGTTCTTGCATAAGCACAGACAACAGTCAGAGCATTATTCCCAGCAAGTTCCAGTCACATGGAGGAAACCCTGTCATTCACTGGGGAGAACTCAAACACAGTGGCTCACAGTGGCTCCCAAATATCCCCACACCTGCCCTGCACCTCACACTCTCTGGAAAAGGAGAGAGTCAAGGCCCTATCCAGGAGTTTGTTTCCAGAGCCAGTGCTATGCATGGAGGTATCTAGTTGGTACCACATAACCTCCTGCATCTACTCCTGCTCCTTCACTGCCAGAGTGGTGACAGTTCACGTACCTCGGACAAGTCTATGATGCCCCGGATCAGCACACTCAGGTCCCTACCCTTGCTTGCCAGTTGGTCTACATAGCACCCAGCCCCGATACCTTTCCCAGCCGCAGGTAGGCCCACAGGCTCCTCTCCGTTGAACATAACCAGCTGAGATGTTTCAGGCAACTGATCAGGATGTCTCCTAGGCAACTTCCATTGGAACGTTTTCAGTCAACTGATAGAAGGTCCGGGGTAGACCTAGTACACACTCGAAAAAGTACATATCTCAACCGGCCTGGGAAGGCCTTGGGGTAATCCAGGAGGAACTGGAAAGTGATACTTGGGAGCTGGATATCTGAACTACCTTGCTCATCCTGCTTCCACCACGACCTGACTCTGGATAAGCAGTATATAATGAATGGATTGTGTGGATTGTGTGTTGAATTATGAATCGGCATTCCTGATGCTCAGATTAAAACATGCCACATCCCACTCTCCACCCCACACAGCCTCATTACAGCAACTGTGAAAGAACACTGTAAGGTAGTATCGTTTATATGGGTACTTGTATAATATATTTATAAAAGGCACTTACGATATATTAATACAATTGCAGGGTAGGAGATACATATAACATGGGTCCACATCCTTTTATTTTATAGAAAGACAAGAGGTTACACATGTCAAACTCAGAGGGTAGGGAGGGGATCTCTGTTTATGACTGCGAAAACATGTGGGGAATGTAGGGACTTCTGTACGACTGTATGTGTGTGTGTGTATGTGTAAGCATGTGACTGACATTCTCGTTAGCTCAGTATCAATGGGTCAAAGAGGCTAACAGACGCTGGCGGCTGAGGAGACAGACTAATTACCAGCAGGTTATTGGTTCAACTCCCGCAAGACCCATTCATGCATTTGTGAGTGTGTGTCTATGCGTATGTGTGTTTTGTGTGGGCTGTGTGAGGTAGGTGCTCTAACATTCTCTAAGCTCATCCATTAATTAATATGATCATGTCAGCTCAGAAAAGAAAACATCATTCTCATTTCCCCTTGGTCCCTCTCTGCCTCATTCACCTCCATCCTTGCTTCTTCTTGCGTGTGCTTCTCTCCCTCCCCTTCTAACATTATATCTTACTCTTCATTTATCCCTCTTCCTCTAACTCTCACTCTGTGTTTCCCTCATTTTCTAACTTGATACGCACTTGAATATTAAAATGTAAAGCTGTACTCAAGCAAAAACAAAAACTCAAACACGTTTTAACTCTGCATCATAATCTGATGAAATTAATTCGAGCCTGCAGTCTGTCAGAGGGGACCCCTTGGACAGAATATTCAAACATCCATGATTGTTTACTAATAATTAATGGGTTTATGAATATGAGGTGCAGCTAGTTTGGGCACAAGGGACCATGTCTTTCATCATGCTTTCAGTGTAAATATATTTATATTATTCTTTTCTATGCTCTGTTAATATCCTCATTGCTATTATCTCTGCTTGAACTTATAGCCTTCACATATAGGTACACTGAGATCTGCTTCCCCTTCCCTCTCCTCTTTCAAGCAAGCTGTGTTTTAAAGAGAATTATGATGCACTAAAATCAGTATAATCAAATGCCGGGAGTCATTTTATTGCTTTCATGAATATATCTGTGTTGCTTCTTTGTTATTAACATGGCAAGGATGCACAAACATCCACGGGGAATGGCCAAATGTCTGGAGAATTTCCCTTTAATAGATATCGTGAGATATATTTGTACTGCTGCAGCGCAAGTGCAGAAAAAAAAAATATCATCATAAAAATATGCAAACCGCAGCCATATTTAAAAAATATCACTCACAGGAACCGATCCTGTGCCAGACTAAAGAATCAACCTGGGTGTCAGAGCAAATATTATTTTACCACGCACATCTGATAGAAAAGCAAACGCAGGAAACAAATACCTGTCTAAGGAAAACTCTTGGCACTTGGTCACAGACTTGTTTATGAGAACCACATCGATAAATGTGTAATTACATGTTCGGATTCACTCCTTTGTCTAAATGTAGATGTTAAAGGAATAGTTTCGCATTTTGAGAAATGTGCTTATTCAATTTCATCCAAGAGTTAGATGAGACGATTAGTACTACTTCATATCTGATCAGTAAATACTGTATGTAGCTACTGCGAAGATTATGTAATATTTGGATGGACACGGCTGGGCTAGCTGTTTCGCCCTATTTCTTGTCTTTGTGTTAAGCTAATATAAGCAGCTGCTAGCTGTAGCATTATACTTAGCATATAGACCTGAATGTTGTATCAAACCTGTCATCTAACTCTTGACATGAGAGCAAATTTCCCAAAATGCTGAACTATTTCTCTAAAAACCTGGTTCTGATCATCAGACAAATATATGTTAAATCCAGAGTATAAAGTATGTGATGTTTTCTTGTCTTTGTTGTGTTTGTTTAGTGAGCTACCCCACTCACCTCGCTCACTGACGGCCCGTCTCAATGACTCTGACTCCCGTTCCGTCCTCCTCTCCTGGCTACGCCCCTTCGATGGGAACTCCCCTCTTCTGTACTACCTGCTTGAGCTATCTGAGAACAGTACGTGTGCCACAGTCTGTGTGTCTGTGTGTCTGTGTCTGTTTCTGTGTGTGTCTTTGTGTGTCCAAAGATTCTTTATAGTCCCTGATTGGCAAACAGCTGTTCACTTGCTGTCTACCAGGCACTGACACACACTCATTTACAAGAGGCAGACATATGGAGAATGGTGTTGCTACGTAAATGTTCATCCAGGTTCCCTATAAATAAACTCTAATTTTCACCCCCTCTCTTACCACCTCTATCTCTTTCTCTCTCTCTCTTTTTTTTCTCTGTCTCGCTCTCTTTACCACAGATGTTTTAACAGCAGGTTGGCTCTCTGTCAAAAGAGAAATAGAGGGAGAGAGAGAATAATGAGAGAGGGACTAAAGACTAGAGTGACAGTAGAAACAGTGTGCCGTAAGCTAAGGGGAATGAGGGTTTGGCGAGCATTACATGCAGAGCCAAACCCTTGGCACATAACTGATGGACTGAGCTGGACTGATGGACAAATGTCAAATGTTAATGTAGTTTGACATTTTAAGTAATCTTTGTTCTGAAAACCTTCAATTAGACATTATGAATATGACTTAAAGTTTTCTGCTGTTGCCATTCAACAGCTGTTCTGTAGCATCTAAAAAAATATGCCAAAATGATGAAAATGAAAAGAAAATTATGTATTATCATAAGAGTGACGAGAGAAAATGTGGCAAGGGACAAAAAGAGATAGAGATAGAGAAATACAGGGAATGCTGAAAGCCTAAATGCTGATTTTAGATAACACTGAACCCAGACAGTGAAGAAAGGATGAGTTTTGCACACACTGATTACCCACTGTTTGTGTGTGTGTGTGTGTGTGTGTGTGTGTGTGTGTGTGTGTGTGTGTGTGTGTGTGTGTGTGTGTGTGTGTGTGTGGTTATATATTGTATTTTTGTATTGTATTTTAAACAGAATGGACAGCTATAAATGCAGTGTAGTTTCACATTAGACAATGGCTCTAATACACACGGTGGGCTTACTTAAAATGGCACACACTATCCCTCTCTTTCATACACATAGACATGTGGCTGGTGAAGTGATAATGGTTTAACTGTCTGTGGTATCTCCAGGAGAAAGATAAGCTGGCAACAAGCTGGTAACAATATGCAGCAGCATCTGTGCCTCTTTATTAATCCCCCTCTTCCCTCTAAACTTTCTTTCTTTTTTGCATTGTATGGTAGTTCTTTCCTTTTAATTCCCTCCAACTTAGTCCCCTTCCTTTCTACTGTCCTTCCTTGCTTCTTTTATCTGTTCCTCCCCTCTTTCCTTTCGATTCATGGGTCCTAAATGTCTCTGTATGCCCTTCCTCAGCCAGATATTATCAGCCTCTAATCTTTTTGTCTTCTGTCTAGACTCTCCATGGAAGGTTTACCTATCAGAGGTCGATCCTGCGGTGACTGAGGTATCGGTGGGCGGTCTCACACCAGCCCGGACCTATCAGTTCAGACTTTGTGCTGTCAATCAAGTGGGCAGGGGTCAGTACAGTGCCGAAACGCAGAGGTAAGAGGACAGTATGCAAAATCTCAGACACGTGCGGTCAGTTACACGCATCTAGGACACACACTTATCACTACCAGTTCTGGTAAACACGTACTTCACAATATTTTTGTGAAGCTATACCACTATTGCACTGATGTTTGCCAAAAAAGCATGTAACCGTTTTTCTTATGTAGAACATGGTATGATTTGTGTGAAATAGTTTTTTTTTTTTTTTTTACCATTCCATCTCTTTGTAATAGACTTGGTCACACTGCCTTACACAAACTTAGAATGAAAAAACTGAAACATTTCTACAGTCAAAAGACATGGTTTATGCAATCGCACACACCCTAATTTGTGTATCTAAGTGTGTGAGTGTATGTATGTGTGTGATAGTGGGTATTTTATCATGAGGATGAATAAGAATGTGGGTTTCAAAATGGGGACGAAACAGGGATGGATTCTAACAAGGCGAGGATGAAGGGAGCAGTCCTTTTTGTTTAGAATCCATTTCCTTTGCAATGAGCAATTTATATTCATCACATCCATGCTGTAGATGCCTACGTGTTTGTGTGTATATGTGTGTATATTCCTCTGCCAGTCTCCTTCCACTGCACGTAGTGAACTAAGCAGCAAAAATAATGAAATTAACGGTTCTGTGTGTCTGTGTGTGCAAGAGTGTGTAAAAGGGGGTGTGAGTTGGCCTGAAAAATAAATAAATTGCAGTGCAGATGTTTTATGTGTGCACGCACGCGTGTGTTTGTGTGTGTGTGTGTGTGTGTGTGTTCATGTGCTTGCATGTTTATCCCAAGAGAAAACACTAATGGGGGTAATTATGATGCCTTAGCACTGATGGAACTGGATAGAGTGAAAGAGGGTTGAAGGAGGTGTGGCAGGACTCTTAACAAATTTGCCCCTGAATACACACATACACCAAATCTCTGACACTCGTGCACAATAGAACAGATGTGGCAGTGCACTATAAAGTAAAGACCCACATACTCACATAAACGTGATTTTGTCTGGCTGAGGAGAATGACCATTGGCAGATGCCAGTTGTGGTTCGGCCAAATAGACTCTCAGCAGTAACAGCAGCTGTGGACTTCATCAAACATTCACATACCTTGGTATACAGCAGTCTCCTTTCAGTTTCCGTCCCCTCATCTTGAATGTCTCTCTCCTCAGCTCTCCTTTTATTCAAAATGTTGCTCCCTGTTTTCTTTCATTGCCTTTCTTCTGAATGCACCATGTATTGTTTGTGTCCAGCAGCTATTTTGCTGCCTAGTCTACAGTCCAAGGCCCTGGAGAATAGATTGGATTGATCCTCTCCAAATGAATGACTGGCAGTAAGACAAGTCATCACTGGTCACTGTATCAGCCCAGATGGATGCCTCTCTTCTTCAGTGTTTGTTTCATACATAACCACATGCACTTTGTTTCTTATCTGCTGGACGTTTGCCTGGATAAGACATGCACACGGGCTTACAGATGCCAAAGCACGTGCTGCTCTTGTCACAGAGGGAGAGAGAAGCAGAGTGAAATGTCCTATAGACCGAGGGAATGTAACAGAGAGTGAAGAAGAAGCTTGTAATATTGATGACTAAAACCCTTATTAAAGTTTGAGCTTCCAGCTGCTTCTGCACTCACCCATTTTCTTCTCATCATGATTAGGATCTTTATCATAACAGTATTAATTAATACATTTTTTCTTGATCTCATTGCTACATCATTACCCTGCCTTTCTTTTCTTGCTTACCCCTTATCCAAGAGAGTTCTCAGGGGCACTGTATAGCAAGGACATATATCCTAAAAGACAGACTTCCACCAAGAGTACATGAATTAATGTGATCAAAGTTGAAAAACATTACCACTAAATGCAGAAACACTTTTCATGAATCCAATTATACCATCTGTAGTGTCACACACACAGATTTCTCCATGCATAACCTACACTCACAACACAACCATCTTTAAAGAGGAAGCAATAACAGAGGAAAAACAGATTATGCATAAATGCCTTGATCTCTGAGCATCATCACAACTGTAAGGCATCAGTCTCAATTCTTGATGCTTCTTTTCCTATTTTTTTATTCCAGCTGTTCAGTCAGAACCAGAGGACATTAAAATTCATCTCTCGGTGTGAGATATAATACCATTATGCACATACTGTAGAAGCATGTACACGCCTAATGTGCATGTAAATATAAAATATTTGCTTTAGGAGCTTCATAGATTTAAAATTTACAAGAAAATTAGCCCTTTGATATCATAATTATAAATTATATATCAGTTTTTAATTGTGGCCCAAGCCATGCTAAAGGTGCTCATATCACAGTGAATGATTTATTTACTTTGCACTACAGAGCAGAAACATCAGGACAATTGCAAAGATGGCTCACACTGAGAAAGGCTCTGCTAGATGAGGAAGAGCTCATTACAGCCTTTTTTAACAAAAAATGCTTATCATTTCTGTGTGTTGCTATAAAAACACAGAAAATGTAGCAGAAAATACAATAAAGATTCTCTTTTTTTTCTGTGTCCACAAATGCTGTGTAGCCCCTGTTAGTCTACATTTTTGAAGAGGAGGAAATAAGGTGCATCCAACTCCTACTTGTACCTGAGCAGACCCCACAGATATCAACGATGTAAGCAGGAATTACACAGGCACATTAATATAAATCTAACTCAACTAATTTATGCATGCTTTAAAGTATGTAGGGCTGCAGAAAACAAATAAAACAAAAAAGGTTTATAAAGTGTTGAATTTACAGCACATTACTCTGAACATTTTTAGTTATAAGCTGGAAAAAAATTCAGACATCATACAACAATAACCAAAAGCTTCTAACTTCTAATGTACCTTAGCTTTAGCTTTTTGTTACATTAGAAATTGACTGATAATACTGTTAGTTATAGGAGGCCAATACGATAGATTTACAGAACACAAAAATCAGTTTTTTTTGTACCTTTGCCAAACAAGGCATATGCAGTTACAAATTTACTAGATTAAATAAAATTGAAAATGTAGTCCTACGGGCTTACAGACGTGAGTGATATCACCTGAGGTTCCTGATGGGAATGTCATTAGTTTTGCCAATCGTTAATTTTGTCACGAACTAAAGTATTGAATAAATTGAAAGTTTTGAGCTTATTATGGTAATAGAGGAAAACTAAAGGGATAAAGTTCTTACAGTGTATCCTAAGAGGGACATTAATTTCTGTACTAATTCCATGGTCATTTATTTAAAATTTGTTGAGACATTTCACAAAAATCACAAATCATAAACTCATGGTTGCACTAGAGGAAAACCCATTCCATCTAACAGTCATCAAACAATGTAAGGCGACATGAGACAGAATTAAGTTTATTATATATTAACTGATTTTAACTAAAAGGTATGTGATCATTTTTTAATGGCTTCCACTTTGAAATATCTACATAATAGTCACTAGAACTAAGGACCAGCTTCTGCAAGAAGTTTGTTGTTTATTATCAGCAACACAGAAGGTACTCAGCTGTAACTGGCATCTACTTTCATCGATTACTCATTGTTTGTGAAAGCTCTAACCAGCCCTAAATTAGCCAAACCGAAAAACTGATGGACCTCTTAACAGGGAGCTAACAGCATTGACAAAAACTGTTTCATATAAAATTTTATTGTCCTATTTTGTATTTTAGATGAAAAATATTTTTTCCTTTTGGACCTCCAATCTTTAATGCTCTGCACACCATACTACAGCAATAACAAGAATATTTAGTGTCGCATTTGAATTGTTTTGAAGTATTGTTACTGGTATACAGTGAGTAAAATATCATTGACTTATCATGTACCATTGTGAATCCAAATATATCAGTTATGGAAACAAAAAACATAAAGCACATATACAGTAAAAAAAAATGTGTTCCACAGCCAGGTTTGATTCAGTGGGAAAATATCCCCAAAGTTCCCCCGACAGAGTCTCTTTAGTATGTCTGCCTCTATTTCTGCAGCTTTTAACCTCCGGCAAAACAGCACATTTAAAGCAGACAAGACTTAAAGTGTCAGACAAGAGGAAAATAAGCTCATCTATCCAGCTGGTTGTAACCAGTCACGTTATATCTGTTTTTTCTCTTTCTCTCTCTTCCTTACTATTATGCCTCTGCGGCATCAACAGCTGTTGCGAGCGGGGGGGGGGGGCATTATGATTTTGGGGTGTCCAAATGTCAATCTGTCATACATCCATGCATACGTACGTCCCATTTTTGTGAACAGGATCTCTTAGGAGCGCCTTGATGTCATTTCTTCAAATTTGACACAAACATTCACTTGGATAAAGTGATTGGATTTCGGTAGTCTAAGGCCAACCTCGAAAAACACAGTTTTGACCGCACCTCCAGAACTCATATGCTGATTATGACTTTAAAAAAAAAGAAACACCTCACACTTTCCCTTAAATTCCCCCGAAATATGAACAGACATGAATGTAAATGGCAACTTGACTGGTTGGCGAAAGCATACAAACGCAAGGCAGTAATTCGAGTTTCTGTTCCGCTGACTTCATATCTCTATTTTTCAGTCCTGGTGGACATCAATTTTACTATTATTTTTTAAATACAGGCAGACTTAACGTCCTAGTAACAGCATTAAGAGTCAGTGTGTTGATTTAGTTTGAAAGCCAGTGGGTACAAAACTGTGGAGAATGACACAGATAGAAACTTTTACTAATTCCCAAGGCATAGGGATGCACAAAATGAGTCCTGAAGAAAATGTCCTATTTTCTTTAATAACAAGGGACAGAGAAAACGTTATCCAGTGTTCAGGCAATGTGTTTTTTTTTGTTTGGTTGCAGTGCATGTATAGGTTGGGGTTTATATAGTTAATCCCCTGTGTCAAGTTGACCTCACCATGCTGAACCAACTGTATGAAAAATATCACCATACATGGTATTTGGAGAATTAAGGAAATTCACAAGGAGTGTCTGCTATAAAGTAAAAGTGCGTCAGTCTGCATTGGTGTTTGTGTGTGTGTGTGTATGTGTGTGTGTGTGTGTGTGTGTGTGTGTGTGCGTGCGTGCGTGCGTGCGTGCGTGCGTGTGTGTGCGTTTGTGTCTGTGTTCCATTTGCTGTCAAACGGTGGCTGACCGCATCTGCTCAGTACTGTATAGCTTTGTGGGTGTTTGTGTCACCGCTGCACAAACACACACAAACACTGTAGTGTGAGTTTGTGTGTGTGCATTAATGCGCTGCACAAACACACACAAACACTGTAGTGTGAGTTTGTGTGTGTGCATTAATGTGCGTCTACTACTTCAGTCAAAAGCAGTGGCATAGTTGAGGATTATATATACCCCAGTTCCAAATGGCTAAACTAATGCCCATCTCATTTACACAAGGCCCATTAGCCTACGAGTTTGTGTATGTGTGTAGATGTCTATTCCTGCAACACCTGGTGCTGTCTGTGCCTAACCTAATGGAAGTAAAGCACAGCTGTAAAACCACTGGCCTGCTCCATATATCCGCCTGCGCAAGTCTCTAGCTAACAACTTTCACACCCCTACACACCCCTACTTTCACACAAACACACACAGGTGCGCACACATTTATAGGCACATACAGATTCAAATACACAAATACAGAGAGACATACCATAGCTAATGGCTCAATAGCTTATAGAGAATCATTCAGGGAGAGATGGGGCACAGAGGGGAAATGAGGGGGTTGGAGAGAGAAGGTAATGTAAATCTCTAGACATAATCCATGGAAGGGAAAAGACCAACGGATGTAGCAGTCTGTCTTAAGCTGGGAGAAATTTGTTTGGTGTGTTTATATGTGTATTTGTGTGCATCTATGTGTGTGTGTGTGTGTGTGTGTGTGAGCACATATGGCTCTGATTACATTAGCTGAGCTGCTTAAACTAAAGCCAGAGGCTGACCAGCTCAGCCTGTGTGCTTTACCCAACTATGAGAGGGCTGGGAGCTTTAATCACGGGTGGGGCTGGGAGGGGAGGGGGGGGGGGGGTTACAGAGAAGAAGAAGAGGGAAGGAGATGAGTAGAAGATAGAAGGATGAAATAATTGAGGCCAAAGGACATGATGGATGAAAGTTTGCAGATGGGGAAGAAAAAAATAAACTAGTTCAAAATGTCAAAGAAAAGATGGGAAAAAGGTTCGGTGCAGATGCAGAAGAGGGGGAAAGAGGGCAGAGAGAGTGAGGGATCATAGTATCCCACTTGAAATAAATAGACAAGCTCTTTGCTCATTCTCCTCTAATAGTGGTTTAACTATCTATTGCTATCAAATTGTATAGCTGGTCTACTGGGTGATTGTTTTAGGGTTGGGGTTAAAATAGGAACAGGCTCAGACAACGATTGCCGAAAACGAAGAAATTAAAAATAAGCAAGAAAACCTGAGGTCAAAAGGAGCAGAAATAAAACTGAATGTACACCGTAATCTGCAATATACAGACAGAGGGCTTTTTTTTTTTTGTTCTCTGCTGCCAGTGAATACAACACAATAGTGATCCAACTCCTACTGAGTTCGTAAACGCTTTAGCATTTGTTGTTTTTAACACCCAGTGTCAGCTCAGATCATTCCCAGGAGAAATCCTCTGGTGCACTGGAAGTGATGCGTTAAACATTTCCATCAGCAGCAGCAGTGGTTTGTTTGAAATAAATGAACAATATAGCCAGAGATTGAAAACAAATGTTTTAAATGAAATTGCAAGATACACCAGGAGAACAAGGGACAGGAGACATGAGCACAGAATTCAGTGAGAATTCATCAGAGCTGCTTAAGCCTTGAGAAGATGCTCTATAATAAGTTGCAGCTCTGTCCCATATATCTCTCCGGTGAAGATGAAGACACTGGGGGAGGAGAATTACCATAAAATTTCATTTTAGCCTACTTTCCTAATATACTGTTCCTGTGCAAACTGTCCATATTAGTGATATTTTGCATGCCACCAGAAAAGGACAAATGCTGTGCTTACATTTCCTCAGCAGTGCTGATTTTCTCATTACAAGAGACCTAACAAGCTTAATCAGAGTCCTTTGTCTCTCTTGTTCTCATTTCTTTCTCTTTCTTTGTGTGTATGTGTGTGTGTGTTAGATTGATGCTAAGGGAGGAGGCACCCAGTGCTCCCCCGAAGAATATTGTGGCCAGTGGGCGGACAAACCAGTCCATCATGGTCCAGTGGCAGCCTCCACCAGAACCCCAGCTCAACGGAGTCCTTCGAGGATATGTACTTAGGTATACATACACACAGAAACATACAACCATACATGTATGGCTTTATAGTATTGCCAATGACAATTCTTGACTTTGAATGTTCTGAAGGTGTTCATAAATTTATTTTTATTTTATTTATTTAATTATTAATTCATTCGTTCATTCATTTTAATTTTTCATTTTTTTACATATATAGTCAATTTTTTGGGGTCAAAATATTGGTTCCAGATGTTTGGGGACACAGTGCCCACTCGCTGGGCTAATGGGTAACTGCAAAAACATGAGCCAGCCAGGCTACTTCTTGTCAGTCACAATAGCATTCCAAGCTTTCTATTGTCACTGTACTGTGCGGTTCAATCTACCTCAGCATTTTGTCCTTGGGATTGTATGTTATTTAATTCAGTGAAGAGTTATAAAAGAAGGTAGATAAAGCTCTCTGAGCTAGCAAACTTGCTGATGGCCATTAAGCAGCCTTGTTAGCATACCTCTTATATGGCACAGTTTAAACTCCAACAGAGGAAGTTAGATAAAAGGGAATCATGCCTCACAACTAATAAGCTACGTTAGCTGACCCTTAGTTCTCTCATAGATCAACACTGTCAAGAAGGTTTGCTGATGGTCAATTGGACCCTTGTTGAACTCAACATGAAACATCTGAGCGGATTTACTTCACAAACAAATTTACTAATTGCTATAGTTCGATTGAAAGTAATTGAATTTGCCACGAAATGTTTGTTTTTTTGAAGTATACAGGTGTTTCTTAGACAGTATTTGAATCAAGATTCTTGACAATACTGAAGCTTCAGAGACACAGCAGAATTGTTACGAAACTTAAAAAATTCTCAATTCTGATTGGCTGGAAGTTGTCAAATAATCTTTAGTCAGAGTTTGTAGTAAGAGTATAATCGGACACTTGTGATGCATTTTGTTGGCAGCTCTAAATAACTGCCACTAGTATTAAACTTTAGCGACATTTCAAGAGCTTTGACCTAGTGGTATTTGTATAACCAAAGTTTCCTGTGAGAACCACGCAAATTCAATTTCAAATGTGATTGATATTTGGTTTAGCGCTTACCATTATCTCTCCCCTGCCTCTCCACTTCACTTCTACACTGTCACTGACAGTAAAGGCTTAAATGCCACAAAAAATAATATTAAAAAAAATCAACTAATGCAGAGAGGAGGAAAGAGAGGGCATCAGAAGTAACGTAACAACCTGTCTGGTATTATCTCACACATAATGTACACTCACTCAGGTACTATTTCCTATTTAAAGGCTTTTTACAGAATGTTCTAGAGATGCCTATTCTTCCACATAGTCAGATGAGGACAGCAATTGTTCTGTGCAAAAAACAGAGTGGCTACTACATTAGGTGGTCATGTACAGAAAAATTCCTTTGTTGTTATCTTTCCCTCTCTTTGTCCCTGTCACACACATACCCTCACATACACACACATCCACGCACAGATGTGAGTATTCTTTTCAGATTCTCTGGCTGCCCTTGGTCTGCTGTCCTTCATTTTGGTGTCTGTCTAAAGTGTGACACACTGTGTATAATCAAACTGTCATTAGTTCCCTCGAATTTGCATATGATTGTAGTAGGAGTTATCAGGTCTTTATCCCCATTCACTGTGTTATCTGCCCGCACTTCCGAAATCAGTTGAAAATAGACACGCATACTCGTACAGCTGCACTGTATCATTTAAGCTTTATAGGAAAGAGCTTCCACCTGCTGTGCACCCCTTCTGATTATCCTTCCTCCTTGTATCAGCCGGCAGATCCTCATTCCTATCTTCGCTCACTTTATTTCCTCTGTCACTCTCTGCCCCCCCCCCCCCCCGCCCCCCGCCCCAGTTTGAGTGTCGCTGTGTCACATGGAGATAGCGGACAGAGGGGTTGTTTTCTCTCCACTACAGAGATCCCATGTCAGCTTGCAACGCCCTCTGACTTTGTCTATTTGTTTGCGTGCATGGGTTTGTTCCTGCGTGTTGTGTATTAATATATAACATGTATGATAGAGCGCTGACTCAGCTAGTGAAACACTGGAATATCCTGTTACAGTGGATAGGTTCCATATTAAAATGCTGACATGTGGATTATTACTCCATTCAGTCCCATCAGATATGTACAATACGTAAGTGGTATTACACCTGCCCACCTAGTCAGGTCATATATCCTTGTAAGTGGACATTTATATCACATGTATTAAAGCAATAGCCTTGAAGGTGCACTGTTATGAGATGTCTAAATGGCGTTGAAGGATTTTATTCTATAGGTATTCTGATGTGATTCAAGTGACTTCACACCAATAGATAATCTTTAAGCACAGTTTTTCTGCCTCACAAACAGCCAACATAAATCACACGAAAAGAAAGTGATATTTTTGTTCATTTAAAATGTGTATTCAGACCTATAAGGGAAGCACATTGTTATGACTTTATATTTTTATTTAATAAATTCCTTTTGCAAAGTAGTTAAAGGGCTGAGGATGCATTTCTATGTTTACATTTGCTTGTATTAGATTTCTTTCCTAAATGTTTTTTTCTAAAGCAACTTACATTTTTTGCTCATGCATACTGTATAGATATATCAGCATAAATTCTGAGTTTATTTTCTTTCTCAAGCACACTCTAAATCTAGGTATGGAGAGCCAGAGACTAAACCAGCAACACTGAAGCTGTAATATTTTTCACATGAGCATACATTTTTCTTTCTCACTTGTTTTCCTACAAATTTACAAGTGTGTCTGTATGTGTTTGTAGGTACCGTCTGGCAGGGCTGCCAGGGGACTACCAGGAGAAGAACATCAGCAGCCCAGAGACCAACTACTGTCTGCTGAAAGATCTGATCATCTGGACTCAATACCAGATCCAGGTGGCTGCCTACACTGGAGCCGGCCTGGGCGTCTACAGCAGCCCTGTTACTGAGTACACTCTGCAGGGAGGTGAGTAAAGATGCATGCAGTTTTGTTTGTTTGTTTGTCTGTGTGTGTTTTTTTTTTCATTCATGGAGGGCAATTTACAAAGATATTCATAGATATTATATTAATAGTCAGTCCATGCATACATGCCTATACTCAAATATTGGTGTTCTTGAGAAACATTCTAGTAGCATTATCTTTCACTTTATTACTGTGGTAATTAATTGCCCAAAAGGAGCTTTTCTGTGCTGTTATAGTCCTTAAATTGTGGATCAAAATAGACTTCATATCTGGGCAATCCCATATTAAGTGCACACATGCTCATACTTTTTTAAATTATGATAATAAAGGGGGAGGAAATGTGTGTCAGAAAAAATTGGAGCTGGAAATCTATGAATAGATTTATAATTGATTTTGATTAATGATTCAAATTTTGAGATGAGACAGCATTAGACTCCTGTCTGATTAATAGATTGTTGCCAGTTATTTATGTCAAAATAAAAGGCTTTGGCCACACCTGGCGAGGAGACAAGTTATATCCTATTTCTTATACAAGTTAGATGCAAGATGTCCACATCTGGAATCTTTGATTTTATAGTCAATGAGTGGATAAATAGGGAGATCATTATTAAAGAGACTCTGTGCTTGAGTAATAGACTTTAGCTGTGGATAGAAACAAAAGGATGTTCCTGGTAATTGGTTTGTGCTCTTGACCTTCATTGTTAATAACCCAGCTGGCACCGGACATCAGTGTAATGTCTGACAGACATTGGACTTTAACGACTGTAACGTGGGACAGACGTTAAATTTTAATGGAAAATGTAAATGTGGGCTAATTGACACTGTGACATTTAGCAGATATTGAGCAGACGTTGGGTTTTGGTCACCCTACCTAGAATGTCAATATTCCATCTCAAGATGGAGGTGGCTAGGAAAAGTACAAGTACAAAGACCATAGGCTTTCTACCTAAATAAAGTCACTTCATATAGGTTGCTGGCATGTGATCATGCCTTTGGATTACACCTCCATATTTACCAGTTTCCCACAATTTGGCTCTACCAAGCCAGATATTTGCTATGGGTAAATATATATTTTGATTCAGTTGTGAGGACTCACATATCTAAAAATGAACACGATACACAGAGACCTTCAGGGTGGTATTGGTGTTTAAGTAGACCGTTCTCGTCTATTTTTACTCTTTTGGGTAGTGATAAAATAACTAAGATCACAGTTATAAGCAGCCGCAATTGAGGTATCTCCACAGGCTGGCAGACTTCACTTTCGATAATGGGATGAGGAACTCAGCTTTGAGAGGAGTCAGTCGATGCAGTTCAGACCTGAGTTAAATTCACCCCTGAGGCATGCCCTCAAAGGCATACCAGCTTCAGCTGACTGTGAGGAGACCCCAGGGGCGACCCAGTACATGCCGGAGGGACTACTTCCCCCATCTGGTTCAAGGAGCACCTTGGGATGCCACAGGATGAGCTGAAGGGAGTTGATGGGCAAAGAGTGCCTGTACTGCTCTATAAATATATTATATGATGCATAATGGTGTGTTGATTGTAATAAACATGGCTGCACAGGGGAACACACTCTCAACTCTTCAAATGTAAATCAATGAAATGATTGTGAAAGTGAAGAATGTAAGTGAAGATTGTAAAGAAAGACGAGAGGAAGTAGTTGAAGGGGTAAATCTCCTTTAAACACGTGCTCTTCTCTTCCTGACATTTATTCCAACAGTAAATTATCATCATTACAGATGGGCTCAGCCACACACACATACCCCCGCGCACACATGCGCACATAAAACTCACAGTCATTATTACAAGAGTTTAGGACAGGTTTATAGACTCAGGAGAGGGAGTTAGGCTCATTAATTATTCTAATGTGGTTTAGTCGGAGTGTATGCAATGAATTGGGCATTTTCTCTCTCTCTCAGTATCTCTGAGACTATGTGGTTGAACTCAGTGGTAGACTCAGATAACACTCCTCTTTTCCGCTCTCTCACATATAGCCATACATGCATACTAAGATCCCCCCCCCCCAGAGGACAGAGTTTAGTGTTTTATCTGTAGCTGTGAGCTGAGAGGGGTTAGAAGCCAGTCCCCAGGAGTACAGTCAGTGTGGTGGGGGGAGAGAGAGCATCTTTAATATCAATTAATCTTCCATCTCCCTCCTCTTCTCATCCCTTGGTTCAATTTCTCTCAACCGTCTCTTGCCTTCCATTTTTCACCAGTTTATGTGTTGGTCTCTGCTCCTTCCACTCTGTACACTCTCCTCTCGCTGTGTATTTGTGTTTTCTGGCCTCTCTGGCTCAAATATAAAATGTAAAGGGCACTCCCATCATGCAACAGTACATGATCACTCTGTGGCTTTCTAGCATCAGCGTAATCCCTTTACAGTGTAATCACCATAGCACAGACTCATTTCACAGTTACACTCTTCCTGGCTCTAGCATTATCATGGATCTTCTTTCTTTCACTGACCAGCTGATAGATTCACTTGCAGAGACACATTCAGGCACTGACATGGGGAAAGTGAGAGTGAAAGTGAAAGAGCTGAACACTACATGTTGAGCCCTTGTGTACCATACTTACCTCCTTCAAGCTTCCTTTTTTTAAATTGAACAAATGACCTACCTTCACATAGAAAAAAACTGCGGTTTTTATTTTTTATATTTTTCTGTGTATTTGTTAAGTGTAGCAATGTAGGAAATATATAGTAGTAATGTTGGTGTGCTACGATTCCAAAACAATAGTGAGTAGATGCTTTTATCACAGATACAATTAGGTTCATAAATATTTGGAGAGTGGCATAACAATTGAAATTTTTGCCTCTGTACACAGCTATAACAGACTGGAATTCAACTTTAATTTAAGGGTTTTATAAAAATTTTACTTTAACCATTTAGGATTTGCTACCATTTTTATACATAGGCCTTATTTTCAGGGGTTCAGAAGTAATTGGACAATTGAAATTTTATCACTTTCATGGCCAGGTGTGGCCTGTTCCCTCATTATTTCATGACAAATGAAGCAGCATTTGCATTTTCATGTGCATTTGCATATGCATTAGCTTTTCTTCTGAACTTTTAATATACCTTCCGTGGAAGTGTCAATGCAAATGAAGGAGGCCATCATTAGTCTAAAAAAATTTCAGGAGTGGCCAAATCAACAGATGGGTAAATTCTTCAAAAGAAGCAATGCACTTGTGAGCTCAGCAACACCAAAAGGCCTGGACAACCACAGAGGATGACTAAAGTAGAAGATCAGTGAATCTTTTTCTTGGTGAAGAAAAACCCTTCATGACATCTGGTCAGGTCATGAATAATATCCGCGAGGTAGGTGAATCATTATCAGTCTACAATCAAGAGACGTCTTTATGAATGTAAATACAGATGGCTTACCAGGGAGTGCAAATCTCTGGTAACACTTAACAACAGAAAGGACAGATTAGACTTTACCAGAAAAACATGTAAAGAAGCCCACCCAGTTCTGGAAGAAGATTTTCTCGACAAACGAAACCAAGATTAACTTGTACCAGAATGATGGGAAGAGAGGAGTATGGAGAAGGAAACGAACGACTCATGATTCAAAGCCACCACATCATCTGTCAGACATGGGAGACAGTGTTATGGCATGGTCATGTATGACTGCCAATGGAACTGGGTCACTGATGTTTATTGATGATGTGACTGCTGATAGAAGCAGCAGGCGGACTTCTGAAGTGTATAGAGCTCTACTATCTGCTCAGATGCAGCCAAATGCTGCAAAGCTAATAGGATGTTGCTTCATAGTACAGATGGATAATGACCCAAAAGTTCTGGAAAAGCAACCCAAGTGCTTCTCAAGGCAAAGAGGCGGAACACTCCTCAATGACCAAGTCAGTCACTTGATCTTAACCAAGTTGTAAATGCCTTTTACTTACTGAAGACAAAACTGCAGGGAGATAAGACCCACAGATAACCAGCGACTTAGGTTGGTTGCAGTTAGACCTGGCAAAACATCTCAAGGGAGGAAACTCAGCATTTGATGGTGTCCATGGGTACCAGTCTACCAGTCTTCCAGTCAGAGACTACAGAGGATTTTTTTCTAAGTATTAGAAATTATCCTAATATGTATAATTATATTGGTATGCCAAATTAATTCTGTTCTCCTGAAAATGAATGACTATGGCTGTAATTCCTAAACGGTTAATTTTTGTGACCCCCCCCCCCCGAATTAAAGCTAAAAGTCTACCCTTCTATCAGGTCTTTATTCATTTGTTTTAAATCCTTTGTGGTTGTGTACAGAGGCAAAGTTTAAAAAGTTGTATCACTTTCCAAATATTTTTTAACCTTAGTGTAAATAAATGTATATGCATATCCGAATGTAAGTTAAACAGACACTCCACTGATTTAACCATGGAGTTTACACACCAATGCTAAGAGTTCTATGCAGCTATTCCAGAGGGAGATTTCCATGGTTTGAAGAAATGATCCTGGTCATTTCAGTGTTACTTCACCAAAGTTATTTTGATTTTGGCTTCAGAATATTTTTAACAGAAAGCCTACATTAAAAAACAGGTGTGGGTTTTGGACCCTATTAGCAACTCAAAAGCCTATTAGCAACTTTTGTGGTCCTGCATGGAAGTGCAACACTAAATTGTTGGAGTGCCCATTGTAAGATAATACAGATCAAATATCATGATTCTTGTATCTAATACATTGTATACTTCTTTAAATAAATCATGATGTACTATGCAGGGATATCTCTGGGTAATAAAGGTTGATAGGGCTCCTCCAGGGTCAGGATATTAATGTGGCTATAGGAGTGAACCAACAAATCCAGTGAGTGAATCTAACTTTCTGTGGCCTCTGTATGGCCTCCTGACGTCACTGACTGAACGGGTTAATAGATTCAGTTTATCCTTTTAGGTGTCTTGATGAACCACCCTTTTATCAGAATCAGTTACTGATGGGTCAGTACCCTAATCTCACTCAGTCATTCTGAAACTTATAATATGCAAAACACATAAATGCAAAACACAATAGATGGGATGGTTTTTATAGAGAAATTAGGTCCTTTTGCAGTAGAGAATAAAAGGGTAGGTTTGGCATTTAGTTTTTGCAAGCTTAGCTGAATTTTTTAATTAAAAAATGGACTCATGGACTTCATGTCTCAACATGAAATATTGAAATATGGTGCTGTGTGAGATATTTAAAACAACTACTTCTCAAAAAAGTAGAAATATAAATCTGAAAGCTGTTTATTTCTGCAGCTCCAAGGCTGTTGCTGTCTATGTTTTTCCAGTGTATCTGAGAACTCTTCCTCTTCCTCTTGGTGGACCCATTGCAGCTAAATATTTTGTGTATGTTTATCTGTCTCTAGTTCCCACAGCCCCTCCGCAGGAAGTAGAAGTCGTAGCTATCAACTCGACCACCATCCGCTTCACATGGAACCCTCCGCCTCAGCAGTTTATTAATGGCATCAACCAGGGATACAAGGTATGCCTCTAAACGAGCGTGGATGTAATGAGACTAAACTATTTAAACATTTGCATAAATTTTAGTAAAGTTATGTCTTATGTACTTAAAAACAAAGAAGTTTTTTTTTTTTCATATTTGCAGGCTCTTGCCTGTATTTTGCATGAGATGGTAATTTTTTCTTCAATTCTAGTTAGTTGGGGATAAAAATGAATGTAATGTAATGAATGTAAATTAAAACAAAATTTTTTAAGATAAAATTATTTTAAATGTTCAAAATGTCTATTTAAAATCTAAAAGGTCATATCCCAGGATGCACTTTCTTGCTTCTGTTTAGCCATACACTTAGCTTAGCCAAGTGTTGTGAGGTATAGAGAAAAGGTAGGATGAAACATGGAAAAAGAAGAAGGCGAGAAGAAGATGTGAAAACAGGAGGAAGCGACAGGAGGAAAATAAGAGAAAATAATAAAGAAGCTGTGCACAGGATAATGGGGAACAAAGTGAGAGTGAGGCATTGAATAGTGTAAGTGATCTATGCTGTACAGTATGTACTAGTTTTGGTATGTTATTATTCTTCACTTCGTTGTGACAACCAACCCCCAAGGAACTGATTAACATGACAAAGAAGACATATCACATTCTTGCTGTGCGTCACTGGATCCTTATGTGCATTTGTAAGTGTGTTTTAGAGAGTGTAAATGTTGGTATCTTTGTTGGTTGATAAATACTATATGGTTTCCGATGTTGTCTTTGTATATCAGGCTCTAGCACTGCAAATCAGTGGAGCCTTTCAAGGCTGCAGCACACGTGGGTGTGCGTCTTCGGGTGTGTTGTTCTGGTTAGAGGACAGTGGATAATGATATTAATTAAAAGAGGATATGAAGCAAAGCCTCATCTCATTTCATCCCCCCACAGATCAGTGACTATATACAATAACCCTAATAATATAGCTGAAAACTGATTACCTGAATGAGAGCCAGTTCTGACAAGTTTCATGTCTTCCATTTACATGTCCTTGACACTAACTTACAACTTACTTGAGATTTGTAGGCGTTTTTAGAAACACAGACTTCAGTTATTGGAGAACTAATGTTGTTATCTATGTGTTGATTCTTATTGACTCATAAATGAGGTATATTGAGACCATACTAAAAATGTTTTTCATTGAACAGATTGCATTTTGCCTGAATTCTAAAGGCTCATCTTCAATACAAAATGAGGATTTACAATAAATTATTGTAAATCAAAAACACAAAAACATTTGTAGAAACAATTGTCACTTACCAGCCCAGTAAAAAGAAACCTTTGAAGTATTTTGAACTGGTTTATCCTAGACCTGAGGTAAAATGTATGGCAGCAGAAAGATCAAACTGTGACCTTTCCACACCATTCAATGGTACTAGAACCGAGTTTGGTTCTTCTAAGGACAGCACCGAAACCATATGTGTTCCTCAGCACAATTTGGGCTTCCATTGCAATTGGTTCGGAATGCATGTGTCCCTATAGCAACAGCAGAACCAATCTTCCCAGCACCCTGTAAAAGTGGACCAGCATCAGATGCCTGAGGGTGCCAGATCAGCACTCTTTTACTGCAACCAAACTGTAGTGTGCTGATAATAAATTACAACAGAAAACCTTATTTTACCATGACAGACTGGGTGCAGTGCATCATTCTTAAGCCAGAGGGAAAAGCAGCTATTCAGCTGTCTCTGGGTATCACCAGCTTTTTCCTAAAAGCAGTGCGTGATTTTTGGTTGGTTGATTGGTTCCTATTTCAGATAGTTTGGATAATATAAAATAGTGTGTATGATGGAACAGCGTTTACAGTGTTAATCCTAAAATTTTATAAATTTTGCAATATCCTTATTTCATAGTTTCACTCAAAGTGATTCTTTATATATATATCAGGGGGCTGTGCAGCTACAAACCACAACACCCAAAATCTCAGGATGGTTTTCCAGCAAAAACCATACTAACTGAATAAACAGTAAATAAAATTTAATACAGCTCTGATGAATCCTTAGGTTGTGTCCAAATAACTTTCTAATTCACTCATTCTCATCTCCCTGTATACTGTGATTCAAAGGTTTAATTTGTAGAGAGCCACAAATTGAGATTTTAGACACTTATTAAACATCAACATGTTGCATCTTCACTGACTGATGTAGAGATTTTTGCATCCCAAAAATGGGACACATTGTGACACTGTGATCATAGTACTGCTGTACTACTCCTTTTTTCCTTCCATTGTCAGTATTAGGGCACATGTATTGTTGTATGAAAAAAGATTAGCAAGAACTGATTTAATGTAGTAATTTCATTGTAATACATAAACTATCATTTTCTAATCATCAAGCACTTTATTAGGGACACCAGACTAGTAATACTAATGCCATACATTCCATAAGATGTCAGTAAATTTTCTTTTGAGATCTTGCTCCATGTTGACACAGTTGCATCACATAAGTTCTGCAGATTTGTTAACTGGACATTCCTGCAGCCAATCTGCCATTCTATCACATCCCAAAGGTTTTCTAGTGGATTTAGTTTTGGTGATTGCGGAGGCCATTGACGTGTGCCCGGAAAAAATTGCCCAAACCATAACTCTACCAAAACCAGCCTGGGCTGTTCACACAAGACAGGTTTGTACCATGAATTCATGCTGTCAACGCCAAATTCAAACTCAGCCATCTGCGTGCCCAAGCAAAAATTGAGCTTCACCAGACCAGGCTATGCTTTATACCCAAATGTCCAGTTTTGGTGAGCCTATGCCCACTGCAGCCTCAGATTTCTGTTCTTAGTTGACAAGATTGGAGGAACTCGATGTGGCTGCTATAGCCCATCCACCGAAAGGGTTGACATGTTATGCATTATGAGAGGCTGAACTGCTCACAGTTTTAAAGAGTTGTTATCTGAGTTAATGTAGCCTTTTCAGTCCACTCCAACCATTCTGGCCCTTTTCTTCTGACCTCTTTCATCAACAAGGCGTTTCTCTCTGCAGGACTACTGCTCACTGGATGTTTTTTGTTTTCGGCACCATTTTGAGTAAACGCTGGAGACTTTTCTATGTGAAAATCCCAGGAGATGAGCAGTTTTAGAAATACTCAAACCAGCCTGCCTGCACCAACAATCATACCACGGTCATTTTCACTAAGATCTCATTTTCCTCATTCTGATGTTCGATGTGAACATTAACTGAAGCTCCTAATCGTATCTGCAGGACATTATGCAACACATGATTGGCTGATTGGATAAGAGAGTGAATAACCAGGTGTACAGTTAGTGCTGATAAAATATTTTGTCAGGTGTTCAAATCTTACCAGCTAAGGCAGTGGTAGATATTCTCTTAACATAGAATTTGGACAGAATATACGAGTTCTCCGGCTTTTCAAAAATTCTATTTTTTCCACAAATATCTTAAAGCCTCTATGTAAAAGTATATTGTATAATTGAGGCTAAAGGAACACACAAACTTGCCTGGAAGTAGTGGGGAACCTCCACTCTAAAGAAACTCCCTAGTGTTGGCCCCATTGCATTATCAGGGAATTAGTAAACCTGTTTGGCCTGTGAAGCTCCCTTAAGGCCAGCATGGTCACAATTCCGCTGGGTTTTATTCAGTGACAGCATTCAATAAATTTCAAACAATTATTCCAACATTATTGGCTAATGGCAAATATAGTAGAAGGTGTGGCTACTATTAAGCGTTCTTAAAGTTGTATGCTGCCCATGTACAGTTATAGTAGTGATTTATACTGTACAGCATCAGTTTGGAGAAAATTACAGGGGTTTGGGTTGCACACTAAATGACATCAGTAAGACAGCTTATAAAAACAAGGCTGTTGACTAATTAACAGTGTTAGTTGTTACTGTCATTTACTGAAGTGGAAAACACCTAGAATACATTGGAGCGCTGAGACAGTGAGTACATGAGCTGTAAGACATTAGGTATACAGGTCAGAGTTTTTGGAGTGGATAAATAATGATGCATCTTTACTTTCCACACCCACAGGCCATTCAGCAATAACAAATATATAACAACATGCCATTTGAGGGACATTTTGAATTATATTATCATATAAATCAGGTCTGTAAACAAGTTTGTTTTTTTTATAGTTGTTGGTTGTTTTTTTTGCATTTACACACCACTAACCCATTAGACTGCGTAGTTCTGATGAAAAATTTGCTCAAAGTTCACATATTTGCCATTTTTTTAATAATATAAATATCGGCACCATAACACAGTGTTGCCCATGGCCTATCTCTCTTTATGAATATGTAAGTGTATGCTCTTCATTGTTGTTTCGTGGCTAAAGCAATAACACAAACCAAATTATTGTGACCTACAGTTCCGACTACAAATCAAGTTTTACAAAAGAGACAAATTAACCTTTCATTGGGTGTTTAGTTAGACTTATAATCAAACTTAGTGTTTGTCCTCAGATACTGTCATGACTGGTGGTAGAAATTTATTTTAAGGGGAACGTTCATACGTAAATAAATGCTTAGATTTTAATTCATTTTAAATGCAGATAACTTTTCCTCCAAGTGAGACATGAATATTGTTTTTTGATTCTGACAAATTTTGTAAATAGCATTTGGCGGTTTTGAACTTTAATGACAAAAACCCTTGGGTATCAGCCCAATTTGAAAAGATTATTCCATATTATATTATATTATATTCCATACTGTTGTACAAATAAGCTTTGTGTCATGAATGCAGCCTGAATATCAAGATTTGGATTCAGTAGCCTGAAGCTAACACTGTTGAGTCAGATTAATGATTTTAAGAAATATGGAAAAATAAACACCAAACAAATAACTGGGATGAACATTTTAGGTGCAGTGTTGACCTGTCAAATTCATTAGTTTTTATATATTACTTAGATGTCAACAATGGCGCTTTTTTTTTTCATGTAACACAGCTGCTAGTCTGGCCAGAGCAGTCTCCAGAGGACGTAATAGTAGTAACCATCACCCCTGACTACCCCGGCTCACGCCATAAGGGATTAGTCAGTGGACTCAAGAAATTTACCTGGTATTTTGGCACCACCCTCTGTTTCACAACACCTGGAGATGGCCCCCGCAGCCCACCCACCCTGCTGCAGACACATGAGGACAGTGAGTATACACAGGCGCGTGCACGCACACACACACACACACACAGTAAAATTTTAATAAACCAAGAACACAACTCTTACAACACTATCAGTGTCTCCTATGAATAATAATGAAGGTGTATTGACTTGCTATGTGTTCAGTCCAGCTGTTTCTATCAGTGGGATACACACCTGTGTCCACGCCATCTACACTCCAACATCTCGTGTTTTCTCTTGGGCTTCTACTCACTAGGTTTTGTAATTTTTCATCCCTTTGTTCTTAGTTTTCCCCTCCATCTCCCTCTTTATTGTTCCTCCACTGTGTCTTCTTAAAGGGAATTGATCCATGTTTTCAGTCATACTTGCATTTATAGCCTACTATTCCATAGATAATCATAATAGTGGCCACTCCCGCTTGTGAGTACACATGCACACAGTTGCACAGTCAAATAAACACAATAGCCTATAGGTAGACAGACAAGCAGTTATTACCAACCATGCACGTCACATACACACACACTCACCCTGGCCATGGACAGGTATTGATTGGGTGCTGGGTTTGTTGAAGGGTTAACAGTGGGTGTAATTCTTGCTTGATGATAGCTTTCTGTGTGTGTGTGTGTGTGTGTGTGTGTGTGTGTGTGTGCATGCATGCATGCATGCATGCATGCATGCATGCATGCATACCTATCTAACGGTGGGTGGACTTGTAGGACCAGTTGTTATGCTCAAACTAACTTTGAACCATTGGGCCAGCAGGCAAATTTTAGGAGGGCCATGATTGGTTATTCTGTAAAAATTCTGTATTTATTTTAACTTAATTTTAGCCAAGAGGGGACCTACAGATATACTCAGCTCTGCCTCTGCAGACTGGAGCAGGGATTTTAACGACTTATTTGCAAACATAATTTTTTCACACCCCTCCACAGTATGAATGGCTTGCTGCTCCATGCAGGCTTCCAAAACCTCATGGCAGCCATTTAAAAAAAAACTACATACTGAAGGAACCAGTCTCCTTAAAGATTTTCTGTTATCATTTTTGTAAGACAAGGGCCGATGCAGTGTCAATTGATAAATAGTAGAATTATACTATGTGTCTATATCTTCCTGTTCTCTCAAAACTGTTCACAATGTTGCAGCTAAAATATTAGCCTCTTAGGGTTTTCCACAACATAACCCTCTGCTTCTATCTCTCTGTAAGCACCTGAGTGACTCAAAACTTGAGCGCAATCCTCCTACTCCATGGACTATTTAAATGAAGACAGTTGAGCTGTGTTTTTTATTGGTCTTCAACTGAATCCATAACATCAAAGCTACCGAATAGTCCTCATATTCTTTCAGTCTTTTTTCTAGGTACAGGCCCTCTTACTACAGTGCCTTTCTTCTTGGCCACCATGATCTGCAAAAGCCGGGCCTAACTTTTCCTTGGACAGCACACAAAGGAACGACTGTAAAGAAAAAGAGTGAAACAGTTCCTAACTAAATAGCTTAGTCTTTTAGAGGACTGCTTCTTTGGAGTTCTGAGCTTTGAATTTTTATGAGTTTAAGGGAGTTTTTAAGTCCAACACAAAAACTGAAGACTCAAAGACTCTAAGAAATACAGCTCATAGTTGTCTGACAAAATGGTTCAGGATGCTTTGAAATTTAGAGGTTGTGGGCTCAATTCTTTAGGTAACTTGAAGAGCACAGACACAAAAGCTCTAACAAACACAGCTCAAAGAAGAAGCAAAAAAAGTGTCTTACCAAGTTTTGAGGCTGTAGTTTCAACCCTTGGTTAATTTTTAAGTCAAACATGAAGATGAAAGACTGAAGGACTCTCAGAAATGGAGCTCAAGTATCTGAACAAATAACTGAGTGAAATGTATCGAAAACAAACTTTCCTTTCTGTTTGTTCAAAATGACTTGAAATAGTAGTTCAAAATGGTTGGCGAGTCCACCATTGGTAAGGTAGGAAACCTGTGTGTGTGTGCGTGCATGCATATGTGTGTCTGAATATATGTCTTTCTATGGTTGTGTGGACAAATTTTGGTTCGAAACCAACGTTAGGACATTTTGGGTTCAGATTAGAATAAGGTTTAGGTTAGGGTTAGGGCAAGGGTTGGGGCCTAGGCTTTCAGTTGTGATGTGAAGGTTAGAGTTAGGGGCTGGGGAATGCATTATGTCAATTAGTGTCCTCACAACTAACATAAGCATCCTGTGTCTCTGACTGTGTGTGCGTATGAGTGAGTGAGTGAGTTATTATGTGTGACTATGGGTGTGTGTTATTGAATGTCTCAGATGAATAGCTTAATCGCTCTGCAGGGAGAGAGGTTAGAGAGCCATGGATGAAATGAGAAATGACAGGCATGCGTGCACCTGAGTGTGTGTGTGTGTGTGTGTGTGTTGGTCAACACACATTTGATTAGGAGATGGTGTGTGAAGTTGAAGAGCAGCAGGTAACAAGCGTCATGGACAAAAGATGTTTGTTTGTGTGCAGGACTGTCTAAAATCTAAAATTTTCTGAAATAAGATTACCGTTAAATAGTCATAATATAACCAATGTTATCTGATTTAGCTGAATTTGTTTTCTTTTTTTCTTTTTTTTTTCTTTTTTCTTTTTTTTTTCCTCCAGCACCTGGCCCCGTTCGTCACCTGAGCTTCACTGAAATCTTAGACACATCGCTCAGAGTCAGCTGGGCAGAGCCTGAAGACAGGAACGGTATCATTACCGGTAAGAGCATTACAACTTGACAGCACAACTACAAGAGTGTCCCAAAACTACAACAGTTCCTGTTTTCCTCCACCAGCTCCATCTTCACTCCATAATTGAGAAACTTCCACTTTACAATGTTATTTTCAGCACCATTAAGTGTCGTGATGGATGAATCTTAAATCAGCTTGAGTCAGTGTGCAATTTCGAGAAAGTAAATCACAAAATGAATCGATAGAATATGCCCTTTGTTTCCAGTTAAAAGGTATTCTTCTCAGGTGGACAAATATAGAGTGAAGAATGACTAATTAAAGTAAAGGAGGGAAAAGCATCCCCTTGAGGCAGGCAGCAGTGAGGGAGGAACCATACAACTCCTACAATTTCCTCAGTATTCTCCACTTAGTCACTTATTTTTCAGTCTTGACTTCCACAGATATCCCAATGTCTCTGACACTGTTTATGTACAACTGATTCATCATCAGCTAATCCCTTCTCTCCGCAGCTTGTCTTCTCAAATTATCTCCAACATGCCCTCATCCCACGCCTCCCAACACTCAGGGTGTTGTTTCTGTGCTGCATCACAGAGCCCAAGCACCCCCCCTCCCAAAATCGTTTTTCCTTAGCTTCTCCATGGCTCTTTTAGACAATGGTGTTGGTGAACACGACAAGCTGCTGTGAATTAAGTGATTATGTACATAGTGTGTGTGTGTGTGTGTGTGTGTGTGTGTGTGTGTGTGTGTGTGTGTGTGTGTGTGTGTGTGTGTGTGTGTGTGTGTGAATGAATACGTGTCTGTGTGCTGACATTGCTGCAAAATGTCCAACACTTATCAGACACCTACACAACAAGACCACAGTCTAACAGCACAAGGCTGCAATGCCTTTGCAGCGAGCTTACAAACTCAGGGTCGGGAAAATGGTTATTCAATCAAGGTCACCTTGCACATTTACTCTTTTCCCCCCAACCTGCTTTTCATCCAGCACCTGGTGAGCAGGGAGACAGATGAGGGACCATACACTCTCTCCAGGGCTTTACACACAAGTGGCCTCACAAACACACACACACACACACACACACACACACACACACACACACACACACACACATTTGAAGTTGGTGGAGTGTGATGCATGACTGTGAAGATGCGAAGGGACAGACAGGGATTTTGACTGTAGTTACCCCTCCTGTACCCCCCCCCCCTTTTTGGCTCTGTATCTCTCATTATGTATAAGTGTACGTGCATGTGTATGTATGTTTATGTGTGTACACGTCTGCTTGTGTCTGAATGCACCTTTATTAAGTCAGTGTGTGCACTACTCCCCACAGGCTATGTATTGTGGTGGGAAGTGTCTGACATTGAGTCGAGCCGTGAGGAACGTTCTCTGTCCAACACCACCCTGCAGTACCAGCTGACTGGCCTCACCTCCACCACTGCATACACTCTACAGGTGGCAGCACTTACTGCTGCAGGTCGGGGCGTGGTCACATCCTCCACCATCTCCACTGGAGTCCCACCAGGTAAAGTAAACACACACAAACAAACATACAGTAAATACAGTGGCGCTGGTGACAGGATGTTAAAAAAGATTTTCACGTGTGTGTGTGTGTGGCATAGTAAATATGACTGATGAGCTCTTACAATGCCATTGTCTTTCCTCGGGCTTATAAGTGGCTGTTACTGTGCATCCATGAATCATCACCCACATAACAGACACACACATAGACAGCCACACACAAGTTAGTCATTTAAAGTGTCTTAGAGAGCGCTTTAGTGTGCAATTTATTTGTGTATACCATGTGGACACCACGCTTGTGTGTGCCTGATGAGTTTGTATGACTGGACGAAGGCCAAGTTGCAATTATTATTAGTGCTGATTAACTGGAAATGGTGGGAATGCAGTGATGGGAGAGAGAGAGGGCAAGAGACAATCAAAGAGCAGGACTGAAGAAGGGAGAACAGATAGGGAAACATAATGAGGGAAGAGCAGGGAACACAAAAATATGCAATCTCTGAAGAACAGAAGACCGAAGTCTCTAAGAAATGGACAGAGAGGCAGAGAGGAAGTGGAGGAGAATGGAGGAACAAAAACCGCCTCATGCAGCAGGATTTTTGTCCTAACATTTTCTGTTTATTAATTTATGAATAAAAGCAGAAAAAGTGAAAGCAAGATGGATACAGACAGTTCTCAGATTTGGAAGTTATTCATTAATTCATGAAAGCAAAAGACTGAAGGAAAGATGGAGGACTGAAGATTAGGAAAAAGAACTAAAGAATGAGCAGAGAGAGTTTGAGAGGGAGAAAGAAGGAGATCCACCGAGCATAGATTCTCGTCTTGTTTATTTATTCATGTATTCATGGAGTTGAGAGAATTTTGTCATTCATCTGAGCAAGGCAGCTGATACCAACATTTCCACATTATACCCCTTACAAGTTTGCTGCATGCACTTACGGAGCAATGGTAGCTATAATTTGTCTTTTGTTGCACATATGCATTTCACTGGATCCAGAATAAATATGGCCTTGTTTCCATAACTGGACCCAGTCATGTCATATGGTCCTGTTACAATAAAAAATCCCCTAAGTTATTCTACAAAATCTGTCCGATATACCCTGGTGTACTGATGTGTTAAAACACACAGCATTTGATTTAACACATTGCCCTAACAGATCTGGGTTCTGCCATGTACAATAAATATGATGTACATGATGCTGCAGCAGAATTGGATGGATTACAGCAGATCACACTAGAGCACTGACACCATCCAGAGACACTTAGTATTAACCAAACAGTGAGTGAAGAGTGAGTCTGAAATGGCTCGGTCCTGTTTTGATTGACATGATTTTTGGTGAATTGCGGTGATTATTTTTGATTATGTAGATTTCATTATTAGAAAGGTTATTTCATATCTCTGATTTGATGGGATGGGATTAAAACAACAAAAAACTAAACAAAACAAAAGAAAAAAAAACAGCCTGGATCTCCAGAGCAGGTGTCACATGTACCCCTTGCCAGACCAGTGCCAATTCAATTCAATTCAGCAGCTGTCAGCAAAGAGGCCTATTCAGAGCCAGCTATAAATTGTGTGTGGCATTCAAAAGGTGGAATTGTAAATATTTCATTGGAATATTTAGTTCTGGTTGAAATGTGCACACATAACATTTTATTCATCTGTGGTTTACTTCAGGTTAAAAAAGAAAAAAAAACTCTGCACCAGGAGAAAATAATAGTTTCATGGTCTTATGGTTAACCAGAGTTCAACTGTAATTATGAATGTGAAAGAAGGATCTACTCAAACTTAGCCAAGAAAATAAACTTTGGCTACATTAATGATGCTAGTGTCAGACAATTTTCTGAAAATTGTAACATTAATTAGTTGATCTCCAGTTGTTCTTTCTTACAATGATTGACACTGTCTTGTTTTGCTGTCAAGTGTGTAACACATGCCAGTTAATCTAATTATCTTAAGTTATCCTCACAAAAAGTAGCTTTTAAAAGCTGCTGTTTCTACATTTTAATCATAGATTCTTCACAGAAGGAAAGAAACCGCGAAATACAAAGATGCATTATACATGAGATATGAAATAATTCAATACATCAACTATATCTTGTGTGTTCGTATTAGGGTTTACTCGATACTGTACATGTGACAGGAATTTAGAAGTGAGTGATTAGTTATAGATATTAACTGATCACACACACAATAAAATACGGTTTGAAATTGAGAGAACATTTTGGACAGGTTGAGATCATTGCCAAGCTACACGCTAACAGGTTTTCAGCCCCCCCGCGCTGACCAGTCACACCATTCAGGCTGCCAAGACTGGTCAGCAACACTGCCTGTTTCCTGTCACTCATTATTCCCAGAGCCATGGAACATGTTAGAATAAGAATGGGTCAAACATAATTTATGAAGCTTGCAGCCTGTTCAGACATTTATAGTCCTTAAATGGACTTTAGTGAACTGTGCATTTAATTCTCCTCTTGCATTCACTATTTTAGATTTATCTCATTGTATTGCCTACCTCAGAAATATGAACTAAATTGCTCTGACAGAGAGAGATATATATCTGTAGCATAAGTGCCTGCACTTACGTTTTTTTGTTGGGTTTTTTTTGCCCCCCCAGACAAGCAGGGACACATGGACAGATTTTTTTAAAAAAGGGGGGGGTTGGATGCAATTTTTTGGCTCACTCCTCCTTAAAGCATTTTTTGTACTTATGTTCTTATTATTGCCATTATTGGTTCCCTCTTTTTCTCTTTCCATTATCAGTGCTATTACATGCATATTATAAGCCATGACAGCAGTTTTGACAACATTTATTTTCGTCAGTTTTTGTATTGTATGTATATTTATCCAATAATGCAAAAGTCTATATTAAAGTATAATTTCTTTTGTTTATTTGTTTTGATTCCTTTTGAAATATTTTTCACTAGGCTGTGATGCTACGGTTCTTTTCTGCTTGAAAGAAACACTGGTCTTTGTAAATAAATTCCTATTCCACCTGGTTACTGCAGCACCAGCAAGGAGAGGTGTATTTTATTTCAAAGAATTTGTAACTTACATCAATAATGCAGTACACAGACTACTTTTCTCTTCATAAATAACCCTAACAATAACAATCCCAGAGATTTTGGTCAATAAATATTTAATATACCTGTAAGAATATATAAATATGATGCTGACCTGCCATTACTAGCTGTGCTGGTACAATTCTCGGCGGGTTCTCTTGTAGCTTTGAGCAAAGTAACACTCTTTCTGTTTTCTAACCATAGAACTTCCTGGAGCACCGTCTAACTTGGTCATCTCCAACATCAGCCCTCGGACAGCTACACTTCGGTTCCGCCCTGGTCCTGACGGAAAGACAGCAATATCACAATGGATTGTAGAGGGACAGGTGTGTTAGTTTGTGCCTGCTAACCCTGATCAAAGCAGGAAGGAAACTGTTGTGATATCCTTGTATGATATCCTTCTTTAAACAGGTAGTAAAGGAGGATGGAGAGGAGGAGACATGGAGAGTTGTTTACCAGAAGGACAACAAGCCAGATGCAGACACTCTGGAGATCCCCGAACTCACTCCGTTCACTCAGTACCGGTGAGCAGCAAACGCACACACCACCTACAAGAGAACATGGTCTAGTGCTACAACATGCACACAAACACACAAACACAATCACAAACTAATTCATGCACATCTCACTCCCCACCAGTTTCTGCAGTATTGCTAGACTCTGGTGAAGTTAGATAAATCACACAGACACACAGAGAGACAGATCCATCCGAGACTTTTCTGTTTGTCAGCACCTTCACAGCTGCAGCATGCAGATCCTTATTCCCCTCCTGCAACTAGCTAAAGGGAAGGAAAGGGGAGGAGAGGGATGGGGGCAGTGGAGAGGAAAGGTGATGAGAAAGCAGCAAGGGCAGCAGAGAGCACTAAAGAGGGGTAGAGACAAAAGGATAAGAGACAAGGAGAATAGGAAATAGAGGAGGAGAGAGGGGTGTCTATAATCCCTGCTCAAGGGCCATGGGGAGCCTGCCTGTTTGTAAACGTGATCTATCGCCAACAGCCTCCTCCTCATTCTCTCCCTCACATTCTCTATCTATCTGTCTATCTATCTGCTGTATTTATCAGTCTATCACTGTCTATCTCTGCCTCTTGCTCTCTGTATCTCCGTCTTCATCTGTAATGGGATTGCAGTGTGTGTGCACACTTTGTACACTCACAGGGATTATGTTGTCACAGGCAACACCACTGGGACATGAGATTAAGAGATGCACTTGTCTGTGTGTCTTATCACCCGCTTTAAGTCCCTCTTTACACCCTGCTCTCCATCTCCCAATACAGGGACGAGAACTCATAGATATAGTCTCTGATGCGCTCTGCATGCTCACACTTTTTCATCACATACATGCACTTTGAAGCATGGATGCATTAAGAAATAACAAATGTTCCCTCATGGCTGTATATTTGTGTGTATCAACTGGTCTGCATAGTTATATCCCTTTTTCCTAACTGATGTTTAGATTCATCAGCCTTTTATATCACGTTATTTTAATTGCCTTGATTAGAGTCTGTAAAGTGATCTTGAAAAGCAGTCCACCTAATAAATCACAAAAGATATGCTGATAAAGTCTGCATTGACTCCATTGCTTAGGTTTTTGCTATCACTTTCACCCTAACACCTTGCCATCAGTTATATATATATATATATATATATATATATATATATATATATATATATATATATATATATTAGTAACCCACAGTTCAGTTTTGAACGGTGGGCCCAAATGTCCAACTTTAGGCCCATTTGCTATGAAATTACTTCATATTTTTGGTCATTGTGTGTTTTAAGTCTCAAGTCCAAGTAGAGATAAGCCCTATGTCACAACTGCTGGTAGCAGCACAGGTGGGGAGGACCGAAATGCAGACACAAATGTTCAGTTCAGTAAGGGAACTTTAATAGGTAAACTTAAGAGAGACAGACTTATAGACGGATGGATGGGCAAGTAGCCAGGAAGGTAGGCAAGAGGCAGGTAGGTATAGACAACAGGTAACAACATGTAGGTAGCTGGCATATAGGAGAACAGAAGGGAACAGAAACAGACAAACTAAATGGGAAACTGGTGACAGTGGCATGTTTGAATAGTCGATAGGGTGATGAGGGAACTGGGAACAGGTGTGTGAGTGGGAAACGGAAGCTCAAGTGATTGAAGATGGGAAATGCGTGAGCAGTAAAATATGGAGACAGCTATGACTATGGAGTAAACAAAAAATCCAGCAACATCTGGTAGGTGGATGGAGAATGACCAGTTCCAGGTAATGAAGAGACACACATGGTCAGGGAAAAGCATGCAGGGGCTGGAGCCAGGGGCCATAACAGCTGATGATACCCTCAGGGTTGATTTTTCTAAACTGTGAGCATCTCACTCTGGAGCCACAAACCACACTAGAGCCACAGTAGTAATTATACAACTTTTTTTCAGGCTATCACTCCTCATGATAAAGGAACTGAAGTAGTATAAAACTGGTGGAGTCACCAGTTGATTTAACTTTGCATTCTCTCCCCTCCAGGTTCAGGATGTGTCAGGTGAATATTGTTGGGTCTAGTCCCATGAGTGCCCCCTCTAGACTGATTCAAACCTTACAGGCAGCACCTGACAACCACCCCTCTAACCTCACCCTGCTGTCAGCTACACAGACCAGCCTGCGCTTCCGCTGGAAGGTACTGAAACACACACACACACACACACACACACTTATACAAACACAGATACACACTTAACTCTGAAATGGTAAAACTTTACTCTGCCTCTTACATTCATTCAAACAGTGTTAATATGACTGATTGGGATTTTCTTTGTGTTTCTTTGCTCTGCATTGTTGTGTATTTGCTCTTTCTGTGCACATGCGCGTGCATGTGTGCTCACTAGCAAGAGGATGGAACAGGTTGAGTGACTGACAGCCTATAATCAGTGTCGCTCCTGGTTATCAGCGCTAAAACTAATCTGTCGCATTTCCCATTCAGCATGTTGCCCACTAGCAGCACAAACTGCAATATAATTTTCTCCTTACCGTCTTTTCTTTTTTGCTATTGTTCCTGCCCTTCGTCCCTCACTCTTTTCCTCCGTCTCTCTTTTACTCCCCCTTCCCCTCCTCTATTATAACAGAAATGGAGGGCAGAGTATTTTCCATTTAAGAGCTGAAATGAGAAAAAGAGCCTGTCAAATCAGACACAGACACTGTGGCGCTATGGGCTACCTGTGCAGCATGCTAATGGGATTTTACCTGCATGTTAGCGCCCAGCCTGAGCTATGCTAGGTTTTCTGCTGTAGTGGAACCATCACAATGGTTTTAGCTAAGGCTATTATTCTAAGCTGCATATTAAGGGTAATAAAGCTAATGTGACATTCTGTATTATGGATCTTAAATGCTAAGCTGAGCTAAATCACTAGGGTATTTAAAATGACTGGGTGTCTTACTTCCTTATCTGTTGCGCAGCACAGAGTAACCAGTGCACATTGTTGGTTACAATTTTCAATGGAATTATATACTGTGAACAAACTGAACCTGCTAACATGATTGTAGGGCACTGCATTTAGGGGGGGCAGTGGCTGTGATATATAATGACATGGTGGGTCACAGGCAGAGTAGGGAAAATGAGGTGAGTATAGACAGTAGAAGGAAGGAGGGTGACAGGAAATGAAAGTAGAAGCATGTTAAAGAGGATGACATTGGGTGAATAAGACAGGGAAAAGTTGGTGATAGAGAAAAGAATTGTGAGATGGGATGTCAAAGTGGAGAAAAACAGTAAAAAAGTTTTTAGGGTGCAATTTAGAGTTTGACACATCACATAAATAACCATATTCTTGAGAAATGCGAAATGCCTTTTCACTTGTAAGGTGTGAGTTTCTGTGTGTGTGCGCCTTTGTTTATATCACACTGTGAGACCTAAACTTGAAATTCCGCTTATATTGTCGGGACAGTAGGTGCCAAATGCATAGTTCTTCTCTGAGGACCTGAAGTCGTATTCGATACATTTCTCATAAATACACTGACAGTACCTCTCAATGTTAGTTATGAGGAACTGTATCATATTGTTTCAGGGAGTGTTTGACGTTCTATGTATTTTATCATCATCTTTTTATTAATCACAATTTTAACAAAATTGGTTTCTCGTTCAATCATCCTTTCAGCTCTTTTTCTTAACGGATAGTTCTTCCATTTATCAGAGTCAAAATTAATTAATTTCAGTGAAGCACAGGCTGGCCAAGTGCTGACACATTATAAGATACTTTCAGTCCAGGATTGGCACACTGACCCTCATTTATCAAGCTATTGTGGAATAAACTGCACAATATATTTTTTAAAAATGTAGGAAAGTGATTAACCTGAAAAGCATAATTACAGTATCTTAGCAGACATAAACTTACTTCTAATGTAATGCTAACCCTTGTGTTTGTTAGATTTTTTTAAACATGCATAAGTAAACATCTTATATATAGTATAATGCACTCTTTTGTCTGTAAGGTATGACCCTACTTACAATAGACTGAACATAAACTACAAAAAACAATGCAAAGCTAATGAACGTTAGCAGTGTGTCTTTATTGATATGGTCACATGTGTGTATGTCAAACAAGATGCATAAATGGCAGAACATCTCTTTCTAATCAGTTTTTTTTCCCTCCTACCTCTTACTCTCCATTACCCCCCAGCCTCTTCCTGAGTCTGAGTACAACAGCAGTCCAGAGACTGTGGGCTACCGGCTGCGCTTGTGGAGGACAGACGGGCAAGGGGAGGACAGGACTGAGGATCTGGAGGGAGCAGGGAGGAGCAGTGAGGCCACAATAGAGGGCCTGAATCCCTGGACCCAGTACCAGGTCCAGATACAGGCCTACAACTCCATAGGACCTGGACCCTGGAGCAACACCGTTGCTGCAAACACAGCAGAATCTGGTAAGAACGCAAACCTTATTCACTGGTGTTTCCTGTTTGCTAGTGTCCAACAGAAAACACCACTCTCTGCCCTCTACACGTTCACTCTATTCCAGTGAGGGGAAGATTGATGGAAAGTGGGAGGGGATGGAGGAGGAGATGATTGAGATAAAATCGAAGATTAGTTTGGAGAATGAAGTAGCGCTGAGCTCATTGAGTGTTTGGGTGTGTATGTTTGTGTTTCTGTGTGTGTGTGTGTGTGTCTCTAGCTCCATCTGGATCTCCGATGAATGTGACTACTGAGGCAATGAGTTCCACCCAGATCCTACTCACATGGTCCCCTCTCCCTCAGGCTCAGAAGAATGGAATCATACTTGGATATAAGGTGTACAAAACTCTCAAACACACACACACACGTACACAAAGACACACACACACACAGTCCCATCCTGGTATTTTCTCTTGAACCCCTCAGCCCATTATCACTTCCTCCAACACCTTCACAAACTCACACACACAGATGGAAACTGATATGCACACAAAAGTCTGATATAAGGCAAATATGATGTAACATGGTGTAACTGTTCTAGTTTGTTCTTCTTCCTTTTAAAGCATTCAGCCACAGTAAGTATATTTTTTGAGAGGGGGAGTTTGGAGTCTTTAATGTTTAATACCCTTTCATACGCTTTGTATCATGTTGTGGGAGAAACAATGGCTAGATGATGCGTTTGAGTAAAATGGGGAATAATCCATAAAGTTTGTTGGTTTTGGAAGGTGCTTTGTTTTTAAAATTTAAAAGATAAACTTAAGTTTAGGAAGGATAAATGGATGTGTTGAATATCCAAGCATAATTTGAATATACTTTGGAGATTCTGAATTAGTATTTAAGTCCAGACTTGCGACCCACTTAAGCAACATTGCCTACAGCCTGTCGACATCTGCCGAATCAGAGCTTGTCCTTTTCTTGTTTTTCCATACTAAGCTGAAGAAGTCTGTCTTGCTGCAAACCCTGGTGGTGACGTAATTGACATACTCTGATGTGCAGGCTTCTATTCTAAAATAGCTTGATAAATACTGTTGATGGTGAAGTGAAAGGTGCACTCATTTTTGCCTGAGTGCACCACTTACTGGCAGTCACAACCCTTCTTTTACCCTCCATGTAGTTCCACCTGCTTTTTGCAGGCTCCCACGCACACCCTCCAGGGGTTTATTATAATGTACTCCACTTCCTTGTTTGATTTTAAAATAAAGGGAAGACACGCACCCATTGTCTGTATTTTTGCAGTATTGCTTTTCTTGTTCAGTGACTCATATCATATGTAGCCCCCGTCAACATCATTACAAAGGAAGATTTAATAAAGACAAAGCACATACAAAATATTCTGCTAATATGGAAGTAACATTGGGTACAGCTCTTAATCGCCACCCAAACAAAACAGAACAGAACAAAGCTTTAAAAAGGAGGGAATTTATCCTCAATTTGTGTGGACATGGTTGTGTTCTAAATACATACTGTACATCCACAGATGAAAACAGGCTTTGGGTGTGTGATATCAACCAGTTTCATCCAGTATTGTATTTTTAAAAAAATTCAGGTCATATTATCCACCGTGCCTCGAGCACATCACACTCCCCATCTGTGTGCTTACTCGTGCCCTCCTGAGGATCATACTGACCAGCATGCCTACCATGTTAATAGATGTAAAGTGGCTGCCAACAGCAGCTCTTCACCACCTTCCATCCCCTAGTAGATGAATAGTTCTCAAGCCTCGTGCTATGCACTTCATATAACTGCTTCTCTTTTTAAACATGTAAGAGCTGACATTCTCCTTAAAGATTGTTTCAAGTGGGGCAGGGAGATCTTGAACAAGAAAAAATATAGAGAGAATGAACAAGAAAGAACCGTTCTTGACACGTCTTCAAATTTGATCCTCTTGCCACTGAAAGTACAATGTGTGCTGTTTTGGTTTTTAGATGAGGGCAATGGTGTAATTTTAATTTCAGGATCAGTTTTAATGGGTGTTTGAGATAAAATATGGTTCTGTGACCAGCTGTTTTAAATTAAAACTGTGTATTCGTGACCTGATTTTAAATCTGCTATAACTTATTTTTGGGCCACTAGGGTACAGCAGAAGCAAGTTACGAACACAACATTGACATACTATCACCTTATAAAGTTGATATGGTGATAAAGATTTGCCTATTTACACATCCATTACTATTTGCTTTATTTGCACTCATGTTTCTGGCCTTCCAAGGAGTGTAAGTCCATAAGCAACTCTCCTTTCAGCTATGTTTTGGTCCCCACTAAATCCTGAGGGAATTTTCTGGCTCTTTAGCTGCTAAATGCAGCACAGTGTTCACCAGAGAGTTGTTAACTTTGGCTGCCTGCTGTTTGTTGTGCTAGGCTTGTGGTGAACAAAGGGATTTCAGCAGTTTCTCACTCAAAACAACTGCCTGTTGTGGCCAAACGCCACACTATGACAGCAGTGACAGTAAACAAAATCTATAAAGATGTTGGCCAGAAAACCAAAACAATGAGCTAAAAGTTGCTATAAAGCTTGGGGGAACTGCAGAAATAGTTATCGATAGGTTCCTCATTGTGAGCAACCCCTTTCACATACAACTAGTCCTGCAAGCAATTGCTACTATAATAGTAGCTTTAAAGATTTATGTCTTAATTGGGTGGAACAGGCTTTAGGAGAAGTGCTACAGGCGGAGTAGGGAAGGCAGAAAACATTGAGAGACAAACTGACTCACTGCTGTCCTTTCTTTAATGGGATTTGTTGGCAATAACAAACATATAGAATATCATCAGGTTAATCCTTTAATGCCACCAAGGTAACTGTAAATGAAGGAAAACAAACAAAAGCTGACGGAGAGCAATGTAGAATCTCACTCCATGTATTTGTCCACTTTGTTTTATCAGTTTACATGATTGTGTATGTGAATTTGTGTGTAATTTCTTTGTGTTTGTCTGCGTTAAGGTTTTGTACAGTGAGAAGGACTCAGAAGGTCCCCCAAGTGTTCAGGTGGCAAAAGGAGAGGGGAGTGTGTCACTGCTCCTCGGAGTTCTCCAAAAATACACAGTGTATGTGCTGCAGGTGCTGGCATACACACGGATGGGTGACGGCCCCCCCAGCAACCCCATACTGCTCCGAACCAAAGAAGACGGTAGGATACCTCTCTCTCTCTGTCTAGGTGTAATCACTGACCTTTCTGTCCAGCAGTTTGTTCAACACTTTTGCCTTCTTCTCACCTCTGTAGCTGTTTTTCCCTTCTTTGCACCTCTGCTGTCAGTGCAGCCATCAGCCCCCCCCCCCCCCCCCACACACACACACACACACACACACACACCCACACACACACACACTTCTGATCATCCACCGGGCTCAGCTCACTCATCAGACCCGTTCCTCAGTCTAAATATGGAGAGCACATTGTGTATATGTGTGTGCGCTGGTGTATAGTGTGTGTGCAGATCTCCCCAGAAGCAGAGATGTGGTAACCATGGCAGACTTTTCGGGATGCCAGCAACCCAGTCTGGTCTCTCAGAATAATAAAACACAAGCAGAGAGGCATGCACACATACATACACAAAAGTAGAGACACACACAAATGCACACTCATACACGCTCATCCTCTATCAAATAGTGTCACGTTTGAAAAGTTTTTCTCATTTCAGGATGAAACAGCAACGAGGAAGTCAATTCCCGGCAATATATAATGAACCTCTATCCTGTCTGTCAGTCACACATATACACATGCTGTACATACACACACGTACAACCACAGTGACATGTATTTGGTGGTGTGGAACATGTGCTTTTATCAGGAACAAAGACAATGTGAGGTTGAGAGAAAATTACATTTTACTAGTTTGTATCTTTTGGAAGTGCCTCTTAAAAATGTATGAGACACTCAGTCTTATGTGTGAGTAAATTTGTGTTTGAAGAGAATATATGCACGTACGTCTGTGAGCCTTGGTCCTGTCATACTAACATTTTAGAATATAAGTTTTTGATGTTGAGATATTCACTTTCTCGACATAGAATTGAAGGAATTCTTTTGTGCTTCTCTCTGCATATCTTTGTACATTTTTATAGTTTCCATCTCCTGCCAACTCCTTTCTCTGAATTTCTCTCCAGTCCCAGGCCCCCCGGTCAGGATGGTGTTTCCAGAAGTTCGATTGTCATCAGTTAGGGTGGTTTGGCAGCCACCCACAGACCCCAACGGAATCTTATTAGGTACAAAAACAAAAAACACACACACATACAAGAAAGCCGATATTTAATAACAATTAAAAAAAACAATCTAAAGTTTTTATCTTTTTGGTGACAGTAGATTTATTTTCAACTGCTGAAGGACAGAGCTCGGCTCAGAGGGAGTGAGTTAGCAGCTTGCAACACATGAACACACACACACACACAAACAAACACACACACATACCTCTCTGATCTTTCAAGGGAAGGAAGGAAGTAAAAGCCGTAAAATGGAAAAGAGCTGATTCTGTTTTTAGCTTTCAAACAGGGGTCAGCTCTTTCTACTCTCCACTTCACTGCCGGGGTTTGTTGGTATTTATGTACGTGTATGTGTATGTGTCTGTGTGTCAGTCATCAAGCTTGTACTTGGGAAAAGGGCTATTAAAGCTGCTGAAGCAAGACACCTTTCCGAATGCACAGATAAACACATATATAAAAACATGGAGATTCACATATATAACTTGTCTCTGAACCTGTAAATCACACGCGCAGAGTGAATCAGAAAGAACAGATTAATGAAGAGGAAGAGAAGCAAGGCAGAGGCGAGAGGAATGAGAGCTGCCGAGCTGGAAAGAGAGAACAGAAGGGGGGAGACGGCAGAGAGATGAATGGAGGTGAGAGGAGGGACAGGTGTGTGTGTATGTTTCACGAGGGGGGATAGAGTAGTATTTGTCCTCTTAGTGGGGGTGGGAGTCGAACAGGACAGTGTGAGTGATGTGTGACTGTTTTGTAACAGGGAGGACATTTAGTGCGACACCACTCTGTAACAGAGGGATGAGTGGGAGAGCAAATCTCTCTAGATCACACAGACCAGCACTCACACAGGTACGCAATCCTGCTGTGTCCTTGCTGAGTGCATGTGTGGGCTTTTACTATATTCTTGTGGTGCGAAAGCCGGCAGTTTGCTATACTTAAGGGGTCTGAAAACTTTTGGGGACTGAGATACTAGACCTCGCAAGTTCAGAAGGCTGTTTTAGCATTAAGACTTGGTTTTAGGGTTCAGGTAAGAATCTGGTCTAGGTTTGGGTTGGGGTAAGGGTTGGGGTTAGGTATTCACTTGTGATAGATTAGAATGAGGGGCTAACAAATGTATTATGTCAATGACAGGTCCCCATGAATATAGTAATGGAACGTCTTGTGTGCAGGTGTGCATATGTGTGGTTCTGTTTATTCAGATACAAATAACAGTGGTGCTCCAGTTCCTTTAGTGCTCTTGACTGCTTAATTTCTCCTTGGGTTCTCAACCCATGGGGACTGACACAGAAGGGGGACAGAGGAGAAACAAGACCAAAAAGTTTCACAATCTAATTTGACACAAGGCATTGAGGCAATTTCGTTTTCACATGACCTCTCTAGGAATATAACACAGCCACATGCACACAACATCCTGGTGGTAAATGGCCGCTGTTTCCCATATCCATACTAAATACTAATTAGAACTAGTTTTTGAGTGTGTGGTGTTTTCAGTACAAACTAAAGCCAGAAAATGAAGCACAAAAAAAAAAAAAAATTAGTATGCATTCTAAAAACTGCTTAATTTTTGAGTATGCTATTGATGTGTACTGTTCCACAATGCAAAGTTTACCGACAGGGGCATTTTTGAATTGGAGTTTAATGCCTGTCGCTGCATGTATCGCATCACTACCTGTTAATACTAAACTGTAAATGACACTGATTTGTTGGCAAACATAAAAAAGACTAGTCTAGGTTGTAGGGGAACAAAAACGAACCACCATTACTTCACTTTTAAGCATGTAAGAATTTTACTTAACATACTGTACTATACTGTTCTGTTCTGTACATAGTGATAATAACTGCATTATTAAATTAAGGTTATATCAGAAAGCCTTTCAGCCAGTTTTAGTGTATTTTAAATAGTAGCCTAGATGTAATTCATAGTAAAATCCAAACCACCACTACCCACAGTATTCTGCTGCCAGCCCGCAGATTCTTACTAGTAAGGTCTGCGTATGCTAAGGGAGAAATTGCACAATTTCATGTATTTAGTTGTTTTCTAATCAAATGATGTAACTCATCTGAATACAATGCAAGACAGTTTATTTATGATTTAAGCTAGGGAGTAATATTGGCTGGATGGCATTTCTACAAAACAAAATCAGACAAAAGCACAATGTTATTTTCTCCCAAAACCCATTTCATAACTAGTTTTACACTTTGGTTTTGAGACTCATTAAATTATGTACTTTGATCATATTTGAACGTCAATGCTTTTCCTGTCTGTTATACAGTATTCAGTTTGACACTGCCATGTCTATCAAATTATATTTTACATACTGTATGAAAACTGTCATAACTGTAAAAAAAACTATAACAACGATGGTGGTCGGCTAATAGAACATCTAGTGTGCACATTAGAACACAGAGATCCAAAAAGACATTTAAACATTCATAAGTAGGAAAACATCAAGAAAAAAAATTACAAAATAGATCACTAACAGTAAACGCAAGAATAAATTAGTAAAGCAAATCAAAATATTTTTACTCACTTCAAATAATGCATCCATAATATTGGTTATTAGTAGATCTTCTGGGCTTACTAAACACAAAATAATTATTATCTAAATATATAAATAAGTCTTATATAAATACAATACAAAACAATCCACAAGCCATGGACTATTAACTATGACAATTAGATTGTAAGAATGAAAAGGGTTTATATTTACTTACATCAAGTCTCCTTATTTTGCTTTCAGTTATGGTTTATGCTATGGTCAGACTGTCTGAGTTTTACTTGAAAACCTTCAGCTCTGAATAGATTTTAAATACATTTGTAATACAGAGAATATACTGTCTTTCAGGTAACTTAGGTAATAGCACTGCCATTGTTGTAAGATTGTCAACAACACAGACAAAGCCAATTATGACTGAACAACTAAAAGGAAAAAAAAAGTATAGATGGCCATTCTTAAGGCCTTAAACTAAGAAGCAGTATGTAATATATGGTACATGTTAAATCTGTCTGAAGAAGGCGATGGGCTTTCCATGACATGACACAATCATTTTGTAATTGAGATTTGGCCTCATGTGTCCAATAGCCATGATGTCCTATTAATATTCAGTACAGAATGTAATGCAATGCTTTGACCCAATTGTTTAGATGCAAGAGGATTTGTAGTGTAGCTGTTATCCAATAATCTTCCACACGCTGCGTTCACATTAACATACAATCAGACTATCTGATGAGATTATCAGACACACAACCAGATTATGTGGCTCTGAGCAGATTACCGTCCCGACAGTTTTACTGTGAACCACATCCACACACTTTTGTGAGTTTGTGTGAGATCATGGATGTGTGGTTGTGTGTATATGGTGTACAATCCAGCCTTCATACTGAGGGCCTTTGAGAATGGCCAGTGGCCTGTGGAAAGCTTGGTTTGGGATCAGTGGTTTGAGCGTGTGTATGTGTTCAAGGGTGTTAGTGTTATTACATGGCCTACTGAACATGAGACAGGAGCTGCAGAAAAGCGTGTTTGTTTGAATGTTTTATTTTGGAAAAAGCTGTAAGGTATGGCATTGTGAAGATATATTTTTTCAACTTTTTCCATTGTGCTGTCTTTGATTCCTGAGGGCTCTGTGATCTAAAGTGGGCCACAAAAGCACACAGCAACACCTTCACGAACAAGAATTTCTGTCTTCCTCCTCCTCCCGTCTCTCACTAGGCTACCAGATCTCCTACTGCCTTGACAGCAGGGACCCTCTGCGCTGGACCACAGTGGAGGTGGGCTCCAACGCTCGCCAGTTCACCGTCACAGGACTTTCCCCCGAGCAGACCTATGTGTTCCGGCTCACTGCCCGCACCGCCGTGGGCTGGGGCGAAGAACAGGAAGCCCTGGTTATTACCACTGAACGCAGAGGTAAAGGACACACACATATACTTTAGCAGGACTTGGGATCTCATTTGCTTAACTAATTCCAACCATTATCCGGTCCTATTAAAACATAGAAGGAACCGACAAGATGGAGGGTTAATACTAGTATTTAATCACAGCACCGGTTCAACAGTTTCCCATCCACTGCTGTTATGTTTTACTATAGCGTGCTTGTTAGGCTAAAAGCAAATTCTTCTGACGAAATTAAAACTAAAGCAGCCTTTTTGAGGCCTACCTGTTTCGACTAATTAGTCACATATCTTAAATCTTGGCGAATTCTTGAAGACATTTTGTGGATGAAACAGCAGCCACCATTCCCAAACCAGCCTCCCCCTCCTTCTACCAGTCTTACCTGGCCAAAAATGAATTCACATCAGCTTTAAGATGGAGGTTGACAGCGGACAGAACAATGAATGATATTGACTATTTCCTGCGTGTTTCTTTCTTTTCAAATTTCGTTCATTGTTTTAATTTCATGACTATAAAGGATTTCATTAAGAATTAGAATTTTACATTTCTTCCCAGAGAGATGTTTTTGACCTAGCTTTTCTAAACATTACTCTTCTCAGAATATTACTTTTTTATATAAAAATTATGAATACATTCCAATCCTGCTCTTATTTTATGGCTTTTCTTGTACATGAATAAAATGGAGCAAATTAGTATAACAACAAAGTAACAGACCAACTAGGGCCTGATTGGAGTAGCTGTATCGGTAAAATCCTAAAGATACCCATCTCTAGAAGCAACAGGTGTCATTGATAATATTAATAATTAGGCCTTGTTGAACACAGCAAGCATCTGTGCTTTTCTTGTTATGCTCATTCAGAATGTCTGCTTTAAAATAAGGCCTGCAGGGACAACTCATTCACTGTGTTTACACCAAACAATGTGTGGTTGATGGGTGACTATGTTTCTTGTAATTAAAGCATGAGGAAAAAAATGTTACAGTAAGCTGTTAAAAGATCTCAAACATATGTTGTACGTGTGGGTACTCACTGAGGTAAAGTACATTAAAAAAAAATCAGTCCCCTTTTCTAGAAACCAGGCATGGCAGGCACAGTAATAGTATGATTTAATTCTGAAAACATTGTTAGATGACACACTAATGTTACCAGGGTAACAAGTTTCTTTGTTTTGTTTCAGTGAAAAATTACTTTTCTATATTGCTTGATAATTCAACTAGAATAATGAGTTGTACGCCCCGAAGTAAAATTTGCCTTTTTCATGCAGCCGTCTATATACTTATCATGCATCTCGTGTGGTGTTCATGCCAAAGCAATGTAATAACCTGTAATGAAATTCACATTCAATTATACTGATGCAAAGGGAAGTAAAAGGTGTTAAATAAACTAGATTAGACATAAAATTCTGAAAATGAGCCAATTTTAAGCAGGAGTGACTTGATTAATGTTATTAATTTTACCTGTGCTTTTCAAAATGTTTGCCATCAGTAAAGTCTATGATAGGAGACAACCACAATTATTTTATGGACGTTTGTCCTCTCTTTTCAAATTAACTTCCAAATACATCAGTAATTTGATCAAAAATTATATTTTGTCACCCGTTATGTTATTTCCTAGGGTAATGCCAGCACGAGAATACTATGGAAAGGTCAGGTGAAGTTTTAGCATTTTAAAGTTTTATGATCTCTACTTAGAGGTGTAATGAGTTGTGGTCTGTGTGAAGTCTCTGCAAAGATAAAGTAAGAGAAAGAAAAGGGAGCAGGAGCTTCAGGCGTGGGGCTCGGGACAGATTATCTGTGCTTCAACAACAAGTACGTAGTTGTTAGACATGCATGATCCATTGTTACTGGGCACAAGATAAAAAGTATGACCTTTCCAAGGTGTGTAGCATTTTACATACAGGACAAGAAAAAATTACATTTGGAAACTCCAGTGGATGAAAAGCTGCTTGGCATTAAAAGAAGATGTTGAAATCACTCAAAGCTGTCATTTTGTAGCTTTGTTAATATACTATTAAATCTGTTCATAAAAAACAGGCCACAAACAGGCCACAGTTAATTGACTTAATTGAATTGTAAAAACAACTGAAAAACCAAGGATTGTTAGCCTTGCAACACTGGCTACTTTCTCATAGCATAATGCTCTTTTGTGGGCAGGTAAGAAATGTACAGTCGGTAGGAAGTGGGTAATCTCACTTTCTGCCAAAGGAGAGAGAACAGTTCAGAAAGTGAGATTTGAAGGATACAGAGGCTAGATTCTTAACCAAAGTAATTAGTATTGATCAACAATTAGATAGCTCTATCAGCATTCTGCACCAAAAATGTTGCTAATTTCCCTTCAACATCTCAGATAATTTCAATAGTCACTGGCATTATCATAGGGTGTAATAACAGGAATTTTAAAACAGGAACAGAGTCAATCACTGTAGGAGACTGAGCAGTGACTATAAATCTCCTAACAAAGTTTTGTTAAAAAAACCTGCAACAGAAGTATTTCCTCCAGGGAGATGAGTGGCCAACAAGGAAGAACAGTTTTTTATAGTACCTTTTTTTTTTAAGTGGTAAAGTGTATGAGTAGTAGCACTCTTTTACCTTCAATTTTGAAATTAATAAGAAGTCACGTTCTTTCCTCTTCGGATGCAGAGGTTGTGATGTTTCTTGCTCATCTTGTCTAGACTGCTAACCCTCTCTCCCTTCGCACCTCAATCAACCGCTTTCATGTCTTCAGCGGCCATTTTAACGGGGGGGGTATTAATCGATCAGCCACAACATAAGATATCGTTTATATATAAAGAGAGAGGGAGAGCTAGATACATGAGGATAGGTATCAAGTATAGTTAAAAGATATTTACATCATGTCCTTATATCAGTGTTACATCATCACATTTTTAAATGAGGTGTAATATTCCACATTGTTTACAGTGTAGTATTGCACTTATGGTGAGCAATGGCAGCAAAAAAGCAAAAAAAGCAAATGTTGCACATACTACTGTCCACTGTTGTTTGTGAAGCATCTGTTGGGTTTTTGGGAACAGTGATCATTGTACAGTCTGACGGCAGCAGGAAGAAAACACCTGCAGTACTGCTTCTCTGGACACTGCAGTCACATCCCAGTGCTACTGTACTATGTAGGCAGCTGGTTGTGTTTACCTGTAGATTAGGTAATAATAGTGCTCTTTCGGGTTACACCGCATGAATGACTTTTGATGGAATGATGAGAAGAGAATGTATCATACTGGAAATACTGACAGTTGCCAAGAAACAGATGGTACAGTGTTACATTAACGGTGGGAACAGAAGGAATCAAGTGTAAAGACAGATATTCCATTTTATTACCAAATAAGACAGGAAACACTAACAACTAAGAATGGGTCATAGAAAGTGCCAGTTAATGTTTTCTTCAAACGAGGCAAATATTTTTAAAGGACTGTTGTGACTGTTTCATAGTAAAGGAGGAGAGCATCGTGGAGTTACTGAAGTTTTAATTCATCAGAAGTTTTTGTTTTTCTTAAAACCTGCATTAAGGGATTGTTTGGGCCTCGATTGTGTAGATATGCCCTGTACAACATCACAAAGACCAGACCCTACCTGTCTGAACATGCAGCACAACTCCGGTTACTGGCTCTCATAATATCACGCATCGACTGCTGCAACTCCCTCCTGGCTGGCATCCCCGCATCTACATTCAAACCTCTACAGATGATCCGGAATGCAGCAGCATGTCTGGTTTTCAACCAGCCCAAAACAGCACATGTCACCCCGCTGTTCAGATCGCTCTGCTGCCCGTATCAAATTCAAAACCCAGACACTCGCCCACAAAACAGCAACCAAAACAGCTCCCTCCTACCTGAACTCCCTCATTCAGGCCTACACTCCCTCTCGCCCACCACACTCTGCCAATGAGAGATGCCTGATAGAACCACCACAACAGGGTCCTTGGACACTTGCTAGACTCTTCACCTTTGTGGTTCCCCGGTGGTGGAACGAGTTACCAAACTCCGATCTGCATAATTCCTCTCAGTCCTTAAGAAAAGTCTCAAGACCCAGCTCTTTACCAAATGCCTCTGTACTCAATAGACAAAAAGCATCCTATTCCCTTAAAGAATTGCCTCTCACACTACCTCCAGGCACCTACATCCTATCAGACTTGAACTTTGTTTCATGGCTCTTACCAACGTTTTTCTCTACAGACTAGATCCTTGCTTGTGTTGTTTCAGCTCTCAGATGTACGTTGCTTTAGATAAAAGCGTCTGCCAAACAAATTGCAGAATTGTAGAAGATTTGCACCGTATTTTGATAAGTCTTTATCAAGTACTCTTCTAACTTCTGTTTTCAGATAAGTACTGACAAAACATTCTGTTTTGAAAACGTATAATAAAATCAATTATAAAGATCATATATGTGCAAAAATTTAGCAAAAATCCCTTCAGCATTATATTTTGTTAGCAGTGTAATGTTATCAGTGGATGAAAAGACACGGAGAGCAAAAGGTTTAAGTGCCAGGTGGTGTTGAGGTTTGACCACTGCTCAGCTTAGAAGCGCTATCCCACCAAAGTGAAATATCACTCTAATAATCCCTTCAAAAGTTACAGTAGTTCTTTTGTCTCAGTGGGCTAATGCATGAATAACTTCTGGTTTGAACGTGGCTCACAGCCTTTGATATATGTCATCCCTGATCTCTTTCTCCAATTTTCTCTGTCAGTCAGCACCATGTAAGTCTAGTAGCGCATTGAAATGCTACAAAATTCCCTATATTAAATTTTCACAGGGAAGTAAATTTCTATGTAAACCTTAAATCGTGATGTTCGATATTGATATTTGGAGCTATCAACTTGTGTTGTGCATTTTTTAATTGGATCAGATATCATAACATCGGTGGCATCATTATCAGGATTTCTTTAGAACAGAATTCAGTGGTTCCCTGTTCCACTCCAGTAATATAATGGCCCATTCGCACTGTGAGATAGACAGAATAGCCTAATAGAGATTTCTGTCTGATGATGCTGAAGAGACCAACTTAATCCCTAGAAAAAGAAAATTGGTTTTTTGAGTGTGCGTGTGGGTTTGTATGTGTGTGAGGCTGAACGAACGAGCATGTATGTAATATAGAGAAAACCTGTGATACCCTCTAGAAAGATTTGTCTCTGCAGATGTTTGTCTCCAAGGGGTGATAACTGATAGGGTAATGGACAACATATAGTAGCATATAAAACAGGATTCATTCCCCCACACCCCATCTCTCCTCCACACTCTACCACTCTCCTCTCCTCTCCATTGTGCAGCTATAAACAAGTTGTGTAAGTGCTGAAAGGCCAGCACTTGTTCTCACAATTATGACTTGATTATCAGAACATGATCTTTACTGTGGAACGGAACAAGAGGAGAACAGACAGGCAGACGCAGATGGTATCAGGAAAAACAAAAGAGGGAGAGAATAGTCAATTCTTGAAGGGAATGAAGAATGAGGGCATGAGGGAAGAAGGGAGACAAACAGATTTGACTTAAATTACTTGTGATAAGGATAAATGAAGGAAGGTAAGCCTGTGTGTGAGTGTCAGTGTGTGACTGTGCATGTGTGTATGTTTGAGAACATAAGTGCAGATTAATTAAACTTCAGAGAGAATCGATAATGCTTTTATTTCTAGACTTAATCGATAACCTGGTGCCCCTGAAATTAAACAAATATGCCCCCCAACCGTGTGTTTTTGCTTGTGTGCGTGCGTGCACGTGTGTGTGTACACTCATCCACTAATCACACAACCACTGCAACACAGTTGTACAAAGGCACTGACTCCCAGGGCCATCTTTCATCTTCTAATTGAATAATGAAGACACAGACAAATACACACACACACACACATACTGGCAATCTGCTGAGAAATTGTTTCTTTGATGCCACAGTGGTTAGATCTCTTGTTTTATTTCAACATACAGTGTATATGCATTGCTGAAGTTACACTGATGAATAGGTGATGTAAATGTAGGCTGCTCATGTCCTTTGTTACAAGCTTTTCGCAGTATACGGTCCATGATATTCTCCATTTGTCAGCATGACAATTAATTTTAATGTTTATAGCTACAGATAGGAGTGGAAGGAAAAGGAAAAACCTGAATTAATGAGTCAAGAAACATTGCATGCAGAGATTTCTACACAGGGAACTCATACTGGCATTTACAGGCATTTGAATAAGTCTCTGTAGTAAGCTGATTTCTTTAATGTTGGTTTCCGCAATCAAGGTAGAGGATGAGACAAACTCGGTCATGTATATGTGTATCCCCGTCTGTAAGCAGCTTTTTACATGCATGCAAGTGCATGACAAAGTATTCAGACAGAGAAAGTATCACTGTGACAGCAAAACAGATGAAAGGAGAGATCATTACATGTAGCGATGCATCCTTTATTCAAAATAATTCCATCTTAAGTCTGACTAAAGTTGAAAGAAACTCAGAGTACCTTCTAGGAGTCTTAAATATGTCAGTTTCCACTGCTAAACATCTGACTATTTACAAAAAATTTAGACACTTTTGTGCTGTGAGAAGACGCTGTGCTGTCTTTAGCACTTCCCTTCACTGTGCTGTAACCCACCCCCCCAACACACAGATACATGTATAATATCACCACTGCAGTTAAAATAATTGCTGTGTAGCTGTCTTAGACGCTTGCTTACTAAAAAAAAAAAAAAATAGATAAATAAAATTTTTTTTTCTTTAATTTTTCTGTCGAAGAAGGTCAAACCATCTGCACTTATCTCCATCACAGACACCCACATCTGCGATGGAGATAAGTTTGTGGTTGTTTTGGCCTTTTTACACTTGTTTTTTGCATCCAGCACCTTCTTCATTTATGGTAATGTGCAACAGCTCTATCTGTTTCTTTGTCATCCAATTGTATATCTGAAGTACTAAATGTAGTTCTCTTACACACAAAAAACAAACAAATATGAAACAGCGACACAATGTGAAACCACAAAAAAGTTTTTTGGTGTTTAGGATGTGTCAGAATATCAGTAAGTTTTGATATATTTTTTTTAATCAGAATGAAATACATCTAAAAAACTTAATTTGTTTTGATATATTTTTCTTTCATCCCTTCCTTTCGATTCCCCTGTTCCTGTTCTTGACACACTACTTCTTCTACCTTCTATTTCTTCCCCTCTCATCTCTCGTTTGCCTCTTTTATCTCCTCCCACTCCAATCTTTTTACACCCCCCCTTTACCACATCCACAGAGCGTCCCCAGCCGCCCAGGAAGTTGTCTGTTCCTCAGGACGGGGTTGAGTCTTGCCGTCTGCGCCTCCACTGGGTGACTGGGGGCTCAGGCTCCTCTCCCCTGCGGTACTTCACTCTGCAGGTCAAACAGCTGCCCAACGGGGACTGGAAAACACACATCGCCGACATCCCACATAACGTGACCTCCTGGACTGTTGACAGGTACGCACATGCTTATATATACAGTCAGACACACACATACGCAAACATAGCTGTTTGTTTAGTGATGGTGTCTTAAATTTTGAATACCCACAACTGCTTGCTTAAACCCCTCCCCCAAAAAGCAACTTAGCAACCGTAACTATGTACGGCAGCTCTGTCAACTTTTCAGGCATAGAAAGGGCATACAGGGCTCACCTAACAGTTAATTAGGCCTTGGAGACCTTGGAGAAAACTGGAATAATTACTGCTTTTTGCTTTCATTACAATGCCCTAACATTGAATTTTTTTTAACATGACCTGTTGAACTTGAATTAGTTAAAGCAATCTGTAAAAATCTAGAAATGTTTATGCATGTTTGAGGAGAAGAGTAGAAAGAGAGGGGAATGCTATGAGTTGACCAAAGAACAGCAAATTGAAACACAGGAAGTAACGAAGTAAAGAAAAGGTTTGTGGAGCAAAAATACATGAACCACAAAAAAGAAAACCCACCAGGGAGAATAGAGTAATCATAATCACTGCAGAAACATGGAGGATCTCGGTCACCTAATCACACAGGCACAGCAGGAACCGCTCTCATTTTTCTTTTTCTTTCAGGACTTTCTCACTTAGCCTTCATGCTTTCGTGTCTGCCGTTTTTCTGTTCTCTCTCTCTTTCTCCCTACAACTACTTCTACCTTTTCATTAGTCATCTCTCCTGTTATCACCACCCCCTTCCCTCCCCCCATCCATCCATCAACAGCCAATGCTTTCAAAAACCATCAGGCATTTACTTTTTCCCTCATATATCCTCAAGCATCACCCCCACTCATCCTGTGTAGAGGGCTCTTTTGCTGTTGCATGTCTTCCATTTCCATTCCTATCTTTATCCCTCCATCCTCTCCTCCCTGGTAAGACTGTCATTATGGCAGCAGGTGATAGTGGCCAGACAGGTTGGCTACTCCAACTTCCTTGACAACCGGAGTAGCAGGACAATGATGAGGCTTATTTGTGTTTAGCGGGTGTCTTGTGCCTCATGACTGTTTGTGCGCGCTCCTTCGCAAGCAATCACAGGGCTATTTGAGATGCTGAAGACTGTTCTCTCAGTGTTTCTGCATCAGCCTGTTTCAAACCTGCCTCAGGGAGTCTATCTGCCACAATGGTGGTGCCGCTGCTGTTGTTTTGATGCCGTTTTCGAGCCCATTCTATCACTGAATGCTCTCATTACAGCGCCGGATGGAGGAATTAGCTTACATCTCCATATGCTCGCACTCGTACTTACTTGTTATCTATCCTTAATTGTTGTTTTCCAGCGAGACATCTTCGGAGCCAAAACATCGAAGTCCCAAGGCTAATGCGCAGATACACACATGAAGTCCACACACACACACACTTTCAAACACTATCCTTAACATCCTCCCTGTGCTGTTGGTAACCCACCCTCTTTGAGCCTTATGCCTTTGATGTTCTATTCCTACGATACCCACAACCCCATAGGGCCTTTCCTTGTCCCTTATTGGGCCCGGCTCATTATCATACAAGAAGACACTTGAGCAGTTCTCCTGTCGCCTGCTGAATTTCTAACTACCTCTACCTCTGTAGTCTCCTAGGAACTCTGTAAATAAAGTCTTGAGAAGGACCTTGCAGGTAGATGTGTGAACATGACTTCCTGTTACAAATGATCAAATTTCTCATGTAACACATGTTAATTATATGTTAGAGCAATTAAAAATTAAGGAAAATGACAATCTTGTAGCCAACTGTGCTTTTTGGATTTTAATCATTTTCCTATAGTGTATATGAGAGGGTACAATTAAACTATTAGCACGCTATGCAGCAGGCCTGTTCAGCTAGTCCATAACAGTGGAGGCTTGTTTGTTGGGCTGATTGTAAATGGCTCTAGAGTAAATTGTTCTCAAAATGACTGATGTAAAGTGTTATCCTGCACCTATTACTGCTTTCACCTTGCACAGAGGAGAAATGCAGATACAATGTCGGGATAGTATAGCAGTAAAATACTTTGGCAGGGAGGACAATTAGGAAAGATATAGGATAATTATTATTCAAGACGTTGTCTGATCTTCAAAGACTGCTGAAAGAGTGTTAATAAAAAAAAAAAAAGCGAACCTGTGAGAGGGCGAGGTACCCATTGGAGTTTTTTGACCACTTGTGGTGCTGAAGAGTAGAGTTTTAATGCGAAGTATTCTCTTGTATTGAACATGTGCCTTAATTGTTTTTTTAGTAGAGTAAGAGGAAAAAAACACTTAGCAAGTGTCGTCTTTTCCTCAACAATGTTGAGTCAAAAGATTCAATAAAAGTCGCTACAAATGCTTTTACAAGGAAGGAAATGCATTCAGTGTGTTCAACTGCATTATGGCAAGGTCTTGCAGATACTCACAATGCTCTTTGGTGAGAAACTTGGTGAGTGGGGGAAAAAAACTGCCTTAACTTTATTTGTCTAGCACGTATCAAACTGTTGAGTGCTATTCAAAGTGCTACAAAAGTGACTGACAAGCTAATAATAAGAAAGCCCAAATATCAACGGCAAAGCAATAGGAGATCAGAGCACAGTCCAGTAGCTAAGAGGAGGCACTGGCGTGAAACTTTAACCACATCACATCTTTAAAGTAAAAAAGAAAAACATGACAGTTGGATTAACAACTGTTGCATTCCCTAAAATATGTGAAGTTCCATTGTGAGTACTGAGGACAGTATTTACTGACTACTGTTCATTCATGCTCATAAGCCACAGCTGTTCCCGAGGAGACTCCTCACCATGACATGCCTTCAGCTGTAGTAGTATTAAAAAAGCCTTTTGCTTAAAATCATGAGTTTAACTGTACTGCTGTGGTTTCATTTGGCTAAATAACACCCGCATCAGGGGGTTAAGTAATACAATCAGACACAATATTATGAATCTCGCATGAGGGTCATGATGGAGCAAGTCCAGCAACCTTTCACAAAATTTAAATGATTTAATTTATAGATCCACGCCTACAATTCGTCCTAAAATGTTATTGAACTAAAATGTTTGTGCCTTTAGGTTGAAGCCCTTCACATCATACAAGTTTCGAATGCTGGCCACCAACGATGTAGGAGACAGCGTCCTCAGCAAAGAGACGGAGGCTGTTACAACTCTGCAGGATGGTGAGAGATTGGGATGCTGATAGAGCAGTGGGGGGAGAAAGTGGAAGACAAGGAAATAAATGGATCTAAAAACAGAAGAACTGTTAGGCGATGGACAGAAGCAAGTCTGTCCATGTGTCTTTCTATTCATCGCTCTCTTTCTCTGTGTGTTCTCTTTTCAGTGCCGGATGAGCCTCCAGTGATCCTTGGGGTGAAACCAACAACTACTACCTCAGTCCTGGTGCAGTGGAAGGTAGGGAAAGTTGAAACAGGTTATCAGTATTAATGTTGTGCCTGGGTGTGTGTGTATAAACACAAATACATATATATATATATATATATATATATATATATATATATATATATATATGTGTGTGTGTGTGTGTGTGTGTGTGTGTGTGTGTTTGTGTTTGTGTGTGTAAATACAATTTTCATCATTACAAAGGAGGAAAGGTCAGAAGGTATCACAGACAGATTGGAGAGATGGAGGGGGGGTGGACAGATGGAGCGGACAGACAGTCCTGGGTAGGGGAGAAAAATGTTCAAAGTCCTAATGAGGATATACCAGCAGGAGAGATGTTAGAGGGCGAGAGAGGCAAACACTGGCATTGTCCAACAATAGAAGAAAGGAGGAAAAGGGAGTTATGAAAAAACAGAGGTGGTTTAGAGCCATGGTGATATGTGAATAGACAGTAAATACATCCTGGCACCTTCGCTGCTTGTCATACTTATTGTCCCCTGTTTGGAAATGTTTCCTCTTCCTCCTTCTAGCTTTATGTCAAAGCAGAAGGAGGCAGTTAAAAAAAAAAAAAAACAAAAGTCACCAGCAATTTCATCATCCTTTACAAGAGTGCCAAACCCACTGAAGCATCACTTTGTGCGGGTTAAAGCCAGACCAATCCCGCAACCCTTTAAAGTGGACTGTGCTGATAAAATACTGCTCTGTCAGCCTGCCAGTGCCATGTCAGTCACCAAGTGAAAGAAAATTAGCAGACCGCAGAATTCTCAGAATTTTCTAGTTGAGAAATGCATCACTAATACTTATTTACATGTGCCTGTTTGTGCTTGTTTGCATGTTTCCAGCGTCCCAGTGACGACAGAATTAATGGGGTGTTGACTGGATACAGGCTTTACTATAGAGAGCTTCCAGTAAACAACTCCACTTTTGCTGGAGCAGAAGTTCAGGCAACCAAAAACACAACCGCAACATCACAAGTCATCACAAGTGAGTGGTTCTGATACTAATTCTACGCCTGTCAAGCTTTCTGTTCCCATAGCACACATGTGCAGTTTACAGAGATAACTGCCTTTTTTATCGCCTCAAATTCTTAGTCATTTTTGAAACCACTGATTCTTGATTGCAGGCAGAAGTAGACAAAAGCAGAGTTCCATTTCTAGTTGAAGCGAACTGTTGCTTGGAGACTTTATCAACTGTAGCGAGCCAACTAATTAACCTGACACATTCTCTGGTTGACTTTTAATTAGTATCCAGCTGACTCATTTAATAACAAGAACACAGTAACAGGTCTTAAATATTCACTTGCTGGCATACACATACAAGATATTGTACTAAAACAGTGAAGCTGATAACTGAAACATGATCCCAGGCAGTTAGCATAATTACTACTTGATGACTGCAAAGAAACATCAATGTTCTTGTATTGCAATATAGGGTTTGTTAGTATTTCAATTATAGGTAAGATGAGGAATATATGAAATCACACTCTTATTTTTTTATAGCAAAACACAATTTAGCTGCTTGCTTACATACCTTTGACCCCTGCATCCTATGTAATTAGAGATTTTCCTTGTGGTCTTAGAAGTAATGTGCAGTTACCAGGGCAGTTAGTAAACCAGTTGGTTAGGCATGGTAAACACCTTGCAGATTACTTTAGATCAAGTATACACACTATTTAATCTATTCCTTGCACGTTTTCTCGTCTTTCTTTTTTTTTTTTTTCTTTTTTTTTGGGAGAGGATAATAGAATATCTCTAAACTCTATAGATGCTGAGTATGGCTCATATTACAATCCCATGCACACCTCTTCAAGAAGTGGCGAAATCCAAAAATTGACATGTCTCATGTGTCTTACATGTCTTACAGGTGCCAAACTATGATTGGACAATTTTACAGTTTTGTTTAGCAAACAGTCAGCTGTTCCACTATTTTAGAAAACCTTAACTCCATAGGTAATGACAAACAATTCAAGCATGGGCAGACATACAGTATGCAAATTGTGTCAAAGGTGGCAGATGACTCCATTTCTGTTCAGACGAGCAAACAAGTATAAAATATTGAATTAGTTGGAGCATAAGTGCCACATTCTGGCCAAGGCCGGTTGTAGGTTTGAGGTGCTGGGCTGAAATCCTTGATTTAAAGAAGAAAATATTTCAGTCATGGGGTCTGTGTTGTATGAAACCAAAAAATAAGCAATAAAAGATGGGATCAGAGGCAAAGAAAAAAGTTTGCTTTGTAACAATAAGAACATTGACAATGTTTGGTAGAAGGTTTATAACCTGAAAATCATACTTGAGTGTTTATAAAAAAAAGATTGTGTTTAATTGGTCACGCTGCACTTCAAGTCCAGAAGTGTTCATGTAACCCATTTTCCAGTGTTCTTGCACATATCTTCATTCAGAGATCTTAAATTTTAAAGAAAAAAGAACTGAGAGTAAAAAAAGAAGTAAAACATCTCCTCCACATCAGAAGAGGGAACTAGAAATGAACTGTTTGGCCATGATGACAGACTGAGCAAATGGCCCTCACCGGACTGTTGTTTTCTTATGAGACCCCCTATATTGCACTATAACACTGCAATAATAAAAAATTATTATGCACTAGGCAGCCTGAAGTGCTTTATAGTAGATTGAGTATCTACTCGACAAGATTGGCAGATGTGCAATTCTGTGTCCATCCAGCATCCACTGAGTCTGACAAGAGTACTGAAACATAAAAGTCTTTAATACAGTCATTTTATTGAATAGCATTATAACAGCACAATTTATTGTTGACATTGAAATGTTTATTGATTTAATCTCCTCCCATCTTCCCCTCACTTTTCCCAAGGTAAGAGCACCTTCAAGACAGTCAGCAGTGCCTCCCTAACAGAGTTTGAGTTGACACGTAAGTAATTTAAAATGGAACTGGGAAGTAAAGCCCCAGGGATCTTTATGTTTTAAATTGAGATTTAGTTAGCTTTATGAGGAACAACTTTTTAAAATAAGTGTCCCTCACAACCATGTATGTCGTCTAAAAGTTTTTACAGAGCTGTTATTTCTCTGTAGAGCTAAAGAAGTTCAAACGTTACCAGATTGTTATGACGAGCTACAACATAGTCGGAGAGAGCCCACCCTCCACCCCAGCTGAGGTGTCTGTGGGAGAGGCAGGTAAGTGAAAACAGAAGAAAGCTGTTAGATTGGCCATAGTATTGATGTTTGCACATCTTGTTTATGAACATTCACATTTTTAGGATTTAATGCCAGATAAGCGGTGTTGTTTTGCATCGTTTTGTGTTGTTTTATAAGCTGCTTTTTGCAGAGTGCACGAGTGAACAAATGCAACTTTCCTGTGCATATTGTTAGAAAAGTTGCATTTTGGGTAGATAAAAGAACACTTAGTTTTTAGCTGAATTCTGAGATCATTGCTGTTATTACATCAGCTACTGTGGAGTATAAAGATTCTTCTTGTTTTCATTTATACTTACTTCTCAATGCACAATTTTAAGCATAATCACATTCTTGACCTTGGAATTTGTCATTTGACAGAACAGTCCCAACTTAAGGTCCACTTACAATATTCAGGGCTTTCAACTGCAGCAGATGGAATTTGCTTAGTTTTCATTGAGATGGATCTGTTGCATGCAGGCCCAGAAGCTGTTACGTTTCTATTCACTACACTCCGTCTGCTTTGAAAGACCATGTGATATGGTTGAAATCTCTAGAAGAAACTACTAAGTGAACCTTGAGTTGGGATTGTATTGTCAAAAAAAAATTGTCTGCTTTCTGCCACTTTTTCTGGCTTTGCCTTGTCTACATCTCCTGTCTTGCTCTCAGGGCCCCTTGAGTGACATTGTCTTTAAGAAGCTTAGTGGTGCTCTCTGTTAGGGAGTATGTTTCTGTGTGTGTGTGTGTGTGTGTGTGTGTGTGTGTGTGTGTGTGTGTGTGTGTGTGTGTGTGTGTGTGTGTGTGTGTGCATATGTCTCTGTGTCCCTATCTGTGAGTGTCTGTGTGTTTGTGCGCATGTAGAGAGTTTGGTGTGTTATATATCACATGCATTGGAGTTAGAGGTGATAATAAGTAGCAGGAGTGGGAGGAGGAGGCAGAAAAGACTGGAAGGGGGTGATGAAATGGGGTGATTCGGCCTTTTCTCTAGCCCCAGGTGCACACTGCTGTATGTTCATGCATATGTGGAGTAACAAGGTACTGCCTAAGGCCCATTCTAATTGGAAGGGTAGAACATATCTTCCCTAGTTCCTACTCTAACACCCAGCTGCACACACACACACACACACACACATACACACAGAGTAACTGTATAACCAAACATCTGTCCTGCTGCTCCAGCTCCATCAGTGGCCCCCCAGTCAATCAGAGTTTCAGCTGTGTCTCCCTCCATCCTGGAAGTGACCTGGGACACACCACCCCTCGAGACCCAGAATGGACTCATCCAGGGATACAAGGTGACACAAGGAAAAACAAACACACAAAAATGTCTAAACACAAAAGAATTCCTTGCGGCAGGTACATACAAGACAGAAAAAAAGCAAACACACACAGGCGAGTATTTAGAGTTTGAGTTTGCATGTGGTAGAAAAGCACACAGCTCTGTCTCTGTCTGTGTTTAAAATGTCTGCCCCCTCGTCTTGAAGGGGTTTTTGCTCTGCTGCACCTTCAAGTGTCCTGTGGAGTCGAGAGAAAGGGAGAGAATTAAGTTAGAGGAAGAATCTGAATATCCTATAATGGTTTCAATATCACTCCTCTGCCTGTCTCTCCTGCTCAACTCCCCTGTCCCACCCCCTCACTCCTAGTACTTCAAACACAAGGTTATCTGTCCTGCTTTAGACACATTGATTTCTGCTAGAGTAGAGGGAGGAACGGAGAAGAATGAAGGGAATGTAATATTTGCAGAGTGAAGGAATGAGACGAGCAAGTGATCCCTGTAGAATCCTGATTAGAGAAGAGGATCGAGGGAATACATTTAAACTACCAGAAATGGATGGACATGGAGAGGGGAGTGTGAGGCAGAGGGGGTTAAGGAGATTAAGATGAGAGAAATAGAGCAAAGAAAGAATGTTTAATGAATTTATAGGTTCTGACTTCTGTTAACATCCCCACTCTGTTAGATGAGCATCACAGACAGCAGGTAGGACTAATTGTAAACTTCAATGCAGAGTATTTTTCAACAGTTGAACTTTACTGAAATGCCCAAGAGGGCTTGTTAAACACAGTGAACATGATGGGTAGGGGTAACAGGTAATACCAAACTATGCAGGTTCTGTCAAGAGGAACATGCCTGATGTAAAAGGCTGCACTTTATGAAACGTTAATCTGAGCAGCAACAAAAATCTTTCAATACAAATCAGTCTTTTTTTTCTTTTGAATGAAGCACTCCACAACTGCAACACCTCACCAAAACGGGGCAGTTATTTATAATACAAGTGCAGTAAACACAAACAAAAATACTAAAAATGATAAAATTTTTCCTCCTGAGCAAAACAAACATCTAGCTGCCGTATGTCATCATGACTTAAGATCCCAAATCGACTCTTTAGTAAAGGGTATGGCTGGGGAATTAATTTAATAATTTATTGAATCATATTAAAATCATTTTCATTGATAGCACCTTAAAGAAAATAGATCCTTCATACAACAGCAGAGTTGATTACAAAATCACCTCTACTTTTTACTAGACCATTAGAATGAAGTGTCACAAAAGATGTTTCCTATCTTCTAAAGTAAAATAGTTTTAATGGAAATACCACTTTTATACAGAAACTAATACATTTTGATTTTAAATTGAGCAAATGGATGAGTTTTTTTGATTCTCATTATTGTAAGAGCTTGCGAAAGGACAGAGATAGTTTAATGCTGCCCTCAAGTGCTACTCATGAGCTGCTGCTTCCAAGTTGGGAAGTTGTAAATATAGCGTATGATGCTTTGTAGTGCTCTCTGTTAGGAATAATAACAAAATGGACCTCTTTACACAAAGTAGCTCTTGGCTGTTGTTTTACTTTATAGACCTGACTTCACAGACAAAGGGAAAAAAATTGTTGAATATATGCAGCAGCTAAAATTTGTAAAAACAAAAAAACATGAAATTGAATACTTTTTAATTGAGGTATCAAATAAGACATCAGCAAACATCACCTTTGCTATAATTTGCTGCCTTAGATCTGAATATTAAAACAATTATTTTAAAAATCCTTGCTAAATATTGGGTATCATTACAGCTCTAAGCGCTCTTACCGCCTTCTTGGTAAATACTGAACCATATTATAATATTTCATAGACGGCAGCCTACAGTAATAGCAAGAAAACTAAGTGGCATGATTATACAGCTGCATTTGGTTGTTGGCTGACATGGCACTGATGCCAAATACATGAAATAAATCATATCCTATCAGTATCTGGCGGTTTCTCACTTTGTATCCATCTTGTTGGTCCATAGATCAATAGCACACTGGAAAAAGCAAACAAAATGTCCAGTCTGTCTGTACTCACAGAGGCCACCGTTTCATCATCTGACTACAGTTTTAATGAGTTGACAAACCATGTGCTGTTTGAATAGGCTGAATGCTTGTAAAGGAAAACATCCATGTGCGATACTTTGCACAGGTTATGAAACACATTTGTTTGGTTTTTTTTTGTGAATTTGTTCATAAATCTTGAACATTTAAGGTTAAAAACCATGAGAAAAAGTTCTTTAATAGCTGCTATGGCTATTTTTCTCCTCTAAGGGCTTATGAGGGTGCATATGAGATACTTTTTCAGATTCATTTCTGATGCATGAGGCTCAACGACTTCTGTAACCTTGCAGTTAATGTGCGTCAGATACAGAATCACTGCATGTGTGGGTAAAGTCAAGTCAGTTCTCAGTCCAACCAGCATTTTTTGCTGTGTTATCAGCTGATTCATTAACAGATGAAAAAATATCCTCTACATTCAGCTTGGATTAAAAAATTTGGTGATTAATGTAATCGGTCAGATTTAAGGCAAGTAGCTCAAAGTCCAAGAAATGTTAATGTAAATAAACACCTGTCCAGTAATATAATGTGCAGAAGGCAAGCTGTTTTAATGCATCAAACAGGTTTTGATACTGGATATGCATTTATATGGGCTGTTTAGTGAAACTAAGATATTAAGTTTAGTGCTCTTCTGTTTTCTTTCATCATATAAAAGCCTGAGTGATTAAAAGTATGTAACCTTGACTGGGATATAGAAGTCATACATTCAGGATTTTTTTTTTTTTAATAATTTGTTTTTTCGAAGTAAATTAAGCAACACATTTCTAAAATCACTATACTTATATGAAATTTAACCAAGAGTGATTATGTTTTATATTGGGGGAAAAAATGCCATTTTGATATAATTAGATTGTGACATTCACAAGTTACACACTATGAGGTCTTAATATTGATATTGATCTCATCATACTGGGTATAATAATCAGGTGGCCTTTGTTCCATTTAAGCTTACAGGGATCTACCAAAGTAGCCTCTGTGTCTTCATTACCGGCCGATGTCATGAGAGTTAATGGTCATGTCCATGATTATCTCACTTTAATTCTCACTAGAGCATGTTCCGTTGGAAAAGAAATGCTCAGATGGCCCGTAGTGTAGGCCCACGTAAGGTCTGATAAAACGCTACGCACAGGGATTAGAGAGAGTTAATTTCTAAGCAGATATTATAGCGCTAGATACATTTAAGTTTAACTTGAATTAGGGACCATTGCTGATGTGAGGCATCCATGTTTGGTTGTTTTTTTAGAGGCTATTGTATTATTAGGTACAAAGTCAGATAAATTGGATTCAAATTAAGAAAAATTGGTTTCTTATAGTTGACTATGACTTGGATGTTGACATTAATGCTGTTTACAAGTTGGAAACTGGTAATTGCAGCAGCTCCTATATGATTTGAAAGCTGTGTTGTTCTTGTAATTGCCATTTCATGTCAGTGAATGTAGTCTGAGGGTTTTTAATAAGGAGAGAAAGGAAAGTATGGGCCTGGTCTATATTATGTTATTTTGCCTACGACAGTTGGAAAGGTAAATATATATGTATAGACCAGATCAGTGGAATCTTAAGGAAGAAGTGATGTAATTTCTAAACAAATCTCTCTATAACTAACTTTGTCTTCCTATTAAAACTGTGCATGAGCAAAGGACGGACAGTAAATAATACATATAGTTGGCAGAAATGATGTGAGGGGGAGGAGAAAACAGGGAGCAGGAGAATCGTTAATAAGCGAGCCAGTGTTGCTGACAGTGTTTTGTTTTTTTTCCTGTGTTGTAGATCCACTACTGGGAGAGGGACAAGCAGAACCAGAGTGAGAAGGTGAAGGTGATATTTGTACCAGATACCCGTGTGCATCTCACCAACCTGACCAGCTACACGCCTTACCTGGTCACGCTGACAGCTTTCAACACGGCTGGAGATGGACCACCCAGTGACCCCCGAGGGGCTCGGACCCTTCAGTCTGGTAGGAATTGCTGACGGTTCTGTTCCCTGAAATCAAAATAACAAGCATTAGATTTTATATATATATATATATATATATATTTATATATATATATATATAAATTCATTTCCAATATCTGTCTTCCATTCCATTTTATTTGTCATTCTCTGTGTCCACAGCTCCCAGCCAACCCAGCTACCTGTCCTTCTCAGAAGTGACAGGAGGAAGTGTCAACGTGTCTTGGGGAGTTCCACTCACTCCTAATGGGCAGCTGGAGGGCTACAGGGTCATCTACCAGCCCACAACTCCTGTACAAGGTCTGCACACACACATACACGCGCACACACACATACACACACACAGAAACTCACATTGAAGAGGAGACTGACATTTCTTTTTGAATTATGTGTGTGAGAGCAGGAGTGAGTAAAGTCGTGACAGTCGACGTGAAGGGCAGCTGGCAGCGATGGCTGAAGGTCCGGGACCTGGTCAAAGGAGCAACATACACATTCAGGGTCCAGGCTCTCACAGTCAGCCATGGACCACCCATACAGGCAAACATCACTGCTCAGCCTGTGCAAGGTGGGCATTGCCGTAACTTTGTGTATGTGTGTGTGGTGGTGTCTGTTTATGTTAATCATGTCGAGACAGGCATATTATGGGGACTCAACTAGGGCTTCTACTAATGATATTTTAATTACCAATTATTCTGCTGATTTTATCTTTAGTCTATGAAATGCACATTGTGAGAAAGTGGAAAGCTTAAGGTGACATCTGCAAATGTCTTGCAATGGTCTGGCAAAAGGCACAAAACCCAAAGATTTTCAGTTTACAATGATAGAAACCAGGGAAAAGCAGTAAATACCCACATTTCACAAGCTGTAATTACCAAATAGTTGGCATTTTTGCTTGAAAATGAGACTACGACTCAAACAATACAATGATTTTCAAAATAATTGCTGGTAAATTATCTTTTGATCGATTAATCAATTACGCGTGCATGTGTGTGTGTGTGTGTGTGTAACATTATAGGCACCCCTGGGTCTCCTGTGGAAATGTCCATCACCAAGATGTCCTCTGCTCTCAATATCCACTGGTCAGAAGGAGATATCGGTGCAGCACCCGTGACTGGATACGTTATTGAGGCTCGCCCCTCAGGTAAATTTCGTACAGTAACACCACAGACCAGTCAGCTGTAACTTACCTGACATGCACCTTTACAGTGTGCACAGTCATTTTTTCTTTAACCAAGAGGGAGGTTAAGTACTACCCTGCACTAAACTTTACTCAGCACAGCCTCCATATTCATGAAGGCCTGTTGTGCAAACCAAGTCAGCAGCAATTTTCTAATAAGGATTATCAGAGGTGTAATACAGCAAGTGAAAATCTGTGGGAACGCTCATCAAGAGAGATTCTAGACTGTGGAATAATTCTACTACTGATCATAATAGAAATTCCCCTTTTGTTAATAGTAATAGCAGTAATTAAAGTCATCCTGATATTTTCATCATCATCTGAAATGTAATCAGATGTGATATAAAACTTTCTCAAATCATATCATGACATTTGAAAGAAACTAATCCTCAAATGGAGCGTTCTCTCTGTCTTTGTCTGATGGTTCATCACACTGTGACTCTCTACCTTTCTCTCGCGCCTTCTGCAGATGAAGGGGTGTGGGATTCCTTCATCAGACTACTCCCTCCCAGCAGC